>JAHHUM010001157.1:899249-1100062 GCA_036173005.1 Crenichthys baileyi | reverse complement strand
AAGGGCTGCAATCTATTGTCACTACAGCAAGGCAGCTTAATACAAAATGTACTCGAAAGACAATGTTCAAAAGCACTTCTGCCCGCAGACTTGAGGATTTGTGCACCCAGGTTTAAAAATGTGTCCAGGGGCCAAAAGAAAAATACATCTCGACTTGCTGGCATGTAACTGTTGTTAATGTGTAAGGAGGAGGGTTGTTGATATCACATAGTTACTAATATTTAAACAGTGATGCACCAAACAAAGGCACACACACCATCGGCCCTGAAAGCATAAGGCTTTACGATCTACTTTGATGCCTATCCAAAAAATTGACCAAATAGCATTTACATTTAATAGAAAATTAAAGACATAACTCTTAATGTTTTAAACCCTAATGCAAGACATAGTATTCAGAAATGTCTATGTTTTAAAAATTAAGGTGTCTATTGGATGCTACCAACACAACAACAGTTCATATTACCTGGAATGCTTATAATGTTTTGGCATCATTCTTCATATATTGGACGTGTATTTTTGTATTCATCATATTTTTCCAACTAATATGAAAGCTTGTATGCCTTAAATAATACATGTCAGAAATCTGCTAAGAAATCAACTGATGCACTGATCAAAAAGTACCTGGCTTTTCACAAATGACAAATATTTCACAAGTCTTCCAGACAACTTTTAATCATATGAGTTGTTCTATTACGACTCTATTAAATGTCCTTTTTTTAATAATCCGTCTTTTTTAAATTTAGTTTTCTGTAACCTTCAAATGAAGGACTTGATGAAAAAGCCCCGAAAACTCAGCTTCTTAGCGCAAGTGGTACAAGTACCACTGATGGTACTTGGATTGCCTTTAGTGGTACTCATAGGAAATTTAGCTGTTAGCTATTTACAATGTAAGTAAGAAGCAAATTAGATGTAATTTGAAGATAATGAGGCTGAACAGCCAAAAAGATGAGTATTTCAAAGACATTGGTCTTTGCTTCAAACTGAGGTGACGCACAGTTGAGACATTTAGAAATATGTATTATATATTTTTGAAGATGGTGACTAGCACTAGCATGGATGGATGGATGGATGGATGGATGGCTTCAGAAAAACATCTAACCTAACATAACCATTTTCTAGTTGCAAGTAGGAAAACGAGTGGGAATTACCAGCTGTTGTCCTCAATGACCAGGCTTATTAATGTAAGCAGTACAAACTAAAACCATTGTATATTTATGCATTTTATGCATTTAAATACTAAAGACAAAGGTTTACAAATAGAGTCTGTAGAGGTATGTGTGTGTGAATGGTTTAATAAAGTAAAGACTGACAGAGGAGCAAAAACATTCTTCGTTGCTACAGCTTTTAAAGTATTTTAAAGGAATGGCGGTCATACAGGATTTTGAGGGGTTGATGAGAAACCATCATATTTCCCTCTTTAAATTCTGAAATTTTAAAAGGTTTTATATTCCCAAATTGGGATTCTTTGGAAAATTTAAAATGCTTCTAGTTTTAAAAAATCCCGGGGAACGACGGGCTAAGGGCATTTTGGGGCAGGTGGCTCTCCTACAGCCGGTTTTTAAGCAAAACACCAAATTCATTAAAGCGGTAAAGTTCTCAGAAATAAGGTTGTTAAAACCGATTTGTTTGACTTTATATGGTTAAATGATTTATTTTTGTATCAGTATTTGAAATATTTAAAAACCTTCAATATTTTTTAGGCCCTAGTTTTTTAAACAACCCCCTTTTTAGAATAATTTTACTTTTACGGGTGAAACCTTTTAAAAAACCCCCAGAAAACTGAAAAGGCCAAATTCCTTTATTTCTCTGTCTACCTGACTGGGGAGCTTAAAAATGAAAAAATTTAAATTTTTTTTCCCATGGGGTTTAAACTAAGGGCTCCCCCCCAACTTGCACTTTTTTTTTTTTAGTTAAAAAAACAAAAGAATTGATTGAATAAATCTGCCTAATCCTATGATTTATTTGTATTTTGTTCAATTCAAAACTACTACTCCTAACAAAGAAGCTGTTGCAGATTAAATTCTATGTTATTTTTTTATAGTCCTTTAGAAAAAATATGTAATCAACCAAATCAGCCAGGTGAGATGAAGCCAGATTGGTGCATCTCTCTTTTGCTCTAAAACCTTAATTGTGATTTGCTGTAAAATTTACACAAACAAAAAACAAAGCAGTTGGGGACATCACAGACCTGTTTTGGCTCGCAAACTTAGTTTTAAACTGATGAAAGCAGGAAGCAGACACTCTGAGCACTTTGCACAAGAGGCTTTTCCATATTACACATGCGCACGTAGCTTCAGCTCAAGTGCACCTCAAGCACACGGTGAAGTTAATAGGTTTACCTTGGCATCAGTCCCTGTGATGTCAGAGTAATCCTTCATTAAAACTGTGATGACATCATTGGGCTGCCTGTGTAAAACCTGCATATGGCCATATGTGTACTGGGGGATGCCCTACCACCTAGCACAAAGGATGCCCTGAACACGTAATCCAGATTAGGCTGTTCTTCAAAATGCATGCAGGGAACACTTGCATCATAGAAGCTGCATTAAATATTCTGTGGTCTCATATGTACTAACCACAACTCTGCAGTTGTGCAAACAGCTTTGGGGGTAAGTGGAAGGGGTTGATTGGATATTTGTTCACCTTAGGTAACTTTGTAAAGTCAATCTAATAATAAAAATTCCAGATATTTAGTCATATTCAACAAATTATAACATTATTTACAAGTTTATTTATTTCAGTAATTCCAATAAGTGAAACAAATGTTATATATTAATTACTGACAGATAGATGTTTTCACACCTACATTTTTTCAAATTCTGATAATTCTCCACTTACAGCTAATGAAAACACAACATTTAAGTTTAGAATATTATATCAGACCAAAAAAAACATTTTAAAAAATTTAAATTCATAGCGCATAAATTTTCCATAACGTGTGCCAAAATAGTGGTCCCCCTATTCCAGGCAAAATAGACATGACTTCTGAAGGTGTGCTGTGATATCTGGCACAGCTCACAGATGCCTGACTGGAATAAGATCTGGGAAATTGAAGTCAAGACCTTAGAGGCAAATAAAAATAGGAACGCAGCTCTCAAGAACTTAGATGTGGAATGCTACGCAATTTTTCTGCATCATCACAGCATGAAAAATTGTTGCTCTGATATTTCTCACTGACACGTGAAACACTTACATAAAACCAGGAGGAAAATAGGAAAGGGTAAGGAGTATTTAGCAGTAAATCTTTATGTAACGTAAGAAGAATGACCTATTAAATGCTATGGTCTGAATTATGCTGCAAAAATACATACAGCATACATTGCAGTATCCCTCAATGAGAAGCTTGCAAGTTTGTTGAGACTCTTTAGGATTTGCAGTTTGCATAGCAAGACAAGAACACTGCACAGTCAGTACGTCTACAAACACCCTATGTGAAATATTTTTGGTAACATTTTAGTAAACCACAACGTAGCATAACCGGACTGAGAATATTTGGGGTGTTTAAAGATTTCAAATATTTCATGCATCATTATTTCAGCTAGTCCACATCCATTATTCGGCATTATGCCAACGTAATACAGAATAATGTGTAGGCACAGAGCAAAGTCGAGAGCAACATGTGAACCAATCAACTCTTATATTCTCAACCTAATGGCATAATATTTTGGATATCAAAAAACTGAAAAGAAAGTAAATACACAGCAAGGAAAAACATGTTTTTATATATCTTTACATTGTAAAACACCGATAATGAATGTAGGGGTTTAGTGTTACAATTTAGCTGTTTATTCATTCCCTGCAGTGTAGAGAATGTCTTTCTACACCTTGTGACATGAGAGTTATGTCTTATTGGATTGGATAGGGAGTCACAATTAGGGTCAAGTGAGAAAATATTTTTAGAAAATGACATTGTTTTCAAGGAAATGTAAAACATGCAGGCTAAATTCCATAAACGCCATAAAAAGATGGCATTTAGTACACTTAATTGGAATGAACCGATCATGATCAGTGGAAACAACTATGATTGAAGTCAAACCATCTAGTTTTGTGTGAAAGTTTTAGCTAGAGTTATAAGCCAGTAGAAGTCTGCGACATTTCTAAATCCGGTGAGGTATGTGTGTGTGTGTGTGAGGGGACACCCTCTACAAGCCTAAGCCTTTTAAATCTTTCTCAATGCCTCCTCGTACATGCTGTCATCATTATGGCAATCCTAATCACCACCTTAGTCAAAAGCAATTCCCTCATGAAAATGAACAGCGTCACTGCTGTATTTTTGTGCTTATAAGAGATAATTCCCCTTACATTTGTGATGCTCTGTACCTCATGTCTGTAAAGTATCACAAGGGAGTTGGCAGAACAAAGAAGAAAAACACCTGAGCAAACATGGGTTGAATAAGTCAGTTCCTTAGACAGCTTGGTTTGTTACAGGAATACCTTCATACCTTCTTTTGATTTTCCATCGGCACATTTGAATGTCAGGAATATTTGATCCCTTTTATGGCCTAATGACAAATAATCAGTTGCTTTTAACAAAACTGTAGATAAACGCTGAAAAACATGTTATAGGTAAAATATACTTTCCATTTTAATTAAAAATCCAAACCTCTTTCATTTTGTCCAAGTTGTATTTCTTAATGAAAAGGGGTGTAACACCATGATATTTCTCAAAAAGCAATCTATTTTGTGTAACACTATCCAGTGTTAGCTTGTGTTTTTGACTGTGGTATTAACAAAACAGGACAACTCTTTAGCTCACAGCTAGTGGCTTGTTGCCTAACTGAAACTAAAGTTTGCATGTGCTTCCAAGCTTCCTAAACTAAGGGGCTGTTCCACAGTTTTTTAATGAATTTCGACTGCATTTGATTATCCTTATTATTACTATTAGTTCAAACACTTAGACTGATCAATCTGATCTTTGTAATTCTACACTGAACAGACATGCTTTAAAAACCAGTCTGAGATTTGAGAAACTTTTATCCTATCAGTAAAAAAAAAATCCAAATTTGTGTGTTCAGAGATGGTATTTTGCATACCTCCATTGGAACAAGTGTTTTTGAGTTACCTTTGGCTTTCTATCCCCTTAAGCCAGGCTGCTCATTTTCCACTTACATCAACAATGCATTTTGTTCACACAGCAATTGCCACTGATTGCCACTCATAGGTATTTTCTTTTGGTGATGGTTTTGTGCAAAAACCAAAGTAACTTCAAGTAGTAACAGCTAGTCCTTTTCATCACATCTAGATGTCTAAATGCACTGCATTGCTGCCATGTGATTGGCTAATTCAGTATTTGTGTTGATAGGTAAATGAACAGTTGTATGTACCAACCTGGCCGGTCAGTATATCTTACATTCCTGCTCTTAACTTTACCTTTTAAGTAAGAGCTATCAGACACACCAGCAGCTAACCCCCCCCCAGCCTCCAATGTGTCTGGTTGTGTTCTTATTGATCTGTCCATGTTGTTGCCTCTGTCTGACAGATAAGACCATGATTGAATACTCTGCCCAGCAGCTGCTGTGGCAGCTGAGGTGACTAAAGTTGGAATGAAATAGATATTTAAAATGATCCCAAAACCCCCTCTAGGTCTTTGTGTGAAACCGATGCCCTTATGTTCATTTCATATGTACTCCAGTGAGGCAGTTATGCAACTATAGTGTCACATAGTTATGCCCATTAGCACCATTCACACAGCCGTAAAATATCCCACTTATGTCCTGCTGATATGTGTTTATTAATTATGATAAATAAAGACAGAGTGGCGGTAAGAGTTAAAGCATGCTCAGGTGAATTTACAGAGGAGACAACCAATGAACTAAATGTTTTCTCCATTCTGAACTAAATAAGTATTACAAAAGCAAATATTTCAAAATGCCAATGGCATTCAACCACTGCGTTGTTAAAGAGATAAATATGCACAAAGGTTAACTCATTTTATTCCCCCAGGTCACTAAAACCTCTGATACTTAGTTATTGCCATAATCCTAATGCTGCGTTTGTTTGGTCTACAGCGATCTGCCAAAGATGGTTTTTGGCACACTGAGTAAAGATAACAGAGTGTGCACAGAAGCCTCATTCAATTTAGCTAATTTGATAGGTTTCATGCAATACACAAGAAGCAAGAAAGATGAAAAAGACTGCTGTAGTGTAAATAGGTGGCTCAAAAACACAATGTGAAATCCAAGAGAAGCAATGTGTGACAGACAAATTTGATGATGAAGCAAGCAGAAGGCTGAGAAAGAGAGGAAGGGTAGTCATATCAGTAATAACTGACTCACTGTTCAAACAATTTTTAAAAACAAAAATATAAATAACACTACACAAAGAGAGAAATGACCACCAGTGGGAGTGAAAATTAAGTGTGAAATGATGAGGTGATTGCTTGACAGTTCAAAGAAAACAAAGAATCAAATCCCAGAAAGAAATAAAAGGTTGCATCTTAACAGAAGTGATTGCTGAACTGCAAGCGCATCAGCAGGGGCAAGCCTGTTATGTTTCAAGCAATTTCTTAATCATTTTAACACTGCTAAAAATGCTTTCCAGAAAAACAACCTAACAAGCTTTGCCTTACTGTCAAAAATCTGTTTTACACACACAATGCTAATCTTAGTGACTGTGTGAAACAATCTACAAATATTCTTTTAAAAGGGTGTGCACTTGATATGCCTTAATCATATAATGAAAATTATAAATAAAAAATTAGGATCAACCAACTTATGACCAAACATTGGAATCTGCTAAATTTCCCTTTATAAGCTCTGACTAATGCTCAGCAGATCAAAATATTTTTGTGATTATTTATTATGTGCATTAAAACTAACAAATCCCACCATTTTAATCTATAAATACATTAACCAACCACAGCATGTACTCCGATGCACTTTTTTAAGTTATAATAAAGGTATGGGACATATGCTAGATAGATAGATAGATAGATAGATAGATAGATAGATAGATAGATAGATAGATAGATAGATAGATAGATAGATAGATAGATAGATAGATAGATAGATAGATAGATAGATAGATAGATAGATAGATAGATAGATAGATAGATAGATAGATAGATAGATAGATAGATAGATAGATAGATAGATAGATAGATATCAGCAAAAAAAAACCTGATCTGTGAATTTCTAATTTTAATTGAAGTAAATATGTTTTTTAAAAACTGAACTATCAAAGCATTGCTGTCACTACATGTTTTTAGTCAGATTTTGTTCCTGTAATTAATTGTTTACTGCGAAGGGCAGAAATACCCTGTTCAATATGTACAAACCTAGTGTAGGTATCAGTCCTTTCATTCATTGTGAACACGCACAAAGCAGCAGGGTTAATGTGAGAAAGCGAAGTGTTAAAAAAAAGGAATGTGTGAGGAAGAAAGAAGCGTTAGATTGTGTGGCCTTTTCAGGTGAGGTGAAGTGGTAGCACCCTTAATAAGGCTGTATGAGGCAGCATCTCTCCTGCACAGCAGGCTGGCAGAGATTGATGCTTGAAGAGAGCAGCAGATCTGTATTTCATACCCACACACACACACACTCATGCTCACACAGTGAAGGGACAACGATGACTGATGAGTGTATCTCCTGAGAACTGACAGCAAGTTTCTGCCGTCCCTGAACAGCGCATTTTAAAATCTCTGCCTAGGTTATGACACAATGACTTGGAGTGATGGAAAGCAATCTAAAGCCTGGCTGAGACTAACTTGTCGGAGCTGGAATCGATGACAATGTACCGTGGAGGCAGCTTCAAAGAAATGAGATAAAAAGTCCATGTGTCTTGTTATCTAATAGATGAAATACATCTGAGGTAGCCACCGGTGGGGCCACTAGGAACAAGGAAGAGTGGAGGAGAAACGAAGCAGAGAGAATAAAATCTGATGTTCTCAAACTCCTAGCAGACACCAAATTATCACGTCCAGGCTATCATATTTCCACTGACTCCACACATGCTCCAACACTGTAGTAAATAGCAGGGGATGGGAACATAGGAATCGTGCAGCAGAGCATCTGCAATCTTTGCTCTAAATATAGCCTCTTCTTTCCCTCTCCCTGCTCTCGGAGGCACTGGATTCACTTAAGTGGATTACTACACAGACTTTTCATCTCCTTTCTGGTTAGTGTTTAATGAAGTTTAGGCAATCATACATCTCAGTTTGTTTATTGCTCAGCTGGAGGCAACACCCAGTAACAGAATGTGGGTTGAAATGTTACAACATAACTAAAAGCCTGTGTACATCAGCATTATATATGGAGACTAAGCTTTATTAACATTATTAAGCATCAATGATTTTCATTCTATTAATAAACAGCTAAACATTTCCATGGTGGTAAAATGCAATGCATAGCAGAAGGTAACTGTTCCTGTGGCTCACAAAGTCTCTAAGTTAAACACCAGTTTGCATATAAAATGACTAGGGGTGTGATGAAATCTTGTGGAACGAGATCTCCGAATAATAAAATGTCATGATATGTCTTGTCAAAGGGAAATCTGTCTTGCGTAATGTGATTTAGTACCTGACAGCATAATTATGTTTCTTGAAGTAAGTTTAAGCTAACATTATCATTAAGTTGTATGTTTAGGATTTTTATTTTGACGCAGGAAGCAAGCCCTTGAATTGCTCTGTTGTTTTGACAGGATCTATCAATAAAGACACCTCAATGGGCTGCCTTACAACACTCGGTTACAGAAGCACTGAACAAACCAAATAAGAACTCTTTAAATTCTGTCTGGCAGGAATTTAGATTTTTGGTATCAAGCAACAGACAGTGTACAAATGATTTGGAAGAAGTCAGATGTCCTGCAAAGTCACAATTCCGACTGGGAAAGTTGCAGGGTTGCAGAGCAGCCCTGAGTACATTGTTTAATATAGCTGTGTACAGTGTTGTGAAAGTTGCAGCTAAAAACTATCAGCACTTCTGAACATTTGTGTTGTATTCAATAATTGTCACACACAGTAAAATCTCTATTTAGGGTTTAAATGCATAAAATGTTTTGAGAAATACATTGTTATGAGTGTGATGCCATTGCCAGATCTGAGCTCTGATTTGAGTTTGGACTCCATTTAATCAGCTCTAGTTCAAAATCTAAAATGACCAGATGTGTACTTAATAATTTAAATTCTCAAATCTTGCAGTATTTGGGAACTTGTTTGTGAGCACTTTTTGCATTTTTGTTTCAAAATCCAAAATATTTAGAGTTGGCAAACCCGACCATCATAATCCTACACTAAACATAGAGTCTTTAAAACAAAGTTTAGAATTTAAACTTTAAAATTCATGAATTTATCCATTCATTTTTGTTCGCATAAGAAGAATTTTAATATTACTAATCATACAAAATTAACGATTGATGTTTAAGTATTTGCTACCAATAGTTTATTCATTTTATTATTATTATTATTTTCACTTATTCATAAAATTCACTAAAGGATGCATAGAAAATTATAGCAGATGCTGTAAGCAGAATAAACTGAGGGTGAATTCGGTCAGCCCTAAAAGGACAAGAGTTAATTTGTCCCCTTTTGTCCAGACTTTTTGAGCAGGTTTGAATGCATTTAAGCAAACCCTGGTCTGGACCAAACAACCGGACCCAGACCCACTTTTTGGGGTTGGTCTCAGTCCACTTCCAAACGGCCTATGGTGTGGTTGTCTTTTGAATGCGAACCGGTCTCGATCCAACTCAGCTACAGGAAACATACACATTTTTTGACTTAGTGAGCAGGGCATCATGAGAAAAATTAGCCCTTCAGTGTTGCTAACTCTACTACTGCATAGATGCTACAAACAAGTAGCCGTGGCCAGACCGGGAGCAACCAGGAGACACTGTGCCTCCTCGATATTTGGGCAGATGCACACATAGCTCAACTGTTGGAAGAGACACAAGAATGCGGCCATGTTCAGTATGTTAGGGAGAAAATGAAGGAGAGGGGGTCCGAGTGGTCTCCCGAATGATGCTGCGTTAAAGTAAAAAAACTTCGCTAAGGTTAGCTAAAGGCATGAGACACATTAAACAAGAGTTTTCCTCCATTTCTGGTTCTTTTCTCTATACCACCCTAGTCATTTCTGTCCAATGGGAACAACCATCCTCACACGCGTGGTTTTGTTTACAAGTTATAGTTCACTTGCAAAAAGTACAATGTGAAAACAAACAGCACCAAATGAAAATAATAAAGTCTGCTTTAAGTCCGCACCATACAAACAGACCAAAAGACTTTCCTGGTGTAAATACAGCCTTAAAAAAAGAACACATGCGGTTTTTTTTAGAGTTTTAAGCATGTGCTTGTTTATAAAGCTTTAAATAATATTGGCTTTTCCCAAAATGGGCATTTTTCTTTCCATTTGGCATCCACTTGTTCCAGTCTAACCACTAGAGTCCCCAAAGCATGTTGTTTTGCCCTAATGGAGTATAAAACAGTGACCATCAGTATTCAAGTTCTCAGCGGAAATCCAAATGGGCTTAAATCAGCACAGTTATTCTCTCCAGATTTTACAAGTTACTTGTCTAATTTAATTCCCCAGAACAGTGGTTGTTCTTACATGAATGCTGCCCTGTGCAATAAAAGTATTTAACCATTTCATTGCGAGCCTCCTTTTTCCATTTTAATAAATATGCTTCACAATTCAAAATTATGTTTAAAAATATATTTTCACTTTTCCGGCTAGTCTCCAAGTAAGGGTGTCCTCATGCAAAACAGCCTTAAGCAGTCCTTTTGCTGATGTTGTTTTTATTTGTTTTTCATAAATATAATAAAGGTTTATAAATCTCAAGCTGTTATAAAGTTCTTTGTTCAATTTAGAATGTTGAATCAAGTTCAGATTTGCAGTATTTTAGATTTTAAACTAGGAGTAATTTAATGCAATTAAAGTGAACCTTACTTTTTGCACTTAGTAGGAATCTCATACCAGATAAAAAATTCAGTACCATTAGCCAGCCGTGTTGTACCCTGTATCCTTGATAATCCTTAATCCCCGTTAACTGGACATTACAAAATACAATGTAAAGAACCCATTTGGGTTCTGCTGACTTTCCTCAAGCGCTTATTTGTTTATATTGTTTCTGTGATTTCTTTATTTTTCAATCAGAAGCTTTAGGGTTGCTTAAAAGGTCAAATTTAAATTATTAGTGTTAAAATACCTACAACGCTCTACTGTTGTGAGGCTTGTGGAGAAACAGTGAGAGTGTAAAATGTTTAAGCTGTTAACTGTTGTGGCCATCTAAACTTTACATCCCTTGCATTGTATTTTTTTTTAGCCTTCAACAGCTTTAACTTGCATATTTATGTGCAGATAAGTACATTTACAAATGCATACTTTGGGCAGAAATATATTCCATTTTACTGTAATCCTTATGATCCTTTTCCTTTTAGTGCTACGCAGGACACCACAGGTCTGACAGAGAGTAAAGGATGGGTCCATTATCAAGGTGCAATAAATAATACAGGTCTTCCTGAGAGCTCTTTCTTCACTCGCACACGCACACATTTAGAAGAGACACAAGGATGATAGATTTACTGTTTAGAGAAAAAAAATCCCGTCCAAGGTTTAAATGAAAGTCTGGCCACCTGATCTTCTGTTTTTCAGAGACTATAGCATTTTTAACAGGACTGAATTGTTACTGCAATGCAGCTAGATTTGCTAAATCGTTCCAATTCAGCCTCTCAATATATACCTGCAGCTTGTTAAGATTTTTCATTACTGACATTAATTGTTACTAATGCAAGGGAAAACTTGAAATAAAACAATTCCATATTTATGAATTCAAAATTTCCTTTGCATCCTGCTTCCTTAGTAAAGGAAGTAAAAGTAAAAGGTCAGCTCTCTTTCTGTCTGTTTTTGTGTGTAGCAGTAGTCTGGGCAAACATGCTAATGTACATGCTTCCTTGTGTGATTTCTGCATAAAGTTTTACCTTTCCACTTTCTTCACCACTGCTCAGAGCAAGAAAAGTCAATAAACGATGCCATATAAAGTATTTATACCACAGCTTTAAGCCTCAGTTTTCTGTGTGATGTTGAAATACAGGCTTTAAATTAATAACTAGCAAAACTGTGCATGCCCTTCTTTGCGAGATGAACAGATCCACCAACTGAATCAGAGAAGGAAATTTGCACCACATGCCATAGACCTTTACAAGAACTGTGTGTGAGTTCAAGGAGAAAAATAACAGGAAATTACAGATGCAACACAAGGTTTAGGGACAGTCATAACAGGTAAAAGAAGTTTATTGCTGAGAGAATAAAAATATTGGACAGGTGTGTGAGACAGCAACAGCATCAGCTTGTTTAAGGAAATGACACGTGGCTAAAAACCCTTTGTAAAAACTAACTCACTGGAAAAACCATGTTGGGAATATAAACACCGTCCACGTCTCAACATCCCCTCTATCTGACGTCAGTGACTGCTCTGCGTCCCACCCAGTTTACAACACAGCTGAAAGACAGCTACTCCCAGTGTGTACCAGCCTTAGTAAGAAAAACCAACACAGAGCAGCAGAAACACTGAGAATACACTGCAACGTTATCTAAATATTTTCCTACGCTCTCCAACAGCAGCATACTGTTGCATTACAACACCAGTCTGTGCTTTTGCTTCCTATTTCTAAACTGCCCTTGAGTTTATGGATCAACTGGAGCATTTAGTGTGGGAGAAAATTACAGGAAATGTCTGGCCCATTTAACAATAAATCTTGAACACATGTGAGCTCAGCTTGGGTTAAAATAAAAGGAGAACTGGGCTGGGCAAGTCATGAGGGAGCTCTTTGCATACAATTAAAACAAGAAATGTGGGAAGATTAACAAAACAGCCTGTAGAGTCACACAAAAGTAAACAGATGCACTTGTTGCTGCGAACTTACCATATCCAGGAGTGTCGTCTGAAAGGAAACTGACTGAGGTGCATCATGGACCTATTACAGGGTACACCTAGAGATTGTCCCGACTTCATTCCAAAGTTTTGTCAGGGATGCCCAGCAGCCTTGGAACCCATCATCTTCTACTAACTGTAGGAACCTATCTGCAGACCCTGAATATGATATAGTGTTCCATAGTTGTGTAAAGTCCTATCCTGAGATGCACTCAGACCGGTCCTTGTGTCCAGAACTTCTTGCTTCTCTTGTTTGGTCCTATGGCATCATTACAAAAAGCTAAAACTTATCTCTTAAAAGGCAATCCTAAAACATTATAATAATAAAGCACCGCAGAATCCATTTAAAGAGCTAAAAAGAAAAAAAAAAGATAAGCAGAAGTTGAAGTGAGGAGACTTGAGGCTTGCATGAAGTCAGTTTCTAAGTGAGAGTGTCAGCAATGCCAACAGGCAGGCGGCCACCCAGCAGGACCAACTAAGCTCTCCGGCCGCTGCTCTTTTTTCCGTGGGATTCTTCCTGTGAAGGCTAGGAAATTACTGTCCCACATCCACATGGTGAACCGGTTCAGGGACTCATTCTTAGCGTAAACATTCCCTTTCCTGAAAGCCGATGACGCCGGTTGGAGAAGAGAGCCGCAGTCGTAGCAGCATGACAGAGCATGTTGCAGACAGAGTCAGTCACACTCACAGGTTCGCTTTCACACTCTCAGCTCTGCCACCCCAACACACCACCCCTTATCCCTTCTTTGTCTCTCTTATTTTCTTTCTGCCTCTCTGTTCTGCCCTTTCACAATCTCCCAGGGATGAAACTCAGGAAGGAGGAAGGGAGAGTAAAAAAAGAAAACAGTGAAGCGTCTCTTCAGTTTCTCCCTTACCCTCTCTGACTCGCTGCTGATCGTCTTTCTCGTCTTTCCTCCCTCCCCCTAGTGGGATGTTCTGACTCTGTAATAGGTGTGCCTGTTGTACTCAGTAAGCTAAACCTAATGATCCTCTTAAGGTTTCATTCAGAGGAACAGGTCTGTACAAACACAATTTGCATACACGGAAACGTGTATACAGTAATAAGGACAAGATGCTGACAGATTCTTCTGCTCTTTATTACAGCCCTTCTTTTTCATGACCACTTCTGTTGTTCATTATGATAGACTGTTTTGTTTTTATAACTCAAGCAAAACATGCCTGTCTTTAGTGTCTTCATGCCAGCCCTTCAACCATGAAATTTCAAACCACACAACAAACGCAAAATGGTTATTTTTATGGTCCTATAAATGCGTCCAAGAATAAAAATATATACTTGACCCATGTCAAGTATACCCATTGCTTATGAAAGCAAACAGGGGGTTTATGGAGGTTTTGTTTGTTTCTCAAAACCAGTTAAACTGGATGTCTTTTTCCTTGCAGCAACCTCATGACTTATTATTGTTTTACACATGTAGCATTAGGCCAAAAAATAAAATAAATAAGAGTAATTACTAATCAATTGTGAGTGGGAATATTTTGAAATCTGTTTTTGCCTGTGAGGGTGACTTTGTGTGCACTCCTCTCTACGGGTGTGTGGAGTATGAGACTGGTATTGGCAAGGATGTTAAGAGTTGAGGTTGAGGTTAACACTCTAAGGTAGTGTCTCGGCGTGTGTCTTTCGCTTTTAAAGCCAAAGCTCCAGTGTCTGTAGTCTGCAAAACAGGATCCAGCACCGCTACTTGCACACATTCTGCCCACCATTCACGTCAGCAGCTACTCAACCGCTGCCAAACGTACTGCTGGCCCCTTACAAACCTCTGTATAAATCTGCACCTTTCGGTTACACCCACCATGAATGGTAGTGGTCGAGGAGGTAAACTGTGTGGAAAATTAAGACAGGAAAGAGTCAGTTTGGGGGGTATGCATGCAGTTATAGCAGATAGATTTTACAGCTTGGGCAGAAAAAAATACAATGTGAGTTGAGTTGACTGACAACACAAACCCCCCCACAAAACTGAGATGTTGATATCTGTTGTTGGTCTGATGTCTGCGAGCATCTCAGCCGCACCAACAGCGAGATGCATGATAGCAATTTGCGCAAACAATTTATAACAATGACTGCCTTTTTGCACGGCTCAAAACTGTTACACACCTAAAAGCTACTTTATAAAGCATACCTTACTAGTGTCAAGTCGTTCTGCCTGCAGAGATGCCTTAATTACATGAGGTACAGGGTCAACAAGGTCACACAGATGCAGATATGTCAGCTGCACATCCATGATGTGAATTTTCCAATCTGATATAATATTATTATATTAACTGTTTCCTTTTGTCATCTCAAACCAGTTTGGACATTCTCCTCTGACCTCTGATGTCAACATGCATTTTCGGCCATTTGCGTCTGTTTCTGTAGATGAAGCTGCACTTAGCTCAGCTTTGATACTAGTCACTATATTATACAACCTTAAAAGCAAAGCACAAAGTAGGTGATTATTTTTCTGGAAATGTTGTCTACATGTAATTAACTGGTAGTGCACTAAAATATGCTATGAGCAGAATCATCAACATGACATTTCAAAACAGGGAGTAAACATGCCAACAATATCCAAGCTCTTTGACAAAGAGCTCTGAGTGTAAACATTGTTGGCATGAGGACAGAGTATCTGGTCAAGTTTTGATAAAATCCACTCTCAAGAAACATTAATAGGAGAAGTAGCAGCATCCTGAACACTTTGGTGTCTGAATTAGTGTAATTATGGTTTTAAATATACAACTTTAACAATGCATCAGACAATGACTCTGCATCAGCCAGTGTCTAGTCTGACACAATATCAGTGACAAAACATCCTAATAACCACACCCATTTAGAAAGTAAAAAAACAACTTCTCTTTCTGGTTCTCAGATCATATTATTTTAGACAACTCGCATACAAGCTAGGTGTACACAGTATGTTTGAACTATATGCCTGTGTGTGGTATTGCATAACTGCTGTTGCCCCTTGTTCTGCTCAACACTTGTAAGCTGTCACGACTCATCCTGCAACCTGCGTGAGACCAGAGAATAGAAGAAAAAAGTCAACCGAGGGAAAATTCTAGCAAGCAAACAAACAAAGGATATAGAAAGCAAGCAGGAGGAACATGCAGGAGAGATGGGAAGAGAAAGAGAGAAGTCGGGGGATCGTCATGTCTGCGTCTTTTGAGCAAGATAAAAGTGAGTGAAGACAATAAGAAGATAGAGGAGTGACAGCATGGATGCAACAGAACAAGGAAAGATTTATGAACAATAAATGTAAACGCAGCTATGACGAAAGAACAAAGCATCCTTGAAACAACATCATGGTATCCAACACATCTTACGTGATAATGTATTGCAACCATAAAGTCCTGGAACAGTATTAACGTATGATCATCTGTGACCCCAGCTTGTAAGCACATCGACTGTTATTTCCATCCACAAAATATTACATCATATTCCAATCAGGGTGGCCTTTTCCATTACATTAGTGGTCTGTCTGTGTAGCTTGGACTCAGGGGGAAGGGCCAGATTACACAGCGGCACAAGTATATATCGATTCCATGTGTACTGACATTTAGTAAAGTACTTTTCTTTATTTTTCGGCAGATCGATCGTCCTGAGAACACAGACTTGAGCAGCCTCCGCAGAACCTAGTCCAACTTAGCCCAGCAACAATAACATGGCAGCGACACCTCCTACAGTTTGCAAAACAAAACATGTGTGCAATGCTTTACATGACACATACAATCTGCAACACAAAATTATTACAGTTTCTATTAAAACTATTCACATTATCAAATTACTGTTCATTAGTAAATGAACAGTGTACTGGAAATAGAACTACAGTACCTATAATCTCTAGCCACTTCATCATCACACTGGTATAAAAACCTTACATATTTACTTATCAAACAGCCAAAAAAGTCTCTACAGAGACTGAGACAAAAACAATCCTCATGCAACTATTCCCCTGAGGTATGAACAACTGCCTATCATTCTGCATGTTGCAGTGGAAATGCCTCAATGCCTCAAGCCTTCTCCTTCTCCTTGCCATTCACAGATGGTAATGCAGTGGCATTTCAGCAAAGGTTAACCCCCCCCACCCCTTCTCTTTCACATCAGATATTTGTAATTAGATCCCCTCCTCTAATAAGGACATGGTGGCTTCAAGGGCCATTCTGTAAAATGTGAAGAATGTTTAAGTGGAGGAATAAAATTACTTGATCATTGAGTGGAGAGGTTTTTGTGGCACTTTGATTTCAAAGTGGGCCAAAAGACAGAGGAGAAGGGGATTATTTCATTAAAAACTGTACATTACAACTCAGCATGGGCTGCAGGTTGTGTAGGTAGAAAACATACTGTAAGTTATACACATTTAGATGGACTTTTCTGACTCATAAATGAGGTACACATCTGAGTACATTTGATGTTATTTTAAAACAATGGAAAATAGGAGGCTCAACTTAATGAATAGGTATTCTAAAAAAAAGTAAGACTAAAAATTTGCAATATTTAATTTGTGGGTATTTTTAATAATATGTCATAGCAAAATATATGTACAAATATTTGTGCCTTGCAAAAGTACCCTAGATCAAGTGGAATAATGTGTTGACAGGACAAATAGTCATACTCCATAAATCTGACCTTTTACGGTAGAGTTGCAAGCAGATTGTTACATTTTTTAAAACAAAGCTTCAATAATATCCCTCTGCAGTTTGCCAAAAGCCTTGGAAGAGACACAGCAAACCTGAAGTAGTAGGTGTTCTGATCAGATGAGAAAAAACCTAAACCTTTTTGCCCAACATACAAAATGAACCCTAAACATACAACCAGATCTACAATGAAATGGTATAGAGCAAAACATAATGAAGCGTCAGAATGGCCTAAACCTAAATTTGTTTGAGAATGTGTAACAGTAGCCTCCTAAATGTGGTCAAAATTTACAAGACACTTTCAAGTCTAAATGAGGGCTACTAAAATACTAATTCAATCTGAAAAGACTCACAAGGAAAAGAATGGCAATTAGAAAAGTTTTAATGATAAGTGATTACATGGTTATTTCTATGGCGCTCGGACCTAGAAGGAAGACATGAATGCTGAGAATGTCATGAGCTAAGATGTACATTTTTAAGGTTTAAATTTAGAGATGTCTTCCCCCTGATCCGACACTGGTGGTGGATTGGCGGCCAGGGAGCGAGGAAGCCGGGAGGAGATGGGAAGGAAGATGGTGGAGGTGGGGTGGAGGAGGGATGAGCTCAGCTGACAAGCGAGGATGTACATGGCTAAAGGTCTTTAAAAGCGAGGCGTAGGAAGGTGATTGGATGGCAGGGAGACGCACAGAAGACTCATTGGAAGGAGCGGGCGGTGAAGGTGAGTCTTTCATACTGAATTTTCCCAAAAAACTCCATATGTTATGTATCAGGTGTTGATCAGTGTGAAAAAAAGACTAAATCCGAATGTGAAAAAGAGCACAAGTCCCATCCTCCAAGTAACAGAACAAAGTTTTATTAAACATACTCTGCCATGCTTTTTACGTTGTGCATGCTGGTCTGTTGCCTAGAAAAAAAATCCACACATAAACGTATAAATCCATCCATTAAACTACTTACATCTAATCACAGAGAATGTGATTTGAATAACCCCCCACCCCCACCCCCCCTTTCATTGTTCACAGCATACCAGAAAAAAAATTAATACCTGCAACCATTCATCAGTCAACTGAACTGGATTACAGGCCACCATCTGTGCCTAACAGCATCATTAATACAGAATTAAAAACCACTACTCCAAATGGTGATGTCCACTATGAATGCATTCATAAGGCACTTTTTTTTAGAGCAGGTACAGATGGTAATCTACTGAAATATCAGTGGTCCATAACCACAGGCAGTCTTCACTGAAACAGCTGGTACAATCAGCTTTGTTCTTCTGCATGACACCTTTATTACCAGATTATATAGTTAAAGGAATCATAAATTTTCCTCTGTTAAGATCATAATAGCGATTGCAAAAACATTGTGTGCGTTTTACATACTGTGGTCTGTTGAGTAACACTACACAATGATCTAACACCAAGCACATGATCTTATAGAAACTTTGTTTTCTCTGTGCTCTATTATTATTTTTTTGGGTGGGGGATGGGGTGTCTAGGGTGTCTTACATTCCTTGGATGGTTTTAGGATCATAGCCTTTGGGCAGGTATCTTCGGTATTCCCCCCGTTGCACGTCACAACATTTAGAGGCGTGGCTGATAAGTGTTTGCCATATTTGGGTAAAATATAAAGTTCTAACCAATGGTACCCTTTACAGAAAACAATATGTGTGGACAAGACATTTCATAATAAAAACAATTACAAATGAAGTAAAACACAGACTTTTCAAGTCTCCTTGGAAATAGGCAAAAAAAGTAATCAAATGAACCTGTATCTCAACATTAAGTTTCAGTAAAAACATTTTAATTTGTATTTAAATATGATGTAAGGTCATCCAAATTTGGGGATTTTTTGGCAATTCGGTGTATTATAAAAGACCAATAAAAATTATTTTAACACAATAACGTCTGCTTAGATAAAACGTATGTCTATGTACAGTGCAGTATATGCTCTCAATACATGGTCAGGCTCCTTTTTCATTAATTTCAGCACTGATACAGCATGGCAATGAGAAGAACACCTCTGCAGAGCAGAGGTGTTAAGTGGTGTTAAGAGGTGCTAGCTCATCTGCCCTGGAAGCATTTAACATTTCCTGGTAGATGGCTTTGCTCACTCTAGATTTGATAAAACACTACGGACTGAAAGCAGCAGATGACACAGGTCCCCCAACTCATCACTGACTGTGGATACTTCACACTGGAACTCAAACACCTTGGATGCTGTGCCTCTCCAGTCTTCTTCCAAGCTCTGGGACCTTGATTTCCAAATAAAATACCTCCTTAGTCCATGTAAGGCATCTGATTTTGTTGGTTGAGGAGAGGAATGTGACACTTGTTCTAGAAAAATGTGCTCAGAATGACATATGAGTTGGGAGCATTCGAGTTGGAAGAAGGAAAACAATGGGAGTTACTTTTTGGAGGAAGACAACAATATATTTCTCCCCATTTCTTGTGTCCAAACAATTTTCACAAATTAATCACTTACACTTAGTATTTATGCCACTTTCCCACTATGGGAAATCATCAGAACTCAGTAACTCAGAAAATCCAACTTCTTCCACACCTTGTAAATCTCTGCAAACTCTTGACTGGGATTTGCTTCATGATCCTCTAAAGGCTGTGGTTATTCCTGTTGTGGTTATACCTTTTTCTACAAAAATTTTTCCTTCTACAGAATTTTCTATTTACCTCGATAGAGCACTCTGTGAATAGCCATCTTTTTTAGCAATTACAGTATATACCTTACCCCCATTCGGGAGGGTCTCAATTAGTGTTTCAAGACAACTGTCAAATCATTTACATTAGCTGTAAGCTATAATTAACAAAATTAACAAAAATAAATGTTTAAAATATCTCACTTTCTGCCTAATAACTAAAACAGAAGTTTCAACATGTGACCTAAATTACTTAAATTAACTTGATGACAATTTAATTTAATGATATACCCCTGTAGATTATTTTACCAAAAAAATCCTTGAGTTATTCAACCTTTTTCTGTCATTCACTACTCCTTTAGTTTATCACATTATTTGTGGAGTTGGCAAGAAACTCCTGAACAAACGTTTTAAAAAAAAGAAGATTGTCGCTTCTTTAGTATTCCCCAGATTGACCTTACAGAGTATTAGGACCCATTCACACTGCTGGTCCGGTCCAGAGATCTTTTTAGACTGGACCAAACAAAGTCATGTAGTTGCAATGGATTTTTTTCGGGGAAAGAAAAAAACCACAAAGGAAAAAGTCTGTCTCATCAGGGTCTCACCCTTCTGTTGCTGCCTTGGCCTTCAAATGCAGTTGTACACCTGCACCTCTTCACTATTCCATGTTGCTCCCAGAGACATTTTCAAACTCTTTCGTCTTTGGATTTGCGCTTTTGCTTTGTTTTTTCTATGCTTCTTCTTCTCCTTCTACTCTAATTCACTGCTGTTACGTTACATCCTCTCTACCTGCTTTTGGCACACTGGCCCAACATGCAGTCACAGTGCAGGTGAACCGCTCCCGGGTCTGGATAAACCGCGCCAAGACCAGTAGTTGTAACCATGCCAGGATACGGTTCTCTGGTCTGTTTCAAGGGCCGGGATCGTTTCACACCAGCTTGACCTGCTCCAAAAACAGGAATCTGGCATGGTACAAAGCGTTCCAAAGGTTTGGTGTGAAAGACCTGTAAGGTACGTATGACAACAGTTTGTCATTTTCAATTACATCTTTTTAGGAAAATTTTGTACAATGCCATTTCATTTTCAAATAATGCTAATAAAATGTAAAATTCTACATCAGTTCAATTCAAAAATATTATTAGTTATTATTCCCAAAGGGAACTTAAATGTTGTTGTAAATTGTTATCCAAGTTTCTTAAAAGAGTTGTTGTAGATGCTGATGGCTGTGGGCAGGAGAGAGATCTGAAGAAACCTCTGACTGAAGACAATCTGCTGTTGTATGACAGATCTAGTGAAGAGGTTGTTGAGTGTTGTCTGTGATCTTATTCTCTTAATGAAGAATCCTTCTTTGCCCAATCATCTCCAGAGGTTCCAGAGCAATCCCCAGACCAGAGCCAGCCTTCACTATGAGCTTGTTTAGTTTTTTAAGTCCCTGGCTCGGATGCAGCTACCCCAACAGATGATTGCAAAAGAGATCACACTCTCCACAACAGACTTATAGAAGATCTGCAGCATCTTGCTGCAAACACCAATGGACCAGCACCTCCACTTCTTCTCCCATGATAGAAATAGCGTTCAACCTATTCCTGTTTCTCTTAAAACTGGATTCAGTTTCAGTAGTTCAACAGAATATATTGCATACTTAGTAACTTCTAATGTAAATTTAAAGTTTATGAAGTAATCCAACTATAAGTAACCAAATTGTTTATTTAGATTACTTTAATGAAAATCAATAACTTTCAGTAATTCTGCATGACTCTGATGTATTTCTACAAGTTTACTGTAAATGTGTCTCAAAATATCAGCTGCTGCTCCATTTGTTCATCACATTCTGTATGGACTTGGTAAAAACTTTGAGCATATGTTTTCAAAACAGTCACTGCAGACAGGATCTATTGCATTGTTGGTATTCCACAGGTTGGCGTCACAGCATTCAGAGGCGTATTGACAAATGACGCACTGAAAAACCACAAGCTGCTGAGTCTTAGCTTAGAATTTTCAGGGCTGAATAACCAATATGTTTTAATTGGTTTTACAATGGAAACAATAAAACAACTTTGCAGCTTTCTGTGCACGTCTGAGAAGTTATGGTTCTAAGGAGGAAAATCTGGCAGTTAAAAGGCGAATGTTTTTATCTGGCATTCATTAAAGGCTTACCCATTTTTAGTGACACTCCAAGCATTGTTATGCAGATTACAGGCAATGTTATAATATCTTATTCTTCAAATCTAAAATTGTTTTGGCTCTGTGAATCACAGTGGAACATGTCTTCAGTTCTTAGGCAGTGAAGCATTTGTTGAAATTTTGTTGAGCGTCATTGACTTTTTGGCAACGGATTGGCTGAATGGGCCAGAACAGTGACCCTGCTCCTAGATTAGAAGGTGTCAGAGACCTGTGAATGTGCAAGTATGGGCTAAAGATGACAATAATTATCAAGTGTTCTGTCAATTGCCAGCATTGTGTTGTGGATCTGCTGCTATCAGTTCGTAAATGCTCCTGTGCACACTTGAATGAGAGCTTTGTGCCTGGGCCATCAAATAAGCTCAACCACTCACGCGGTAGGGTGAATGCATTTTGGAAGCCTGACACTCCAGGAGCACTCTAGTTAGAGTGTCATAAAATTTCACTTTCCACCAGTCAATTTTTGTCTACTCTATAATTTAAGGCCTCATTATTGCTCCAACAGCCTGCTGCCTAGGAAGGAACACTCAGCAATAAGTTTATTAATTTTAATAATTCAATTCAAAAAGGCAAACTCATATAGATTCATTGCATATAGAGTAATATATTTCATTTGTTTATTTTTTCTTAATTCTGAAGATTATAACATAGTTTATGAGAAAATTCATCAAAATTTGTTATAAATTTGTTCTCAGAAATTTTTTATAATATAAGACCAATAACAAAGTATTTTCAATTCAAAAAAAGTTACATCAAAGTCATGTTGGGCTGTAAAATAAAAGGAAGAATGCTGACTTCACAGTTTTCCAGGAGACAGTCATTGACACCAACAAGGAGAGTTAGCCACAAGAGATTGTTGTTCACAGAGTGTTGTATGCAAGGACACCAATGAAAAATGTAGTGTCATGACTCGTAGGTATTCAAGTTTTGTTTTGTTTCTTGCCTCTGATCATGATTGATTATGTTTTCTAGGTTGTGCTTTAGTCCATTCCTTTAGGTTTTGTTTCTTACCTGTTCTGTTTATAGTGCATTTTATGTTCTGCTACTTTTTTTAGAATTTAAATTGGCTAGATTGTGTCCTTGGATTTCTGTTTATTTCCACTCAGGTTTTTTTTTCACTCTGCCTCTGCCATTGTAATCAGCTACAACTGTCCCATTCCTTCTAGTAGCCAGTCCTGAAGCTTAGACAGCAAGGTTTCATAACAATTCAACAGTGACACAGGCTGATCGCCTCCATCCCATGCCGAATTGATGCAGTAGTTCATGCAATAGAAACGCATACCTACTACTGAACATTCAATCTTTCAGTAGACTGACATTTTGTGGTATTTATTTTTCTGCTGCTCTAATTTAATATTATAATTACCTCAAATTAACAGAAATAAATGCTTAAAATATATTAAGTGTTTAATGAATGTATATATTAAGTTTAAAAATTCTGCAGCATGTTTTGTTTTTTTGTATAAACATGCAGTTTTACTTTGTTCTTACAAATATCAGTGCATCTAATATGCGATGCTAATGTAATTTTATTCGCTGATACAAAGTTATGATGAATGTGCCAGATTAAAACAGGATCAGATTGAATTTTCTGGCCCATTAGTTGTCCTGGTACATATTAATCACCTCTATAATAGCTTTTCATAATAAACTGTTCAAGTCTAATTTCCTAATTTTTCATCTGTTGTAGTTGTCATGTTTTATATTTGAGGACATTGCTTCTAGCCAAAACGATCCAAAAGATGCAAAGAAATGACTGGATCAATTCTTTTTATTAATGTGCGGCACAAATTAAAGTTTGTAGGAGTACTTTGCATGCACAATCAACACCTGAAAGCAAGCCATTTAATAATCGACATACCCTCCATTTCTAACCATGGTCTCAGCTCTGTTGCTCAATAGCTCCAAAAATAGACTTTTCCTGCATTGCACCATCGTCATGTCACTGTTGCTGCCAAAGCACTTGACTGGCTCCCCCTGGACTGTCTGACTAGTCTGAACCTTAATCACAGCACTGGATGAACCCAGTGCATATTTGGCTGTGATTAGGTGCTCCTCTGAGGAATTGTATGACCCAATGATGACCTGCGGTGATTCGTTGATTATCGTGGGCTCAAGGGAAAACATAAGTCTGTGGGTCGTAATGAATAAAGCAGAAGAGTGTTAGGATCTTGCTCTGGGCTGTTGGTTTTTCAATTAAGGTTTCTTTTTTTATCAAGAGCTGCAGGAATTCAAGCCAAAGCTAAACACTCCTTTAGCATTTGGCAATTTTATGGGTTTATATGCATTGGGATGAAACTGATGCATTCACAACTGTGCTTTTTTTTAAATTTACTTTGTAACAGAGAAAGCCTATTGCGTGTATTTAATTTATTTCACCTGAAAAGATATTTAAGTTACACCTAGAAAGATATGTGACATTTTCTCAAATGTCTGATCTATTTTTTTTATTATTATTCAGTTATTATAATTTATGAAATACTTAATCTATGTGTGTCACTGTCTATCACAGGAAGGTCAAGTGGCTCTAAAGTTTGCAGCATATGTGTGCTAAGTTTGTATGGTGACACAATTCATTATTTTCACTCTCAGACAAAAAAAAAAAAATCCAAATCTTGGCAATAATTCCAAACTGCTGAATGATCCCCTTCCGAATGAGCCACCTACCAATTACACCATTACAATGAAAATTTAAGTCATTTTGTTATGAAAGAGGATACAGACAGTATTTAATGAATATATTTAAAGAATCCACCCCTCAAATGCAAAACTATAAGAGAGCAGTTTGTAATGTAGCTCCTTTAGGTCTCTACTCTCTATTTATCGAGTATTTGCGTTACATCTATGGGACAGTGACAGCTCTGGATGCAGAAAAAAGGTCAAAATGTTACTTCACTGAGTTTATTAGTTGCATGTATAGCAGGACAATATGGCAATCTCTATTATTCTACTCTTGGTACCCTGATTAAAGAACTAACATTTGAGAGTAGAAAACAAGTGCACAAAGAAGAAGACTCTGGGATAAAAGTCATTCTAAAGGTTAGAATTTTGACAGGATAGGGTTACCACAGTACACACACAACCCAAAAAAAGAGGAGGAATAATCAATGCCATAGGAGAATAGATTTTGGTAAATGAGGCCTCAAATGTCAGAGCAGAAAAGCAAGAAGTATGTTAAACTTGCAACTAAGTGTGAGAGCTTTTGAGTGAGAGTTTTGAGTGAGAACAGTACAATACCTGAGGGAAAGTTTTGAAAGGAAACATTTTGATATGTACGCAAAACGAAATTTAATACATTTGTATTCCCACAAATATTAACAGATAATGCACTAAATGCAAAATACTTTTATTTAACCAATGTGTAAAAATAACCGTAGTCACAGTCAAGACCACTGCTCAATGGTAGCATGTCTGTTTTAACTTTGGTGAAATTATATTAAAGAGAAACAAACAGATCTTTTTGTATGACATAAACAAGTCTCCATCCTAGGAAGAATTAAAAAAGAAAAACACTAAAACAAACATGCTATGCCAGTGGGTGGTGATAACACTAAATTTAACTATAATACAAAATTCAAAGGAAGAAGATTCTGTGGTTTCTTAGTAATTCACCTAATACTTTTTCATACAGTTTACATTGTCTTCTCAGACTTTTGGACACATTTAGAATTTTTTTGGCAATATTGCTAGCAACATGTAAAAAAAGTAAAGGTTATTGCTATTTTATTTTTAATGAATATTCTGAGATTTTTTTTATTTATTTTTGAATACATTTTTTAAAACCTGAGCCGGAAATCACCAAAACAATATTTGCATGGAAATGAAGAACACAAGCAGAGCTAAACAAGTTTAAAAAAACATAACAAAAAAAAACCTGATCTTGTCATTGATTTCTACCACATATGTTGGCCTTTCTAAAAACATATTTAACATGTATGTAAACATCACTAAATCATTTTGAATCATGTTGAATCAGAATCAGAATCAGAGTCAACTTTATTGCCAAGTTTGTACATACAAACAAGGAATTTGACTCCGGTACACTTTGCTCTTTGGTTTTTGTTTTTGCACTACAGAATATACATATTTCAAGTCAAATATACACATATAAATAAATAAAAAGGTGCATTTGCAACATCTGTATGCTGTTGTTTTGTACTCTATTGAATGTTCAACAGAGAAACA
The DNA here is from genome assembly GCA_036173005.1 of Crenichthys baileyi. NCBI lineage: Eukaryota > Metazoa > Chordata > Actinopteri > Cyprinodontiformes > Goodeidae > Crenichthys > Crenichthys baileyi. Next base: position 1,073,556 of record JAHHUM010001157.1, on the reverse strand, counting down.
GCCTGGGGGAAGAAACTGTCTCTGTGGCGGCTGGTTTTAGTGAACAGCGCTCTGTAGCGTCGGCCTGAAGGCAGAACTCTAAACAGTTTATGTGCAGGGTGTGTGTGGGCTGGCAGAGATTTTAGCAGCTTCTTTTCCTGACCCTTGCCTGTATAAGTCTTGGATGGAGGGAAGGTTCCTCTCTGTAGGTCCTGATTATTCGTTGCAGTCTGGACCTTCCTGTTTTGTGGATGAACCAACCACACTGAGATGGATGAAGACAGGACAGACTGAATGATGGCAGTGTAGAAGATGACCAGTCAGCTCCTGTGGAAGGTTGAACTTCTTGGTTGCCTCAGGAAGTACAGTCTCTGCTGGGCCTTCTTTCAAACAGTGTCTATGTGTGAAGACCATCTCAGGTCCTCAGAGATGGTGGTTCCTAAGAACCTGAGTGGTCCACAGCCGACACTGGGGTACGGGGCTACGGGGGGGGGGGGGGGGATGTGGGTTGTTGTTGAGGATGGTGAGGGGGGTGTATGGAAGGTGGTGTTTTCCCGAAAGTCCACCACCATCTCCACAGTCTTGAGTGGGTTTAGTTCCAGGCAGTTTCTGACTACACCAGTGTATCAGGCGATCCACCTCCTGTCTGTATGCAGAATCATCACCGGTCCTGGATCAGTCCAATGACAGTGGTGTCGTCTGCAAACTTCAAGGAGTTTCATGGACGAGTCCGCTGAGGTGCAGTCATTTGTGTACAGGGAGAAGAGGAGTGGGGATAGAACACAACCCCTGGGGGGCACCAGTACTTATTGGTCTGGTTCGGAAAATGCCCTCCCAGTCTCACCTGCGTGCTGTCGGTCTCGTCAGGAAGCTGTTGATCCACTGACAGGTGGAGGCTGGGAACGTGGCCTGGGTGAGCTTCTGGTGGAGGATGTCTGGTATGATGGTTTTGAAGGCCAAGCTGAAGTCTACAAACAGGATCCTGGCGTAGGTCCCTGGTCGAGGTGTTGCAAGGATGAAGTGTAGACCCAAGTTACAGCATCATCTGCCGACCTTGTTTGCTCGGTAAGGCAACTTGGGCAGGCGTCCAGTAGAGGGCCTGTGATGTCTTTCAGGTGCTTCACGCACCAGCCGCTCAAAGGATTTCATGACCACAGACGTCAGGGCTACAGGCCTGTAGTCATTTAATCCTAGGATGGTGGGGTTTCTTGGGCACTGGGATGATGGTGGATCGTTTGAAGCAGGAGAACCTCACACTTCTCCAGTGACTTGTTGAAGATCTGGGTGAAGATGTCGAGCGAGTTGATGTGCACAGGCTTTTCAGGCATGATGGGGAGACGTTATCAGGTCCTCCAGCTTTTCTTTTTTTTTTCATGCGGCCTGAAAAGAGCCTATTTACATCTTCCTCAGAGATCTTTAGTGGCAGGCAGGGGGATCTGAAGGTAGGGGGTGGGTTTGCTTTACTGGTCGAAACTTGTTCCTGAAGGGCCCCATGTGGAGGAGTTGGTTTGAGGTGTGAATGGCTTCTTGTCATCCCTGCAGTAGAAGCCATTCAGACGGGTTAGCCAGGCGAGGACTTTGTTCGGGGAAGGGTGGTGGGGGTTTTGTAGGCCAGTCAGGTTTTTCAGACCCGTCCATACAGCCGAAGTGTCACCAGTTGAAAGGCTGTTCTTCAGCTTCTCACTATAGCTTCTCTTGGCTGCTTTTAATCTCCTTTGTTAGTCTGTTCCTGGCCCGGGCTGTACCGCGCCCAATCACCACTGCTGTGAGCTTTTTTCCTTGTCCCTGCGGCAGATTCCTGAGGTGTTGGGGGTAAACCATGGGGTTTTGTTTCCCCCCAAAGGGGCGAAGGTCTTGGTGCGCACACACATGTTTTTTTCACGAAAACTGATGTAAGATGTCACCACATCAGTTAGTTCGTTTTTAAAACCCTTGGCTGAGGTTTTCAAAAACAGTACAAGGTCCGTGCCTTTAAAACAAGGGCCTGTAGCATCTGCTTCGATTCTTCAGTCCACTTTTTAAAGGGGAACCCCGGGTTTTGGAAGCTCTTATTTTTGTCAGTAAGTTGGGATGAGGTGGATAAAAGAGAAAGATCCAAAAAACCCAGAGCAGCCCTGATAACAGCATGATATGAGTCCTTAAAAGCTGTGTAACCCTGGGCCCGTGTGTTTTTTTCTCTGGTTGGGACACTTAAAATGCTGTCTGTTTTTGGGGGGGCCCTTAAAAGAGATCTGCCCTGTTAAAATCCCAGTATTATGATGAAAGAGTCAGGGTGTTTTTTCTTCCCGTCTGTAATCAGCTCAAAAGATGTTTTTCCACGCCAGAAGTGCAGCCATGCGGGGGAAAAAAATGAGCCGATTATTATGAACGAGGAAAACTCTTCCGGTGAGAAAAACGGTTTACAGATTATGGAAAATGACCCCCGATCCGGACTACATGGTTTTCCCCCCCCACTTTTATTTTTTGGCACCAAAAATTCGTTTTTATAAAAAGCAGATTCCGCCTCCTCGCTTCTTCCCCCGATAGCTCCCGCGGTGCGATCCGCTCTGAAAAAGCTGGAAGTCCGGGAAAACAGCAGTGCGAGGGCGGGATGTTTTTTCACTCAGCCATGTCTCGGTGAAGCAGAGAACCGCTGATCTGCGAGAGGGTTTAAGGGTTTTTAAAAGGTTGAGGAAGAAGTAGCTCGTCCACTTGTTGCTTAGAGAGCGGACATTTGCCAGATGTATTGAAGGCAGTGGTGTGCGAAGTCCTCTTTTGGGAGCTTTACCAGGGCGCCAGCACGCTTTCCCCTCCAACGCTTCCGGCGCAGTATCCCGTAGAGTGCCGCCACTCCGCTTGCCAGAATTGAATTCTGTGGGAATTGCTCTTTGCCAATTCCATAAAAAATAAAACCCCTTCCAAAAGCAACAATAACATACTTATCAAAAACTTTATCAGGTACACCTGTTTGACAGCTTAACGCAAATAGTGAATCAGCCAATCACACTGCAGGAACCTGATGCATTTTTAAGTTTGGATGTGATTAAGATTGTTTTCTCAAACAAATGTTAAAACAAAGCATCAGAATAGTGGAAATGGGAGTTTAAGTGAGTTTCAGTAAGGCATGGTTGTTGGTGCCTGATGAGGTACACTGAATGTCTCAGAAAGTGCTGATCCACTGGGATATTTGCCTATCTTCTCTTGGATTTACAGAGTGTGGTCTGAAAAGGAGATCATATCATGCGGCAAATGTGTTGATGGAAATGTCTATGTCTTGTCTATGTCTGAAGGTAGAAAAATATGGGCACACTAGTCCATCCCTTTATGAACACAGTATATCCCTGTTCTCATGGCTAATTCCAGCAGGATAATGCACGGTGTCACTAAGGTCAAATTCTCTCATACATTTCTTGAGCATAACAAGTTCACTGTACTCCAGTGGCCTCCAGTCACCAGCTCCCAATCCAACTGGACATCTTTAGGATGTGGTGGAACAGGATATTTGCATCACACATATGCAGCCAACAGATCTGCAGCAGCTGTACATAAAACTAGCTTTTTTTCTCGTAATAAATAAAGTCATTATTTAAATACAGCTTTTTGCATTCACTCTGGTTATGTTTGTCTGACTTAAAAATGTTTTGATGTCCTGAAACATTTAGGTGTGACAAACAAGCAAAACGACAGTAAATATTTTTTCACAGCACTGTTGGAATGTTTGCGTGACATCTGTTGTTAAAATGAACTCTAGATGGCCAGTTTAAGTGAAATTGTGTTGTGAGCTATCAGTACAGAATTGTCAGTAGGCTGGTTCTGTAGCTGTGCTGTGAGGTTACCACAGATCTGCTGCTTTCATGCTAAAGTCTGGACTGTTGCTTTAGATAAAACTCAATCTCCCGGTCAAACTACAACCTTCCTATGTAAGTGGTGGTAATGTGGGGGCAGGCAGGTAGCTTTTGGGTAAAGAGGGCCCAACCGTGAGAAGCACAGCTGGCCACTGGTTTGTGGGATGGAGATGAGAAATCCAGCGCTACAAATTGTGTCAAACCATGAAAATGTTGCTAAGTATTCTAAAGTGAACTTTTACGTTTAGAAAGTAAGATGTCATTATTTTCTAAGAAACTGTCATTCATATAATATGTGTGTAGGATGGCCCAACACAGAACATTTTTCACAAGACAAAAAGGATTTGTGGGTAAGTCTGGTTTCAGTTTAATAACCAGAATAATAGAGCATGAATAAAATGCCTGCCAACGCGATGAATCACTGTGAAGTAAACTGTAAAATTCGATGATCAGAAGTAAGCTTGTAATTACAGTATACTAAATATATATATATATATATATATATATATATATATATATTATATATATATATATATATATATATATATATAAAATAAAATATATAGACTAATAATATATTCACTTCAAGTGTCATGTACTCAGATTATTAATTCCCAACCTTTTCAGTCCATGGAAAAAAAAATGCTATACTGTATTTCTTAAACACTAAAGTTGGCTGCATATCTAATACATAACCATAAAACCCACAGAATTAAATTACTTAGATTTTAAAACCATGATCAAAGTAGCAGTTATAACCACACAATCCTAATTTGAGGTGTCATGTGTCACAGGACATTGTACACCTGAGCAAATCTGACAGACATGGCCAAGTATTAGACAGCTGTGACCATGCAACTGTTGTCTGCTGCCTTGGCTCTTGTGACATTTAAAAGTCAAACTTTCAGTTAAACGTCACCATCACCACACAAAACCTGTCAGCATGGCAGAACCCCAGGCAGGGGGGAGGTTGCTGCGAGACATCACACGAAACATTTATACTGCAAGACGAAGAATGGAGGAGAATTAAATTTAGTGGCTTCCTCTACATTTTTAAAGAGTCAATGTTGCAACTATAGATGTGATTGGAAGGGAAACAAAGTTTTAAGACATGTAAAGAGTCTTTAAAAATCTGAGAATGGGTAAGAGGTGGTCTGCGTGAGGTTCATTAATTTCATGGGAAAACTGTGGGAGGCTGAGGGCAATTAAGGTCGGTTGGATGAACTTTTGACATAATGCGGAACTGTAATAAGAAAGTATTTCTCACAGTCTGCTGTGAAATCAAAGACATTTTAGAGGAGGTTTTTCATGTGAGTTGACTGCTGAAGTGAAGAATAATGGTTCACACTCAAGCATAAACAGATGTTGAACACAGAAGGATGGAGAGTCGTTTACTAGCTCATGTGCCTCTCTGTCTAGCATATGCGTAACTGTGGTTAAAAACATGCAAGTAGCACAGGGTGTGTGCTCCACAGAAGGCTTGCATGTGACCACATGTGCTTATTTCTTGTTGTGCACCTGTGTGCCTAACATGAGAAACCAAGAAACAAGATAAAGAAACCACAACCCTGGAGGGTTAAAAAAACAAGATCAGACAATGGTCCCACTGTATCTGCCGCATTACATTTGTTGAGAATGTCCCAGAAAACTGTACGACTGACAAACAGATGGAACAGCAAAGAAAACTTAACCACCATTGGTCTAATCATTGACATCACAACAATCTGTTGACATCCATATTTTTTGCCAGAAATTATTTTTTTAATTTTTTTATTCTTCTTAAAATTTTGAACAAAATTTACAACTGTTTTTCACCAAATGCTGTGAGTAAGATGAGTCGCCTGGATGCTGTGAGCAGCAGTACCATTTCGAACCAGTAGCTTATGTCGGATAAAGTATCCGATTGCTGCGAAATGAGCCAAGTTCTAAAGGTTTTCCAAAGTCCAAAAGTTGTCTGATACATGGAGGTTCCTCAAGTTAAGTGACAACAAACGGTGGTTTGGAGGCTCTGTATGGTTTTGTTACCAACATTAGCGGAATATGTGTCACGCATTAGCAGTTAAAGAGCCATAACCAGGGTCTGCAAATGAGCCAGAAAAGAACCCTATTACAAATTATAAGCTTCAGAATGCATATTAAGGTTAGACAGTTGATGGTCTGCTGCATTTTTCCTTGCTGTTCTTGTATGTGTGTTATTGTGTTATTGTTATTGTGTGTTATTCTATTTTACTTCATCCCGCCTTAACATTTCACAGTATAGATGATGTTAATATCTAAAGGAATCAGATTTAAATCAAACTCATAAAACCTGCTTACAGTGGATAATTACAAGACATGCATCAAAAATATATGAACATATTTTCTGTTAAACTACTATCACTAGCAGAGGAGGGTTGACAACAGATACTCCAAAGTAGAATGGTGCCCAGCGATTCTACACCAATGGCCTAGTAGTTTATCCTGTCTCTGTGCACTTCAGCATGGCATGTCCAGTGTGCCAAGTGGTGCCTGTCTATTTACATGTCATATGGGTGTTCCTGAAGTGTGTGTTCCTTTAATTAAAGTCTAAATTACATTTTAAGAAAAGGGTAATATAGAAACACCTTCTATTTCCTTAGGAGTTTCATTTATCACTGAACTGAAGCCTGTTTTTGTGTACTTCCAAACCATTCTCCTCTTATTTGACTTTCTGAATACAGTGCTTTATTTGGAAATACATAAATTATAGAGGCTTTAATTTATTAATTTTTGTCATGATAGCATTTTATCTATACATTTAAAATATTTGTTTACAGTACATCTTACATTTTATTTTGTCGTATACAAAACATGAAAAACTAAATTGCAAAAAAAAATAATGTTACACCATAAAAATATTTAGTTAACTGGTAATTGTGTTTTTCAAATTAATCACTTAATTTATATCAATTAATCACTTAAGTGAAAAAATTTGATGACAGATTGGTAAAAAAAGAGCTTATTGGTGGCAGTCCTGTATCTATCTTGCATTTCAATGGCATAGTAAAATGTGCAGCTTTATGAAATTAACACTTCTACAGTGCCTTGCTGCACATCTGAGACTGTGGCATGCACAATTTGATTACCAACTGCAGGCTGCCACAATTCTTTTTTATATAATACAATATTTTACAGCAACAAGATCCCATCTCTTAGACACTAGATATATCCATAAGTGCAATCAAATCAATGACGCAGTAACACGATTACTTAATTTCATAGTAAGCTATGCAGATGCTCTGTCGGCTCAGATTAAGATTTAGTCACCTCAGAATGCTGAATGGTCAGAGAAGCTCCATTTGATGTGCTCTGACCTACTTTCAATACATTCAGCTTGTAAATATTTCACCAGGAATGGGAATCATAGATTGTATATAGAGCATACAGTAGCATCCATCTCAGGACATGAGTGGTACACATACACAAATATGGCAAAATAGGAAACATTGTAACAGCAGCTGTACTTTGGTGACAATTATTAACTTAAAACGGAATTTATTGAAGAAATTTCAAATGATATGTTATGTGGGGCCTCCTGAACCATGGTGCATTCTGGGAATCACTTTGGCAATTACTTTGTAATATGTAGCAATATATACTCGTACTCGTACTCGTCGTCTTCCGCTTATCCGGGACCGGGTCGCGGGGGCAGCAGACTAAGCAGAGACACCCAGACGTCCCTCTTCCCAGACACCTCCTCCAGCTACTCCGGGGGGCGCCCAAGGGGTTCCCAGGCCAGCCGAGAGATATAGTCCCTCCAGCGTGTCCTGGGCCGTCCCCTGGGCCTCCTCCCGGTGGGACGTGCCTGGAACACCTCCCAAGGAAGGTGTCCAGGAGGCATCCGGTATAGATGCCCGAGCCACCTCAACTGGCTCCTCTTGATGTGGAGGAGCAGCGGCTCTACTCCGAGTCCCTCCAGGATGGCCGAGTTCCTCACCCTATCTCTAAGGGAGTGCCCGGCCACCCTACGAAGGAAGCTCATGTCAGCCGTTTGTATCCGGGATCTCGTTCTTTCGGTCATGACCCAAAGTTCATGGCCATAGGTGAGGGTAGGAACGTAGACCGACCGGTAAATCGAGAGCTTCGCTTTTCGGCTCAGCTCTCTCTTCACCACAGTGGACCGGCACAGCGCCCCCATTACTGCGGCAGCCGCACCGATCCGTCTGTTGATCTCCCGCTCCATTCTTCCCTCACTCGTGAACAAGGCTCCGAGATCCTTGAAATCCTCCACTTGAGGCAGGAACTCCCCTCCAACCTGAAGAGGACAAGCCACCCTTTTCCGGTCGAGAACCATGGCCTCTGACTTGGAGGAGCTGATCTTCATCCCAGCCGCTTCACACTCGGCTGCGAACCGGCCCAGCGCATGCTGTAGGTCTTGGCTAGAGGGGGCCAACAAGACCACGTCATCTGCAAAAAGAAGAGACGAAATCCACTGGTCCCCAAACCAGACCCCCTCCGGCCCTTGGCTGCGTCTAGAAATCCTGTCCATAAAAGTTATGAACAGGACCGGTGACCGGAGTCCAACATGAACCAGGAACAGGTCCGACTTAGTGCCGGCAATGCGGACCAAACTCCTGCTCCGCTCGTACAGGGACCGGATGGCCCCTAATAAAGGGCCCCCGATTCCATACTCCTGGAGCACCCCCCACAGGGCATCACGAGGGACACAGTCGAATGCTTTCTCCAGGTCCACAAAACACATGTGGACCGTATGGGCAAACTCCCATGAACCCTCGAGTACCCTGTAGAGGATATAGAGCTGGTCTATATATTATATATATATATATATATATTATATATATATATATATATATATATATATATGCCAATGCAGCGTCAATTCGTCTTGGGAATGACATATACACTCGCTCCTCCAAAACACCCCAAAGTGGCTCAATAATATTTAGATCTGGTGACTGTGCAGGCCATGGGAGATGTTCAACTTGGCTTTCATGTTCATCAAACCAACCTTTCACCAGTCTTGCTCTGTGTATTGGTGCATTGTCATCCTGATACACGGAACCGCATTCAGGATACGAAGTTTGAACCATTGGATGCACATGGTCCTCAAGAATGGTTCGGTAGTCCTTGGCAGTGACGCGCCCATCTAGCACAAGTATTGGGCCAAGGGAATGCCATGATATGGCAGCCCAAACCATCACTGATCCATCCCCATGCTTCACTCTGGGCATGCGACAGTCTGGGTGGTACGCTTCTTTGGGGCTTCTCCACACCGTAACTCTCCCGGATGTGGGGAAAACAGTAAAGGTGGGCTCATCAGAGAACAATACATGTTTCACATTGTCCACAGCCCAAGATTTGCGCTCCTTGCACCATTGAAACCGACGTTTGGCATTGGCATGAGTGACCAAAGGCTTGGCTATAGCAGCCCGGCCGTGTATATTGACCCTGTGGAGCTCCCGACAGACAGTTCTGGTGGAAACAGGAGAGTTGAGGTGCACATTTAATTCTGCCGTGATTTGGGCAGCCGTGGTTTTATGTTTTTTGGATACAATCTGGGTTAGCACCCGAACATCCCTTTCAGACAGCTTCCTCTTGCGTCCACAGTTAATCCTGTTGGATGTGGTTCGTCCTTCTTGGTGGTATGCTGACATTACCCTGGATACCGTGGCTCTTGATACATCACAAAGACTTGCTGTCTTGGTCACAGATGCGCCAGCAAGACGTGCACCAACAAATTGTCCTCTTTTGAACTCTGGTATGTCACCCATAATGTTGTGTGCATTTCAATATTTTGAGCAAAACTGTGCTCTTTACCCTGCTAATTGAACCTTCACACTCTGCTTTACTGGTGCAATGTGGAATCAATGAAGACTGGCTACCAGGCTGGTCCAATTTAGCCATGAAACCTCCCACACTAAAATGACAGGTGCTTCAGTTTCATTGTCCAACCACTGTGTGTATATATATATATATATATATATATGTAAATATGAAAAGGATGATCATTTACAGGCATGAAGGAAACACAGGAGCCAGGGAAAATAGCAGCAGAGAACCCGACAAGGGCAGAAAACAGGAAGTTAAATTCAACTGAGGTGGAAAGAACTGAATGGTGGGTGCAATCAAAAAAAACACAAACAGATGAGGACCATGACAGTTTCTGTGTTTTTTTCTGATATCTAAAACAGGTAATACAGTAGCTGCAAAGTGTAGATTTGAGTTGTTTTAAGTGACTGGTGTAGAGGGAGTACTAATAAGGCTCTATAAATAACCATGTCGGCAGCTATATCACTGGGAGGAAGGTATAGTGTAGATGAACATGTGGGTGTGGATCAATCCACTGAGAGGGCACATATATACAAAAAGAATGTACAGATAGAGCAGAACATAAAACGTCAGAATAAAAAAGTGAAAATGTTCCACCAAAGAGAGCTGAAGCCTGTTGCCCTGCTGGAACATCATGCTGAGCTCTGCATCAACACAAATAATCCCTTAAATCCCACTCAAACACCATGACTCCAAAAATATCTATGCTCTCTCCAGTTACAACACACATACACACGCAAAAACACAAAAAGTCGTGAGAGAGGAAGACAGAAAGATGGGGAGAGCGAGAGGGGGGCCAGTGGTGAGAGAATAGCATAGTTGCATAACAGTAGCAGCAGCAGCATGGGAGATACCAAAGAGGAGCTCCGGGGCCTTTGCAAGTTGCAGAATGACGCATTGCCGTCACACACTTAACACACACTCACACAAACACATATGCCGCTCTCATTGCACTAACACACTGACATTGATGTATTTTATACGCAAGAGGCCACTCCCACACATTTGTCACAGTTAAACTCCCAAAAACAGAACTGACAAATGACCTTTTCGCTACAAAGCTGTTTAGCAGCAGATGAGAAGAAATGCAAAAATTTTGGTCAGTATGGCTTAAAAATTTGTTGGGATCATAAGTTGTGGTATTTATGAGCAACTGAGCTAATAGGCAGTTTTAGATGCTTTTTTATCTAGAGTGCTACAATAATCTTATAGCTTTTCCCTAGAAGGGTTTTTATCTGCTTCCCCGCACATTTTGTTGTTAAATGTTTATTTGCGGATTTTTAGTCTCTGCAGGGATAAAATGCTGGAGGTAAATAGCATCTGATGAAAAACTCAACATATAAAAGATCAGATAAAACTTTATCATGCATGTACAATTTTGCATTTGTTGAAGAAAAATAAGCTTTGATGTGTTCGAACGCTACAAACTGCAAAAGGAGAGAAGGTGCTTTATAGCCTGCCTGAAAGCAGAGAGCAAACAAAAACAATGGTGGCAACTAAAACTCTTTCAACACCATCAATCTCTGTCTTTCAGTCAAGCGGCCTTTACATGCAAAACATGGCCCCTTAGCAATCAATCTCTTTTACTAGCTATCTTTACATCCAGGCATGACTGTGACCGTACAAACTCTCACGTGCAAAACACAACAACCTCGAGCTGAGGCAAAGTGAGGCGGAATCGATTGATGAGCTGCGAGGAAGGCAACGTGCATTCCTCCCATCTGGGAATGTGGAAGCGGGCAACTGTAACGTGCTCTCCTCCAACATAGAAAATCAATATCCTGCAAGTTAATGAGATAGACCCCCCACCCTCGGCATCTGATTAGATAAACAGATTAGCAGCGGAACACAACACTGCCATTAGGTGAAAGCAGTGCAGGCACATGTTGCTCATTATGGGCCCAATATACAGACTGGCAACCTTATGGTTTGTGATTAACTTAAAAATAAATTAATGAGGCTTTGGCTGCTGCCTGAAATAGTCCCTATATGTGTATTTAGGTTTAGCATATATTAACATATCTACTATAATATATCACAGGTCTGAAGAAAATGCAGTGCAGATAATGAGTTATAATACACTACTTAATGGGATTTCTAGCATCCACAGATGCATAATCTCACTAATAGGCAGATGTGACAAAATAGTGATGCTAGCAATCTGAATAAATATAAAGTACTCAAATCCCTTAAACCACAGACCTCAATATATTGTATCTGAACCGACATAAAGCAGTGCATAATTGCACTGAAAAGTGTGGCGTACATTTGTATTCAGCAACTTTATTCTGAGACTGCTAGAAAAGGTGCAGTTACTGAACACAAGTGAACAAGCAACATGAAGACCAACACACTAGACAGGCCATGAATAATGTTGTGGTGAAGTTTAAAGTAGCTTCAGGTTATAAAAACGTAGTCAAAGCTTAGAACATCACATGGAGCACTATTAAAGCAACTGACCAAAAACTGAAGAAGCATGGCACAACTGAAAACATACCAGGACATGGCTATCCACCTAAATGGACAGGCCGGGCAACGAGAGCATAAATTAGAGAAGTAGCCAAGCAGTCCATAGCAAGTTTGGCCAAGCTGCACAGACTAACTAGCTGAAGAAGAACATCCAGAAATTTCAATCTCTGGATCTATTACGTATAAAGGTGTGGAGGTAAATACATATACATGCAACACTTTTTGTTTTATTTGTGCACTACTTTGTGATGATCTATTACATAAAGCAATACACTGAAGTGTGTGGCTCTAAAATGACAAAATGTATAAAAGGGTTATCAATATGTTAGCCCAGCTCTTTGCAGAAACATGTGTGGTAACTATTTACTCTAAGAGTTTAGCTTTTTATTTTTTCATTTATAATAAAGCTGCATCACATCATGAAACACAAGATTTAACAGCAACATTACCTTTCGAGTGATTGATCTCATTTTCCAATACAATCTCAGCTTATTTCTCACTTACCTAGAAAGAGAAAAGAGAAAATGGGGTTGGGAGGGTGGGCAAAACAGAAAGTGAGTTTTAATAAAGGCATAGTATGCCAATCATGTTTTCTCTTAAGGCTGCGTCTTAAGCAACATATGAATGCATAAACACTTGAAAATGCACATTTGGCAATTAGGAATGAGTATCAATATACTGCAGTGGTGAGAAAAGCAGCCCCTCTTTATCTCCTCCTTGCTGCATCTCAATGCAAGCCTATTGATCCATGCCAAGTCTTTAATATTGAGCTAAACTCCACACTCCAACACACTGTTTATCGTTATCTGTTGACGTAGGACAGGGACCTCCTTCCTGAAAAACAAATGTCTGCAAGTTTAAGACAGTCTCTCAAAGAATGCCTAAAACTGACACAATAAGGAGAGGGATGCGGCAAAGCTGACTGTCAGAGTTAAGAATGTGTCAACAACAATGCCAGAGCAAGAACAACTGTGAAGAGCTGCAGTGGCTCAGAAAACAGGGCTGGAAGGAGAGCAGTGAATTTTTTCTTTTCCCTTGACTTTTTGCAAAGGATAGCACATATATGGTATGCTGAGCTTCACTGGGTTCATTATTCCCAACTGGAGACATGCAGAACCCTGTTTTTATTATTTTCAGGATACAAAATTGTCAACTACTTGTTAATCTACATAAAAATCTAAAAAGAAACAAAATTGTGTTTCTTTTGTTAGGATGTTATCAATGAAGTGATATCTTCCCTCATAGGAGCTAGAACGACCCTTTGCATCTGAGTAAATCCTGTCACATAACTTGACACCCTGAGCAGCAAAGACACATGCATCAGAAATAAGTGGTACGTCTGGATCAACACTGTCTGTTCACCAGTGTATGTTTAGTATCCATGGTAACCAACTCTTTTACAGACCAATGGGCAGTGGTATTCTGCATAACTTTCATCAGCACATTGCAAAGTTAGGTTATGTGGAGCCATTGCAGATTAAATATATATCAAGTTAAAACTTCTGACAGTATAAATAGGTTAAATAACCAGATTTTCTGCATTTCATGATAATGATTGGTATTCTAATTTCATGCAGAGAAACATTTCATCCATCATCATATAGTAAAAATCAATACTATTGTAAAACTCTGATGTACAGTATCACAGTCAGACCCACATGCCATGTAAGCAGGGAAAATATGGTGAATTGAACCAAGAGGGCCAAACAAAAACTGTCTTTAACAGCAATACCTGACAAAAGGTGAGAATAAAATGATAATCTGCAGCAAGACATGAGTTTCTTGAAGACTGCAGCTGCATGCGTTCCAGAAAAATGGACACTGCAGAGGTTGGAACCTTACTGAGGAATGAACTAAGCTGAATATAGTATTCATAAAGAGCAGTGGGGTATTTTACTGTATTTTGGAACTACTGAGTTTTAAAGCATACTCATGGTATTGATTTCATTGATGGACCAGGCTGGGACCAGAAAAATCCTGATTTGGACATCTCAAAAAGAAACACACTGGCTGTACTCCAGTGGGGGCAAATCAATGTGCCCATTAGGGTGCACCTTGGAGCTAAGTGGTAGAGGATGTGGACCTTGTATAGAGACTATAATCCTTAATTCAGCTCTTCCGGGTTCAACACCTGACCTTGGACCATTTATTGCATATCTTCCTCTTCTCTCTCGGCACACCTTCCTGCCTACTACTGCTGAATAAAGGCCACTAGAGCCATAAAATCATATAAAAATGTGTTAAATTTAGATTTAACATGACTTCCTTACAGGGATTATACCTCACAGTATTCTGTGAGAAAAATCCATGAACGTTAACAGTGATTTGAATACTTTCGGTTCTACTATGTAAACCTGGTCAACTTGTTAGTGACAGTCAGTAGCTTGTCTCATCAGGCTACAATATTAGATTATTTTCTCCTATAATAGACTATAAAATCATCAAAGGTTTATGTTTTTATGTTTAAAACACTAGTTCTGGTGACAGATATTTCTAAATATATAAATGGAACATCAATGATTCATCTTATAAGCATTTTATCTCAATGTGTCAGTTATTATTCAAAAACGTCTTTGAATTGTCAAGCTCAAGGGGCAAAGAGCTTTTAAATAAAAGAAGCCAGTAGAGATGTTACACCACCCATTCGCAAACTGTCAGTGGTGACATTTATAGAGAGATAGCAGATTTACATGAAGGAAACACAGCCACTGTAAAGAGATTAAGGTAACACAGGCTCTCAGATCTGTTCTCTAATGTGGAAAGCCTGGGCTAAGTGTTTGATGCTGAAAGTGCAAAGTATTACAGAAAATAACATCTAGAGTAGAGATATTTTATGGGTTTACACACTGCAAATAAAAATACCAGTTTATTATTATTTTCTTTTTAACAACCACAAAGATCTCAGGAAATAAAATTCAGACACTAACATTAAACGGTCAAAAAGTAGAAGCCGTTATTCTCTAAGTAATTTAAAGGAGTGCATATGTATCAGGCAACGATTTGTCTCCAGGAATTATTGCAGTAAACTTACGACTTAAGAAAAAATATATCTTTGAATTTTCCAAAAGCTTAGTTGAGACTATTAACTAACAAACTTGTTCCATTTCATGACCCAATTAGTGTTTATTTCCAATTTATTTGGGATCGATATCTTTCAAAGGTCCAAGAATTGCTTCTCAAATGCTTTATTTCTCTTTATTACATAATTATTTCATGTGAACACTGAAAAACTAATTTCCTGAATGAATTTTTGCTACATGAACAAAAATCATTAACCAAATTTCCTCTATTTTTTTGGACCTTGTTTAAATGTTAGCTCTAACCTAAAATAATTTGACTCATTAAAACTTAACCTTTTTATATATTTTTAATATTTTACATCAGTGAAATTGCCTATTTGGTAAAATTGTTAGCAATGGATGTTTATCATGGATATTTACAGAGCACGGCAATATGGACAAAAAAATTATCAGGATTTCTTTTCCTTTATTGAATTATATTGATAATCATCAGGATACAGTTTCAAACTATCAATTCAGTTTTTAAAATTGCATAGTTTCGATGCAAACTGAAATAACTAATAAAAACAGCCATTAATAATAACTTGGGAGATCGTACTCGTACTTGTCGTCTTCTGCTTATCCGGGACCGGGTCGTGGGGGCAGCAGACTCAGCAGAGACACCCAGACGTCCCTCTCCCCAGACAACTCTTCCAGGTCCTCCGGGGGGAGCCCAAGGCGTTCCCAGGCCAGCCGAGAGACATAGTCCCTCCAGCGTGTCCTGGGCCGTCCCCTGGGCCTCCTCCCGGTGGGACGTGCCTGGAACACCTCCCGAGGAAGGTGTCCAGGAGGCATCCGGTATAGATGCCCGAGCCACCTCAACTGGCTCCTCTCGATGTGGAGGAGCAGCGGCTCTACTCCGAGCCCCTCCCGGATGGCCGAGCTCCTCACCCTATCTCTAACGGAGTTCCCGGCCACCCTACGAAGGAACCTCATGTCAGCCGTTTGTTCCCGGGATCTCGTTCTATCGGTCATGACCCAAAGTTCATGGCCATAGTTGAGGGTAGGTACGTAGATCGACCGGTAAATTGAGAGCTTCGCTTTTCGGCTCTGCTCTCTCTTCACCAAAATGCACCGGCACAGCGCCCCCATTACTGGGGCAGTTTCATAAAACTTGGGAGATTTATTTTTAAAAACGTTTAAAAACTAAACACATTCTTTAGTTTCCTTAAACCTTTTGGATTACAAGAAAAAAATAAAAAAGTTACTTATTCTCAACTTGCATTATATTGATGTACAAAAAGCATTTGTAGTTCTGTACAAATATCAGTACAAGCATAAAATAATTCAAATAAAGTCACAATCCCTTCACCATCTTGTGAAAATAATTAAATAGTGGCTCCACATACTGCCTGAAAGGCCACATGTATTCCCTGTCTTAAAAATACAACTTTAAAAACACAACTTTATTATTGTTATTGTCATTTTTCTGCTCCTCTATAATACATTGAAATAGTTTCTTTTACCCAGGACTGGATGTAAACAATGAAATATAGCTTATGGCATTGGCATATGGTTTGGAGTACTAGACTGCATATAGAAATGATAAAACTAGACTATGCTCTTGTTAAATAACTGTATAAACTGTCCGGATTATATAAGTTTTATCCTTTTTTTCGACAGCCATGGCTAAGCCAAACTGCCACAAATGGCTCCATGACTCATTAAGCCTCACATCACAGTGGGACTTTGACAACATACACAATGGAATCATGCTATATACTCATCCTGCATGCATTCAGCGTCAAAGGTTAAATCCTGCAGCTAACAAAGATGCTTTTGCTGGAGGAAATTTGAACGGGAGAAAAAACAGAACTCTCACTAGCTCACTGCTTCTAATGAGGCATGTTTCAGTGGTGGTTGGACTCTCAGCAGGTGATTTATGGCACCACACAGTCATAAACACTGAAACTTCTGGTCCTAGGGAGAAGGACGGCAGCTTGTGATTGGGAGCAGCTGGGGAAAACAGGTGTGTGCAACTCTAGGTACAGCTGAAGCGAGATAATGAAGGCCCCAAGCAGGGGGATGCATGTCTGTGAATGTGAGGATCTTTAGCTTAAGTTTTGTGTGTATTTTATGTCTATAAAGATGTGCCTATTAATGTGTTAGAGTGCATCTGAGTGTATGTGTGAGACAGCGCAGAGATAATGAGAGAGAAAAATCAACAGGGAACCAAAATGAATGCAAGAGCGCCACGCCGCCACAAAATACTATGTTTTATGGATATTTCCAATATGAATGCACCAAGCAAGAGAACGTGACGTAAATGGTTTGACGGCCACATACCACTGTACAACAATGTTAAAAACATTCTCTTTACTTGCACGGATTTAAATATCCTTAGTTTTTCCACTTTATTTACTTAACAATGAGAAAGAAATTGAAAATATTTTCAGCTCAAATGGTAACACAAGAAATTTATGTCTGAGGCATCACCTGTAAGATGTACACAAGCACTTAAGCTCCAAAGCAAACAAAGGTAGCAGACGGCGGCTCTAAGTAACTGTAGCGGCTTATCCGCAGTGACTTTGACTACAATTGGGAAACCACCAATAGACACCTCCCCACCCTTGGCAAGCAGAGCAGATATGTTTACCCTCCCACAACAAACTGCAGACATGCTCACAAGAAAAAACACACTGGGGAGAAAAACTAAAGCTTTGCTAAACAGTTTCTAAATGTAAACTTTAATGTTATGATGTTTTTGTATGGATGATGTAGACTTTATTAGTTTTTAAATATAAAATATGGAATAATAAAATCCAGATTTAACAGATTCTTGGCGCTTCTTTCATCAGACTGCATGGCTCAGAGTATGCGATTTTTTTTGCTGCACCACACCAAAACATGCAGGTCAGCACCTTATTAGAAAATAGTTTAATGCAGTAGAACTTGCTGACACATGGAAAAATTAACAGATTTATGGTGGATCCTCCATCACTTGCTACCTCAGCCCTTATTGGGAAGTGAATGTGAATGGTTATCTTGTTTACTTCTCAATACTTGATGAAACTTTGTATAATATCAGCATGTATAATGTAAAGATTTTGTCTGTTTTTGTTTTCCTGTCACACTTTCATGTTTAGATAAGACAAAGTTCATATAAAACAGAGATAACCTGAGTAAATACAGTTTAGAAATTAATATTTAAGGGGGGAAAAAGCTGCCCAAACCAACCTAGCCAGATCTGAAAATTCAATTGCCTCCCTTGCTAACTCGTGAAATAACTCTATACCTATGCCTGGAAACTCCCTGATTCCCTGTAGAATCAAGAAGCCCCTTACATAGAACCTATTTAACACCATGAAGTAGACAAAAAGATCTCAAAAAGCACCACATCATGCCCTTATCTAAAGAAATTTAAGATGGGGAAAAAAACTAATTGACATCTATGAGTGAACCAACTTTTCCTGTAGTCTTGCAGGATAATATTTAAAAATCTACTGGTATTTAAAACTGTTCATAATGTTATGCACTCTAAAAAGTTCCCAACGCCTTTGTAAGACACAGACCCATAATCACAGATCTGTTGGAATTGACGTTTTGTGATTAACTGTGTTTAAACTTATATTAGTCATTCATTTGTTAATTGTTTTAACTGTTACTAGGCATACAGAGGTCAGTTTGAGTGTCAGCAGTTTGTATTTGTCATTTATTTTTTTATTCTTACAATTGTCTCAGATTGCAGAATTGGATTCTAAAAGCCTTCTATCAG
Organism: Crenichthys baileyi; assembly: GCA_036173005.1. Classification (NCBI taxonomy): domain Eukaryota; kingdom Metazoa; phylum Chordata; class Actinopteri; order Cyprinodontiformes; family Goodeidae; genus Crenichthys; species Crenichthys baileyi. The sequence goes on along the minus strand of JAHHUM010001157.1, from coordinate 1,054,702 downwards.
TAGGTCTATTGCAATTAGATACATGCCTGAGAACAACACTCACACACTTTTGTAGTACATTCCAGTGAGCTCATGTGTGCAGAGGCTGGCCAGCATAAGGCCAATTAGATTGCGGTGCGTGCCTAAGTCCAGCCAATTTTACGTGGGTCCCCAAGAAGACAAAAATGTATTGTATTCTATTTACTTTGCTTTTTCTGTGAATTTATCTCAGTGCTGTACATCTTGATATGTGGTCAAAAATAAATTAGGCTTTGGCTATTTGAGAGCTTTAGACTCCAACTCCTTTCCTTGCTCGTTTCCTCGAGCTGTCAACAAAAGAGCTGGGTAATAGAAAACAGTTAACAGATTCTCCACCATACTGAAATGTGGACACAAGATGCTTTTTTACATATTTCTTCCTGTCTTTTGCATCAGACCTACCTGGAGAGTTTGTTGCTAAAAACTAAATCTTACATGACAGTGGCACATGTTTTCTCTGAAAATGACACAGTTTGAGAACAGGTTCCAGAGTGTAATGGTGAGAAAACGTCCCAGTCTTGTCATGTAAATGGGAAATATGGAATCTTTCTTATGGGGAAGCACTGACTCATGCACCGTATGACTAAAATCAGTTGAAATAAATGGGAGCATGCATTTATTAAATGGCTGCCGACTAGTTTAAAACCCACAGATGATGAAGAAATCAACAATAACAATGGTGCATAGCCGGGTACATGTTTGTGCTACTAACTCTTTTAAATTGACTCCAACGAAGTGATCTCTTTCTCCCCCATTTTCTAAGCAGGAAGTGTTTGCATATGCTGATGAGTTTCAAAGAACATACCGACAACTAGTGGTGTGGCGGGGGAATTACACAATTTTCATGTCTCTACTGTTGCCATATGAACAGAGATTGTAATCAAAACGTTTTCATGTAGATGTGTTAACAGTAACGATCTTGTAAACAGGGCCTTAATCTCATCACCATAAAGCACAGTTCCAGGTAAAGTCCTAGTTGAGTTTACCAAACTCCACATGTTTAAATTTGTGATGTAAGGATAGAAAAGGCTTGTTTTCTGGCATTGCCCCCAAACTCTAAAGCAGCTAGTTGGCATGTAAAGAAATGCAAAGACTTTTATTACCTGTATCATCATCCTCTGTAGTAAAATAAAAAATTGATTTTCTTTCAGTTCTATGGCCAGTGACTAATAGAAACTGGCCTCTATTTCATGTCATATTTAGCCATTGGGTTGGGTTGGGCTTTTGGCAGGCCCTTAGATACAAGTCTCAAGATTGATCCAGGAAGTTAACCCTAAATAAGGAAGTAAATCCAAAATCAGGGCTGACAATTTGCACTTTATTCCTCAATTGTTTTTCTTCCTCCACCTTTGCAGCTTGCGATGTCTGCCAAACATCAATTCTAAAACAGGATAATGAAATCAATTTCATCCTTGCAATGTAACATGGTGACACATTTATATACACATGAAAATGTCTGCAAACTCAAGATGCCAACAAAAATCTTACTACTCGGTAAGTAGCATCATTGTGCCCTAGGAACATAACAGAGATAATTAGCTGACATTGTTCTATTTTTTCCTTAGACATAAATTAATTAGTTCCTAGCTTCCATCTTAATATAATGTACAATATGCAGAAGTTACAAATCCAAATAGTGAATGGCTTTTTTGTATGGACAACACAGCTAATGATAAAAGTTTAGAAACATTGGAAATCTGTACACAAATAATCACAGTTACCTAAAAATATACCTACATGTCAAAACAACCCAAACACAGCCTAAAAATAATCTCTTCACAGCAAGACTTCAGAAAATGGATGTAATCAAGGTCCACAGTGGGCGTGCCTGTGCTTTGAAAATAATCTGTAGATACTTATTAAATAGTGTTGATTAAATAATGGATCATGTTTCAAGGCAAGAAAGGCAAATTCAGGCACAGCGGTGGCACAGGAAGGAAGCGCATGAACCATGTATGGAGGCTACAGCCATCACAGGTTTGAGTCCCGGCCCGTTGAAATAGTTCAAAGTATAAATGCACAAAGAACTGACTAACGTGTTTTAGAATGGTATACCTCGAAGCAACAATAATTTACCACAAAGATACGTAAGACATAAGGCCTTTTAAGCAGACAATTGGGCTTTTCAATGTCCATGAAAATGAGACCCTATTTAAGCCACCTCAGCCAGTTAAAGGTCAGGTTAATTTTGTTATCTAAATAGCTCCAGACCATAACAGAAGTTATTTAAATATATATCTTGCAGCTCAGATTTATATCAATTGTGTGTTAGCTCCGTAATTCAGAGAATAGGGTGTCCAGCATGGGGCCTGTGATGTCCAGAGAGCAAAGTACCAAGGCTGGCATTTGCAGCGCCATTTTGGATGTCAAGTTTCATTTAAATAAAATATACTTAAAAAACATTCTGGAATCCAGCTGCTTTAGTCATTATAACAAACCTAGAGCTGAAAATGTTATGTTGACCCTGCAGTTTGGGTATTTATAGAGACCAGAGTCATAGAAAGAAATTTATACAAGACAGAAATACCTCCACACACTGAGCTTTGTACTTGTACCTGTCATTGTAAGAGTAATCTGCAATATTTTCAAAACTTATCTACTCTCTTTATTGCTTCTTAATTTTCCACCTACAAGTAGTTCAGCAATAATGAAACAATTCAATGCGCCCCTTAAATGAACTGAAATCACAGACTATATTTGAGTTTGCTGTCAATACCAAGGGCTTACATTCCAAATATTAGTGTGAGACAATTTATATCGTGTAACTATTAGCACATTTTTGGAGAATAAAACAAAAATACATTTGCTGAGTCATGGCTGTATGTGTACTTGCGTTTGAGTGTGTTGTGGGGGAAGTGTGATGGAAATGTTTTCCTGTGTCTTTCTTGTATCCATGTTTACACTGTGTGTGGGCATTAATGGCGTACGTGTTGCCAAACTGCCGTGCCTCCAAGATTACAGAAGATTTTTTTATTTGTTGTAAAAAATACAAAAGGTGATAAAAGATGCCAAAAAAAAAGACTTTCAAGAAAGTACAAAAAACATTTTTAGGAATACAAAATGTCCTCAATTTCTTTTCAATTCATGTGCATATGAATATATTATTGAAACACTTTGTAGACTTTAGAGGAATTTTAAGGAAAAAGTAGTCTACAATTTGTGTAACAACCACAGCAAAACGGAACATGGCCCATCCCATTGTCAAAACCATAGACAATCCCTTCACTGCTGAGCAGTTTGAGGGCTGCTCCAGGCCAGAGCATCCATTTAAAGCCATGAGAGGTACTCCGAGGCTGTGATCCGTTTAAAGCACCTGCACTAATCCCTTCACTACAGGTCAACAGCCAGACACTCCCTGTAAGCTAGCAAAAAAATTTTCTTTGTTAATGCAGCTGTCAGCCAGACACAAAACACAGCTGGTGCTGACACTCTTTCACAATGGTACATGTCTTCATTTGTCAATGTTCTAAATTCTTAAAGAGGTCAGTAAAATTTAAAGAGTTTTACATTTTACAATTATCTTTTTCTACTGCCTTACAAGTACTACAGTTTATATACATATATACAAAATCCAAACACAAAATATTTCAATCAATATGAAACCATTTTCTTTCTTTTATTCCCAAACAAAAGGCTACCGGGGCTTGAATCTAACCACGCTGAACATCTGGACATAACGCTCTGTGGTGTGAAAGTAATCATTAAGTCATGAAGATTTGTTCTTCAAACAGTCGCCTAGTTCACAAATAAAACTGCCAGTCAACCATATGGCACACAGCTAAATGACTGCAAAACAAATATCAGTCCCTTTGTGTTGTGTTGATCTAGTGTTTTTGTAGTTACAGGTCAACCCCCTTTATATCCCAAGATGACATACACTCACCGGCCACTTTATCAGGTACACCAGTCAATTGCTTGTTTACACTAATAGAGGTGTTGAGGTCAAAGGACAATGAGCAGACTGGTTCAAGATTATATAAAGTAGCTTAAATAACCACTTATTACAACCAAGGTAGGCAGACTACCATCTCTGAATACCTAAACTCTTAAAGCAGATAGACTACAGCTCATTCTATTGCCCTTCTGCTTGAGGCAATGCAGTTTCCACATAGTCACCGTAATAGATAGGAACATCATGAACAGTCACCAGATCTTAACTAAATTCTTTGGGATGTAATGTAACAGGAGATTCTCACCATAGATGTACAGCGGATAAATCTGAAGAAACTGCACGATGCCGTCACGTTGTTATGATCCAAAACCTCTGACGAATGTTCTCAACACCATGCTGAACAAACAGTATGTAGTCCCAAACCTTACATCAACTAAAATATGTTTCAGAATACACACACTCAAAAATACATACTCTGTTTTTTTCCAGGTCTTACAATGAGACAAATAAATCCTACAATGAACAACTAAAGGTTTCATACCGTGTAGTGTGAAGAAAAACAAAGCATCAGTCAAGCAACAGAAGTGTAGAAAACCTTAGGAACCGTTGCAGCTTCCATAATAAATAAAAGGTTAGGTAGAAAATAGGTGTTGCTAATCAAGTACACCTAATTAATTGATAATATGCATGCGTGAGTGCATCTATAAAAGTAAAGGTTACCACTATCTGCTGAGTCATTCGGGACAGTATCATCACAGCAAGAAAGAAAGATAACAACAATCCAAGAAAAACACATTTTTTCAGCCCATGAAGCAATGAATGATTTTACTTCTGATTCTTAAATAAATAATCAGAATCAGAATGGAGAAATTTTGAAATGCTCCCAGATTTCTAACCCTCATTAGAAGGTAATTCCCAGGATGTTCACATAAAAGTCAAAGCATATAAGTTCTATAAAAAATATATAATAATTTGCCTTTCAAATAACAGTTTGCAAGTCATTTCTAAACATTTAACTTGTTGGGCAATATTTATGCAAGCAAAAAAATAAACAACTCCGGTCTGTAAAGAGATGAGATCACCACGTGAGAAAATAGAAGTGTTTAGCCATTATGCAAAATACCATATTCGGTCAAAAGAGTAAAAATCAAGCAGCATTTCAGCACAAATATGCTGATATGCAAATATGTCGTAACAACACAGAAGATCGGTGGAGGACTAATGATTTGAGCTTGTTTGAACAAAAAGACAATGGAAACCATGCAGTTATGATGTCAGCTGCAAGTTCCACAGTATACCTACTGTATTATTTTCATTTTCTTCCATAGAACATACACCTGGACCACTGACTGTATTTAACCTTGTCCCTTTCTTGGAAAAAGGCATAAAATGAGCTATTGTAGACATTACTATGTTAACCTCTTTGTTTTTCATCCCACAGAGAATACTACTGAATCAGCGCTACAATTAACGCTGTGCACTCAGTATTTCCTCCCTACAGAAACTACTCATCCAGTGCTTCTGTTATTTTCTGCGCCTGCTTTCTGTCCTCTCAATCCCCAGTTGTTGGTGGCAGATGGCTGCTCACACTGAGCTTGGTTCTAATGAATATTTCTCCCTAATAGAAGGGAGTTCTTCCTTTCCATATTTTGTTTTTCAAAGTGCCTTGAGATGACATTTGTTTTAATTTGGCACTGTAAAAATAAAACTGAACTGAATATACAGAGAGAAAACCTTTTATTTAGGGTGGAAATGTAGATGTATTCTTGCCAAACCAACACAGTACAAATGTCACTCGTGGGTACATGCAGCTAGATGAACAATATGTCAGCCAAAGGCAATCACCAAGAAGTCCTTCAAAAGTAAAGAAACAGATTAAGATAACAGCTAGGTGTACCAAATAGTCCAAGTGTACCTCTCATTTTGCGAATACAGTATTAACAAAAAATGTAAAGGAAAAAGGAAACTGATGCCACAATTATCCCAACTGCTACCAAAATAATGCAACGTATTGACTAACATAGCAATAATTATAATTTTTCACAATAACAATAAACATTTATTTACTGTCGTCGTTTTTTACAATTACAACTGTATCCTTACAGCCAAATTGTTCCTTGCTGTAACCAAGGAAAAATTGTATTACCTTTTTTTCAGCCAGCGGAAAGGCAGTGGATGGCAATAAGATGATTTTAAAACCCTTGTGTACCTTGATATCAATCACCAGCCAATGCCTACAATGGAGTTTTGCATACTGACTTATTTAAAAACAGACAAGTGAACCCATAAACACATTTCATTTCTTGACAAACAGTAGTGTTCATGGGAATTTTGTCTCACAACGCCCACATTTCTTCCATTTTCCTCACCCTGTGGCTTCCAAAAGCCACGGGAAGCTGGGTAAAGACCAATTACCTCACACTCAGACCATGCTGTTCATTTTTCATCTTTCATTACTGCATGCGGCAGTACTAAATCAAGGCAATCAATAGAGACAGCCCCAGTGGTCAGACAGCAGAAGACGGATAATCAGGATGGATGATACAAACAAGAACACATGTAGCTGTAAAAAAATAAAAATTAAAAATTAAATACGGCCACACACAAAGGCAGGCGCTCACATACACATTCAAATTTATGTGCGTATTTATATAATGCACACACAGAGGCACCGCCAAATTTACCAGATGTATTTGCACTGTCTACATTTGCACATGCAAAATGCAAACAAATGCTGGAACATAAAAGATGAAAACCGACTCTCATAAAAAGCAGGATATTGGAAGCAGCTGTGAAAAATGATCAAGGGGTGACATCAATAACAGGACATCGCACACAACACAGGAGGCAGCTGCATATTAATTGAACAGGCACCCCATTAGAGCTGCTCTTAGCAGATATTGTCTCTTTTGAGTGGTTCCATTCAGAGGGACAACACAAGGTTGGATTGGAAAAGGTGGCTTAGTTGGATGAAGGAAATGATAAATAGTTGAATATCAAGAACCCTCAAAGTTAAAGCAACGTTGATGAGGAATAATAACGAGGCACGAGACGTCGTTCGGTACGGCGGACCCAGGGCTCCACCATGGAGCCAGGCCTAGGGTAGGGGGTTGTTGATTAGCGCCTGGTGGACTGGTTACTTCTCAAGCCTGAATGAGACACACAAGGCCATCCCCCAGTGGGCTCACCATAAGGGACCAGTGCAAAGAGGATCGGGCGGCAGTCGAAGGTGAAGATCTCAACAACCCAATCCCCAAATGCTTAAACTGGCTCTAAGGACGTGGAATGTCATCTTGGCGAGTAGGGCGGAACACTGGGGTGGGTTTGCTTGTGGCACATCAGCTCAGTCATCTTGTGTTGGGGTTTACCCCAGTGAATGACAGGAACAGATCCCTGCACCATTGGGTCGGGTCAGCCTACGGGCCGAGCAGCAATGCAAGAGTACCCGGCCGTCTTGGCATTCCTTGTGGAATGCCAAGACGGGGACTTTCGGGGACTCCATCATTCTACTTGGGGACTTCAACACCCACGTGGGAAAAGACAGTGACACTTGGAGAGTTGTGACTGGGTGGAGGCCTTCCTGATCTGAACCCGGATGGTGTTTCGTTGTTGGACATTTGTGCCAGTAATGGATTGTCCATAATGAACAAAATGTTCAGGCATAAGAGTGTTCATCATTGCACTTCCTAGGCCGGAGGTCGATGTTTAGGAGTTTCTGGCACAAGTGGATGAGTTTAAGTATGTCGGGGTCTTCTTCACAATTAGGGGGGGAATGGAGCGAGAGACTGACAGACGGAACAGTGCGGCTGCCGCAGTAATGAGGAGGCTGTGCCAGTCCATTGCGGTGAAGAGAGCACTGATCCAAAAGGCTATCTTTCTCTATGTTTCTACCCTTACCTATTGTCAGGAACTCTGGGTCATGATCAAAAGAACAAGATCCATGATACAAGCGGCTGAACTGAGCTTCCTCCACAGAGTTGCTATGCTCTACCTTAGAAATAGGGGTGTGGAGCTCAGCCACATGGGAGGGGCTCAGAGTAGAGCCGCTGCTCATCCACATCAAGAAGAGTCAGCTGTGGTGGCTCGACCATTTGTTTTGAATGCCCCCTGAATGCCCCCTCAGGAGGTGTTTCAAGCACATCCCACTGGGAGGAGGCCCAGGATATGGCCCAGGACACGCTAGAAGGACTAAGTCTCCTGGTTGCCTTGGGCTGCCCCCAGAAGAGCTGCAGGAAATGTCTGGGGAGAGGTCTGGGTGTCTGCTGAGACTTCTGTCCCTGCGACCAGATCCTGGATAAGTGGCAGACGATGAGTAAAATGTTTTTTTCCATCATATGCACAACAGAGGTATCTTACAAAATTAAAATATAAAAAAGTTCAATTAAAGAATACTTTCCCAAAGGGAAATTAAATAGAGAGAATTAAATTCACTTTTAATATTACATAAGACCAAAATGAAACATGATTTTGATACAGAAATCTAGACCTTTGAAAAGTATGTCATTATATTGCATAATACATGGACATGGTAAATGGTAACTTGGTAGTTTCTTTGCATTTATTACTGCATCAATGTGGTGTGGCATTGAGACAGTTAGCCTGTGACTCTGCTCAGGTCTTAAGGAAGCCCAAGTTGCTTTAATGACTTCCTTCAACTCATTGGCATTATTTGATTTGTTGTGTCTTAGCTTCATTCCGAAAATACCCCATAGATTCTCTTAAACCTGTGTTGTTGGGGGCTGGTGTCCTGCAACTTTTAGATATGTATCTGCTTCAACACAGCTGTAGGATCTGGTGAAGTTTAAGACCAGAACTCTTTGCAGTTTAGGTCAGACAAATTAGCTGGCTATCAAGCACAGTGATACCATGGTTATTTTAACCAAGTCGTGGTACTTTTGGCAGGTTAGGCAGGTACTGGACAATAAATCAGCTGCCTAACATAGGTTGTTAGCAGTGGGTAGCACGAACTTTGGAGTTGATAAAACAAAGTGGAACAACACGGTATCTACTACGCTTTTTCCTTCCACTCAATTTTCAACTAAATGCCAGCCTCTTTGGCAATGACCTTTTAAAAATGATTGAAATATTAAAGGGGTGTAATGTATTTTTACGTGATTTTCACTTTTCAAATAGAATTTCTGAAATAAATCAACTTTTCAACAATACTTATGCTAACTGTATGTTGTAATATTTTGTGATATGACAAAAACTACCTGTCATGCCTGTTCTGGGGTTCAAAGTTACCCTTATGCACGCTCTTTTGTCCTGCATCACATCATGTTTTATAAGATGTAATTTTAACATCATTACATTCATGCTGTATGGGTTTGTAGCCCAGAGGACATTTTTAGATGATGGAAGATCTCGCAGATGGCTATTTAATGATAGACCAACACATAAAAATGAGACAGGAGATGCATTCTTAAAAACGATTGTATTTTTTTCAGGTAGGACATCACCTAATTAAACTGAAGAGAGAAAACACTGTATGGAGAAGATAAAAAGCCAAACAGCTTTGGACCTGCTGCACTGAACTGAGCTAATTGTATAACGGCCGTGTGCTAATGATTTGGGGACCAAGTTTGTAGTCAAAGTATGGGCAAGGCATAATCAATGTAAAGCACATCCTTGATGTTTCGTCCCTACCAGTGAATTTGCCAGAGCTGTTTTTCCGCCATTATCGGTGGCCCTACTTACTAGCTTGCGCCTTAACGGTAGGCTCCGCTGTCGGGTGGAGCTGTGGAGCGAGGGCTGTAGCCTAGCAAAGACCAAGCGCAGCTGTAAGGTGTGCTTGTTTAAATTTTCAAGCTAAGTCCACAGTTTTCTCAGAACTTCTTACTGCAGCTTCAAGATAAAGTGGTCTCATAACCCTAAGGTTCCAAAGGTAAAAAGACAGTCGGACACTGCATATCTCCGCCATTCAACGTAAGGTCACCAACGCCATAGATTCCTACTTGAAAAAGTGAGCTACTTCAAATTCAGTGAAAGAACAAAAAAGGCTCAGTTCTACGCTTTCTGGCATTTTTATGTTTGATTTCTTTGACCTTGAAAACATACTAGGAGCACTTCAATTCACATTTATATCACTTATAGTTCAAAAGTAACAAAACTGTAAGCAGTTTACTGAACCAGTAGACTTTCAACTACAATTTGATGTTAGTTGTTCCTCTCTAGCTTTATTTGTTAGCTTACACTAAAAAAAATTCTATTAGCCCTACATTTTTCCACATTCTTGATCACCAGATCTGGAATTCTGCTGCAATCATCAAGAAACTTTGTCATACGAAAGAAAATATGACTTATGTTTTACCTTATTTTTTGTCGTGCCTTTGTGCTTTATTTTTTGTGGAGTTAAATGCAAAACTAGCCTTATGGTGAAGAATCCTTTAAAAAATCCTGGATCTGGATCATGATCCAGATCATCACCAATCAAATCCTCCTTAGACTAAATTTTCTGTTTCGGTATGTGTGCATTATTAAGTAACCCAAACATAACCCTAACCAAAGAGGTTTTCTGTTCTAGTGAAGCATTGGGACTTCAGAGGCTTGTACCTTTAATTACTGCTGAGTCTGTAATCACATACGACCAATGAATTTACCAGTTTTGCATCATCAATGGATCTCACCTCAGGCTAATGAGACTTTGCCAAGAAAAAAGATAATGAGAGTTTTAGAATACATCTAAGACTTCTTTTAAATCAAGAAAAAAGTACTTTAGCCTTCTTCTGTTTCTGAGGAACTTTTAGAGGAGTAAAAATGAACAGAAACCAACACCGCACTTTTCAACCTGTGACACAAATACAAAAGAGCGTGTGGCCATCTGAAGTCCACTACAAGTATTCTGGTAGCCATTAAACGCTTACCCTACTATTTCTTTTTCCCAACGCTCTCCATCCTCAGGCTATTCTGCTACCTGCTAATAAGTCATTGAGTTCTTCTTCAGTAATCAAGTCAGAAGGTCTGGGTGGTGCAATAAGACAAAGTGTGCAGCAGGAGGATACAGGCACAAAGACAAAAGACAGAAGCAGAGATTTAACAGAAAAATAGAGTGACCAAATAAATTTTGCAGTGTACAAATAAGAAGTGAAGAACACAATTTAAAAACAGGTTTGTCAATGTTGGACATGTTGAGGAAGTACAGGCAGAATCTTCCTGGCATTTTGCTCAATCAAAAACACATCAACATATCAAAAGGCCTTTGATGAAACACTGCAGCTGTGGCCTCTTCAGAGAAGATTATTTCTGCTCATTTAATTAAATCTGAAAGTGTTGCATTCAAAATACACCTTCCTGTGTCTGGACCTGTTGGATGCAAATGGTTATCAAAATGCGCATAACTCGCTTATTTTAGCTCACTGGCAGGCCTAATGAGACAAGCTGAGCAAACTGTGTCCTGGTTCTGGACGAGACCGGGTGGTCTTCGTATCTCTACAAACAAAAGTGGAGGCAGCATATATCACCACAGCTTTTCACAGCATTATAGGATCTGACATTTATTAGATGTGAGCCTGACAACCTCTGGCAAGGCGCCAGGATTGATGATCATGTTGTGAGGAAAATGAAAAGCTAAAGAAGGATTACTGAAGGTAATAAAGCTTCACAAGAGCTTGGGATAACTGTGACGTATCAATCTGAAAGCACCCGTTTATAGGAAATTCCCATGCACGAATTAAAGAAATCAACATATTAGTAACAGCTTTAAACTCAACATAAATGTCAGTTTGTCAGATAGCTTTTTACCCAATACCGACTGGAAACACTGACTTCAAATGGACCATTTAGTAAATTAGAAAACTATTATCTTTGTGAAAAAACTTTTCACATTTTACATTCTGAAAATTTGAGGTGATCCACTTGTGCTGTAACTAATGGTACAGTCAACAGGAATGGATCAGACCTCAGTACTATTCCCCACATAAAACAGGCAAAACCTAAAATCAAGTCTCACCTCCACAATGTGTTACTGTCAAGAACAGTTTCAATAGGATTTACCATTACATATATATATTTATTTATTTATATCCAGTGCCCTTCACATCTCTTTGGCACCCCTGGTAAAGATGTGGAAAAGAGCCTTAAAATATATGGACCTTTCATTGCATAATAACAAGAAGATGTTTTTTTTTTTGGGTTTTTAATTTTTTTATAAAACCTTTAAGTATAGTTATTTAGAGGCAAAATAACCACATGATAAGATACTATTGTTTACATACTTATTGGCACCCCGAAAATTCATACACAATGAATGCAACTGAAGAATTCTGTTTAATTTATGTTTTTACTGAATCTGGTTAAATGACTGCATTGTTTTGAAATGAATTTGGACTGGATAGGATTGCATATGGAAATGAATAGGGCATGTTTGTTTGATAATTTAACTGAATGCAATTGTGGCATCTTGAGGTGAGGTCACAATGTTTTATCTTAGAGCTTTCAGACAAATCTACACCACGGATGCCAATAATTGTGAAGAGTGCTGTGTATCATGCCTGTTTTTGTAGTTCTATTAGCTACACGTCACACACCTAATATTGATGGCCTGTATGACCTGTGTTTTATCTCACGTTTTCTAAATTTTCTTGTCACAGTTTTTATTATATTTGTTATAGTTTCTGAAATAAACTATAATAAATAAACATTTTCAAGAGTTTATAAGGTGAGTATTTGTAATATTTTTTCTTTCTATATTAATAACCATCATTCTGCACCTCTCCATAATAAAGCATAGTGCTATATATTTTATTACTCTATATGAGGAAGAATTACTGGATCACTGGAGAGCTAGAGTTAAGCTAAAAAATACTGTTCTTGTAATTTAATAAAAATCTCCTGTTGATTACCACAATGTAATACCCTATCCTCCTTGCTCATCCATCTTTCTTTTAAACACTCTGTGACACAGTTGTAAAGTCACTTTCTTGCTTATGTCATCCATCTCTGGTTCGGCCATTACCTCAAAATACAAAGACAAATCTGAGTCATATCACCAGAGTCTCATCTAATCTGGTATCTGATAAAACACTGAGAGTCTGTATTAGCTTCATTTCCATGCCTTTAATTAGCATGAGTTTTCTCTTTGCAAATAAAAAGTCTCTACTGTGCAGATGTATTGTAAAGATTGCACCAGTAGTGCAGAGGCAGCCAGCACATAAGCTCATATGTATGCAAATCACGGGCATTCTATTCTGCCAGCTGGAGAGGAGTGTTTCGGATGTTAAAAACCAAGAGAATCCTGCTTGCAGCATGGCAGGATGACAACACCATCTCAATACTACTGCAACTCAAGTAAAGTGAAATCACCAAAACATATTAATACAAGACTGATGTAATAATTAATATGTGAGAAATTATTTATAAATAGAGGTTTTCTTTAACCTAAAGAACCGATTACCAGTGGCTTAAAACACACTGTAGAATTATGTTAGAGAAACTGTATAAGAGTTCCATTTGTAACACAGAAGAAGAACAAATCTGTGCTTCAGGGTAGAGAGAAATAGAATTTCTGATCCAGCACATATTTCATTGGGATTAGCCGAAATGCAGACAGGAAAAAACAACCTGGATTTGGGACTTTGCAGCAGTTCTGCTTTAAGAGATTTGCTGAGGGGCATTTAGTCATAAATTCTGTTTTTCCAAAAATATAAACATTAAAATTCTACAGATCAATTGTTAATCAATTCATTCTGCAGTTAAAAATAATAATAATTCAAAATGTTTTAAATGAACTGCTTTTAAAAGTGGCATATTAACTGGCACATAGCTAATTCCCTCATTTACAAGATGTACTTAAATGTAACAAAACATATTGCAGCCAAAATATTAAGTATAGATGTTAAAACATTTACAATGTTTACATATTATGTACCATTAAGATCCTTGTTATATGCACTTGTCAAAACTACTGTCATTATTCAATTTTGTTGAAATGCAGAAAAATGCTGAATATTGCAAAAATGAAAGGTTTAATAGTACAAACTGAAACTTGAAAAGTTCCAGAATCCTAATTATGAGACTGAAAACCAAGAACATGAAAGATTATGTAGATGGATGAGTGGCATGAGGAACAGGTGAGACAAATGAGGGGGAAGCTGGAGAAGAACCTGAGGAGGAAAACTGAGGGAATGTGAGAAATAATGACAGAAAAAAAAACAGAGGGAATAAAACAGGACACAAAAGGATCTTACTAACCAAAAGCAGAAGACTAACAACAAAATAGGAATCTAAGAACTAAGAATGTCAACACAAAGAAATGAACTGATGATTAGTAACAATGATCGACTACCAAAAACAAAATCTAAATATAAAAACCAATGAAAACTGAAACACAAAGACCCATGGATCATGACAGCCACACAAATAAACTTAACCATTTTCATATTACACATGAGCATTTTTGTTCATCATTTAAAAAGTGTTTTTCATATAAAAGTTACAAAAAAGCTGCAAAACCTACAACAAGCCTGTACCTGCTATGCAGAGGTGGGCCCCTCCTTTTTGTCAAAGGCACCAATCATGCCATCTCATTATTAACATGCATAAATGAGAGACCTTAGCTAACAGTCACTGTAAGGAGTATATTAGTAGTTGGAATAAATGTAAAAAAGAGTAGAAATAACAGTGAAACCAGTATAGACATACTGCTCAACAGAGATGATATAACCAAATAAAAAGTGAGGAGATTCATGTTCTGCTTAGATTAGCATTACTGCATTTAGCTTAAGGTCCTCTACTCCCACACTCAAAGTATCTCACATCATTCCACTCTTTCTGCATCTATCCATCTATCATTCATCCAGCAATCTTTCAATTATTTATTTCTAACCTTCCACCTTTAACAAAGGTTCCCCCCTCGGACCACTTAGTTAGAGCAGACACACTTCATTCATACTTTTAAGTCAACTGTTCTCCCCCCTTTGCTGAAATCTCCCCTTTCCTCTTACATAAACAGACATTGCAATGTTGGAATGCACCATCAGGCACTGTTGTGCCACAACATTAAAAGTACCTCAGGGTCAGTGAGAAGGAAAGTTCAAAACATTATATCTGAGTTATTCCGGTGGAGAGAATAGAACAACAGAGTCGTGAAGAACTGTGATTTGAAGGTAAACAAAGTGCACTATTCAGCCTCGGCTTTGTATGTATACTGCTACTAAAAGCTTAGAGAGCCGTCAATAGCTTCTAGTGTGAAGAGATATTTTGCAGTCATGCCTTTCTAAATAGACACTCAATAATAGCTACTGTATCTATTGACATATGTATTATGAATATCAAACATGTAGGAGAAGATGATGTAGGAGTAGAAAGAGCATATGTGAAGGCAGATTGGCATTTTGGGTTAAAAAAAACTGCCAATTCGGTGATACAGATACAAAAATACTGAATCTAAAATAATTATTTGGCCTCTATTATGTATTTTTGTCTGCTATCAGATTTGGCAACATTGGTTTTAATTAACACATTATTTACACCATAAATGTGTCACCTAAAGCCTCTCAAGCCAGAAATACCTCCCTGAAAGGAAAGACACAAGGAATACTACAGAATGATATATCTGTTATTTGAAACATATAAACTAATATCATGAATAAATACTGTGGCCTCCAAGTATTTACATCTATTTTACTTTTTCACATTTTTGATGCACTGATCACAAACTTAAATGTATTGTATTGAGGTTTCTGGGGCTGTCAAGTAAAAGGATGTGATACATTGTTTTTTTAATGTCTTACAACAAAAAAATCTGAAAAGTGTGCTGTGCATTTATTTTGATAGCCCTTAATAAAATCCGGTGCACTCAAGTCAAGTCACCTGTGTGTGGCTTAATCTTATATATATAAATATATATATGTAAATATAGTATAAATACAGCTACTCCGTGAAAGCCTCAAAGGGTTGTTGGAGAAAATTAGAGAAAAAAACAGCATCATGAAGACCAAAAGACACAGTTTTCAAGAAGATTAAAACATCGTTAGGATAATGTAAAAAGGATAGCATAACCATATACATGGCCGTCTACCAAATGACAGGCCAGGCAAGGACAGCATTAATCAGAAGCAGCCAAGAGGCCTATGGTAACTCTGGAGGAGCTGTAGAGATTGGGATTGGGTAGAGATTTGCCACAAGCAAACGTGGAAGAAGGTGATCTGTTAAGCTAACACCAAAATTAAACTTTGTGGCCTGTATGCACAACACTATCACCCTGAAAACGCATTGCCATGAAAAATAGTGGTGGGATCAGAAACAAGGAGGCTGGTCAGTTAATGGGTGAAGAGTGGAACAATACTGGACAAACCTGGAAGAAAATCTGTTAGAGGCAGCAGAAAACTTGAGACTTGGAAGGTGGTTTATCTTCCAGGAGGACAACCCTAAACACAAAGCCAGAGCTACAATAGAATGTTTTAGAATATAGTATATATTGTACACTGGGGGATATATTGTATCTCCCAGTGGGCCCACCACCTGCAGGGGGAACCGTGAGGGACCGGTGTAAAGAGGATTGGGTGGCGGACGAAGGTGGAGACCTCAGCGGCCCGATCCCCGGATACTTAGCCTTGCTCTAGGGATGTGGAATGTCACCTCGCTGGGGGGGAAGGAGCCTGAGCTTGTGCGGGAGGTCGAGAGATATCGACTAGAAACAGTCGGGCTCGCCTCCACGCACAGCATGGGCTCTGGAACCCATCTCCTCGAGAGGGGCTAGACTCTCTTCTACTCTGGAGTGGCCCACAGGGAGAGGAGGCGGGCTGGGGTGGGTTTGCTTGTTGCCCCCCAGCTCACCCGTCTCGTGTTGGGGTTTACCCCAATGGATGAGAGGGTCGCATCCCTGCACCTTCGGGTTGGGGATAGGTCTCTGACTGTATTTTCGGCCTACTCGGGCCTGGGAGGAGTTTGGTGAGGCCATGGAGAAGGACTACCGGTTGGCCTCGAAGCGATTCTGGCAAATCGTCCGGCGCCTCAGGAGGGGGAAGCAGTGCTTCGCCAACACTGTTTACAGTAGGGGTGGGAGGCTGCTGACCTCGACTGAGGACATTATCGGGCGGTGGAGGGAGTACTTCGAGGATCTCCTCAATCCTGCCATCATGCATTCCCTGGTGGAAACAGAGGCCGGGGACTCGGGGTTGGACTCTTTCATCACCCAGGCTGAAGTCACCAAGGTGGTTAAAAAGCTCCGCCGTGGCAGGGCCTCGGGGGTGGATGAGATCCGCCCTAAGTACCTCAAATCTCTGGATGTTGTGGGGCTGTCATGGTTGACACGCCTCTTCAACATTGTGTGGCGGTCGGGGACAGTGCCTCTGGACTGGCAGACTGGTCCCTCTTCATAAGAAGGGTGATTGGAGGGTGTGTTCCAACTACAGGGGGATCACACTCCTCAGCCTCCCTGGTAAGGCCTACGCCAGGGTATTGGAGAGGAGAGTCCGGCCGATAGTCGAACCTCGGCTTCAGGAGGAGCAGTGTGGTTTTCGTCACGGCCGTGGAACACTGGACCAGCTCTATACCCTCTACAGGATACTCGAGGGTTCATGGGAGTTTGCCCAAACGGTCCACATGTGTTTTGTGGACCTGGAGAGAGCATTCGACTGTGTCCCTCGTGATGCCCTGTGGGGGGTGCTCCAGAATCAGAATCAGAATCAGAATCAGCTTTATTGCCAAGTTTGTACATACAAACAAGGAATTTGACTCCGGTACACTTTGCTCTTTGGTTTTGTTTTTGCACTACAGAATATACATATTTACAATGTACAATATACACATATATAAATAAAAAGGTGCATTTGCAACATCTGTATGCTGTTGTTTTGTATTTTATTGAATGTTCAACAGAGAAACAGCCTGGGGGAAGAAACTGTCTCTGTGGCGGCTGGTTTTTGTGAACAGCGCTCTGTAGCGTCGGCCTGAAGGCAGAACTCTAAACAGTTTATGTGCAGGGTGTGTGGGGTCTGCAGAGATTTTAGCAGCTCTTTTTCTGACCCAAGACCTGTATAAGTCTTGGATGGAGGGAAGGTCAGCCCTGATGATTCTCTCTGCAGACCTGATTGTTCGTTGCCATCTGGACCTGTCCTGTTTTGTGGATGAACCAAACCACACGGAGATGGATGAAGACAGGACAGACTGAATGATGGCAGTGTAGAAGATGACCAGCAGCTCCTGTGGAAGGTTGTACTTCTTAAGTTGCCTCAGGAAGTACAGTCTCTGCTGGGCCTTCTTCCGAACAGTGTCTATGTGTGAAGACCATCTCAGGTCCTCAGAGATGGTGGTTCCTAAGAACCTGAAGTGATCCACAGCCGACACGGTGTTGTTGAGGATGGTGAGGGGGTGTGTGGAGGTGGTGTTTTCCGAAAGTCCACCACCATCTCCACAGTCTTGAGTGGGTTTAGCTCCAGGCAGTTCTGACTACACCAGTGTACCAGCCGATCCACCTCCTGTCTGTATGCAGACTCATCACCGTCCTGGATCAGTCCAATGGGGTAAAGAATCGGGGGCCCTTTATTAGGGGCCATCCGGTCCCTGTACAAGCAGAGCAGGAGTTTGGTCCGCATTGCCGGCACTAAGTTGGACCTGTTCCCGGTGCATGTTGGACTCCGGCAGGGCTGCCCTTTGTTACCGGTCCTGTTCATAACTTTTATGGACAGGATTTCTAGACGCAGCCAAGGGCCAGAGAGGGTCTGGTTTGAGGACCAGTGGATTTCGTCTCTTCTTTTTGCAGATGACGTGGTCTTGCTGGCCCCCTCTAGCCAAGACCTACAGCATGCGCTGGGGCAGTTTGCAGCCGAGTGTGAAGCGGCTGGGATGAAGATCAGCTCCTCCAAGTCAGAGGCCATGGTACTCGACCGGAAAAGGGTGGCTTGTCCTCTTTAGGTTGGAGGAGAGTTCCTGCCTCAAGTGGAGGAGTTCAAGTATCTCGGGGTCTTGTCCATGAGTGAGGGAAGAATGAAGCGGGAGATTGACAGACGGATCGGTGCGGCTGCCACAGTAATGGGGGCACTGTGCCGGTCCGTTGTGGTGAAGAGAGAGCTGAGCCGAAAAGCGAAGCTCTCGATTTACCGGTCGGTCTACGTCCCTACCCTCACCTATGGCCATGAACTTTGGGTCATGACCGAAAGAACGAGATCCCGGATACAGGCGGCTGAAATGAGCTTCCTCCGTAGGGTGGGTAGGCACTCCCTTAGAGATAGGGTGAGGAGCTCGGCCATCCAGGAGGGGCTCGAAGTAGAGCCGCTGCTCCTCCACATCGAGAGGAGCCAGTTGAGGTGGCTTGGGCATCTATACCGGATGCCTCCTGGACGCCTTTCTCAGGAGGTGTTCCATCCCACTGGGAGCAGGCCCAGGGGAGGGCCCAGGACACACTGGAGGGACTATGTCTCTCGGCTGGCCTGGGAACGCCTTGGGCTCCCCCCGGAGGAGCTGGAGGAGGTGTCTGGGGAGAGGGACGTCTGGGTGTCTCTGCTGAGTCTGCTGCCCCCGCGACCCGGTTCCGGATAAGCGGAAGACGACGAGTACGAGTACGAGTATATATTGTATATGAGTTAGAAAGGCCTAGACCTAGTTCAATTAAGATTTTTTGACAAGACTTGAAAATTGTTGTTCACAGATGCTTTCCATTTAATCTGACTTAGCTTGTTTTTGCTGAAAAAAAAATCCCAAAGATTTCATTCTTCAGATTTGAAAAAGCTGGCAAAGACATAACCCCAAAGACTTACAGCTATCCCTGCTGCAAAAACTCTCGGAACAATTAAATCAGTGGACTGAAAACATACATCGTTATTTGTAAAGCATTATAAAAACAGGCATAATTTCCATTAGCTCCACAATTAGGCTTGACTTTCTGTTCATCTATCACAAAAAAATTTATTAAAATGTTAATGTTTGGGCTCGTAGCATGGCAGCTTAAACGTTAAATAATGTTGCTAAAGCTTTCAGGAAATAAACTTCACATCATCAGTTTCAATAGTATAATCATTGCAACACATCGTTGCTGCATCAATGCTCACAATTACATGCAATAAATTTATTTAGTGGCAAAGGACCAATTAGCTCAAGAGATGCTTTCTCCAAAGCATTCTCAAGGAGATGTAAAACAATTTGTGAATGGTTTTCAGAGTGTTGAGCCCATAGAGCTGTACATCGGGCCCATTGGCCCATCGAGAAGGATTTTCTTGTTAATGAAGTGTGGAGCGGAGCCACTGACAGTGTATGTCACCAGATTTAAACCACAGTGGTCCTATGATTCCCGGCAGCTGTAAAACAATGAGGATGTGATTGGGGTAAATTACACTGCAGTTGTCAACATCCACACAACTCACTGGCGTCTCATGGTGGATTTTTTTCTTTATTTTTTTCTCCGACAAATTATTTCTGTCTTCTTAAATATACAGGCTAGTTTTCTCCTAACCTCCTACGCTTACTTTATTTTTCTGTGACATTCACTCAGACACTCAAATGTCAAGACATAACACAAGGGCATGACCACGTCACACTCTGATTAAATGCTCTTTCTACTTTCTTATTACTCACTTCCTACTGTGCCCTCTCTCACATATTGTTCTTTTTGCAAAAACCATTAGAAGTTACCTAAAAATATAGCTGTACACCTGACCATAGTAACTTGTAGCATAAAAATGGCAAATGTCCCTTCCGCCTCAAGTACAAAGGTCATTTCTTTAGAAGATCGCATAAAAGCTAAAGTAAACACAAAATTGTTTTTCTTTTAGGACCAAAATCTATATAAGTTTTTGACTTTAGAAAACAATCAAACTGTTTTGCAGGTTTCTACTGGTGTTTCGACATTATATCTGTGGTGAAAAGCTCTAAGGCTTGAAGGTTGGAAGGCCTCTATGCCATCACCATTATCTTTAGCTCCATTTACAGATTCTCAATTAGATTCAAGTTAGAACTCCAAACATTAATATTCCTTCCAGTCAGAAGACAAATACTGTGTGAAATTAAACGACTGCTTTAAACCTATATCTACAATTATCCAATTGGGTCATCTTTAAAAACATTGGCTTTAGAAGAAACCAATAACAGATAAATTCATGTATTTAAAAAAAGTCTTTTTGTTGCTGAATAAAAAAATTGAGTTTCTGTTTCTGAGCTCTTTCCCAAATGTTGGGATATTCCTTAGTTAAACCTGTTGGTATAAAAAAAACTAAATGTTTGTGATCTTATATTTAAGAGCTTGCAGGACCAGATCCTGAAATGCCATGGAAAATTGGAAATGGATGGAAGAGAAAACAATGATAATATAAAATGATAAGCAAAAATAAGGTAACAGGAACAACCTGTGTATAAAAATGTGATAAAAATGGCCGATAAACCTGGAAAATAGCTCTTGTGACATATTTTTCACAGATTTATTGGTGCACTATGTAAAATGACACAGTCACAGCCAAAGATGTAGGTAATGTTATTTTCTGTTGAATATTAGTTAAATCGTATGACTATTATATGGTTTCTTTTATTTTCAAAAAACATCAAGATGTTGATGGTGGGTGGTAAAATGCCGGGATTTTCAATCACAACAAAAAGATTTGTATTCTGGTGGTGGTGTTTCATTTTATAAATGAGTTGCATTTTCATTGCCATTTCTGTTGTTTTATTCTTTGACTTATATCAAACTTTGAGTGTAATTTATTCTCAGCATGTAGAGTCATTCTATGAAGTCTCAGAGGTATTGTAGAGAACAAAATTGAACAAAGGTGTAACTAGGAGATCGCTATTTTTAAAGGAGAGCCAAACGAGGCACTGTTTCAAGTTTTCCACAAGCCATGTACAGGGGTTGGACAATGAAACTGAAGCACCTGTCATTTTAGTGTGGGAGGTTTCATGGCTAAATTGGACCAGCCTGGTAGCCAGTCTTCATTGATTCCACATTGCACCAGTAAAAGCAGAGTGTGAAGGTTCAATTAGCAGGGTAAGAGCACAGTTTTGCTCAAAATATTGAAATGCACACAACATTATGGGTGACATACCAGAGTTCAAAAGAGGACAATTTGTTGGTGCACGTCTTGCTGGCGCATATGTGACCAAGACAGCAAGTCTTTGTGATGTATCAAGAGCCACGGTATCCAGGGTAATGTCAGCATACCACCAAGAAGGACGAACCACATCCAACAGGATTAACTGTGGACGCAAGAGGAAGCTGTCTGAAAGGGATGTTTGGGTGCTAACCCGGATTGTATCTAAAAAACATAAAACCACGGCTGCCCAAATCACGGCAGAATTAAATGTGCACCTCAACTCTCCTGTTTCCACTAGAACTGTCCGTCAGGAGCTCCACAGGGTCAATATACACGGCCGGGCTGCTATAGCCAAACCTTTGGTCACTCATGCCAATGCCAAATGTCGGTTTCAATGGTCCAAGGAGCGCAAATCTTGGGCTGTGGACAATGTAAAACATGTATTGCTCTCTGATGAGTCCACCTTTACTGTTTTCCCCACGGTGTGGAGAAGCCCCAAAGAAGCGTACCACCCAGACTGTTGCATGCCCAGAGTGAAGCATGGGGGTGGATCAGTGATGGTTTGGGCTGCCATATCATGGCATTCCCTTGACCCAATACTTGTGCTAGATGGGCGCATCACTGCCAAGGACTACCGAACCATTCTTGAGGACCATGTGCATCCAATGGTTCAAACATTGTATCCTGAAGGCGTTGCTGTGTATCAGGATGACAATGCACCAATACACTCAGCAAGACTGGTGAAAGATTGGTTTCATGAACATGAAAGTGAAGTTGAACATCTCCCATGGCCTGCACAGTCACCAGATCTAAATATTATTGAGCCACTTTGGGGTGTTTTGGAGGAGCGAGTCAGGAAACGTTTTCCTCCGCCAGTATCATGTAGTGAACTGGCCACTATCCTGCAAGAAGAATGGCTTAAAATCCCTCTGACCACTGTGCAGGACTTGTATATGTCATTCCCAAGACGAATTGACGCTGTATTGGCCTTAAAAGGAGGCCCTACACCATACTCATAAATGATTGTGGTCTAAAACCAGGTGTTTCAGTTTCATTGTCCAACCCCTGTAGGTGACACAGAAATAACGTGAAAGGTGCTCAGGTCAGAAAAAAACTAATTTTATTTTATTTTTTTGTGGCACTAGAGGCCTTTACCTTTCATTTTTCAACAGTAGGTAGACATGAAAGAGGGCAAACAGAGGGGGAGATATTCAGCAAACCTGGGACAGCCACATTGAGGACTATAGCCTCTGCACATGGTTGTGCGCTTAACCCTTACACCACCAGCGCCGCACCAGACAAAACCAAAATTGAATTTTTTGACCTACATTCAAATCTTTATGTGTGGTAGAAAACTAACACTGCACATCACCCTAAACAAATAGATCCAAACGTTTCTGGTACAACTAAATCGACTCTCAAGGTGCACTGAGAAGGTCAAATATCTGATGAAGTGAAGACTCCAACAACACTTAAAGAAGTAGGAAGCAACTTTGTAAGCAGACCAATACGTTTTGGCTTGTGACCATCATGAGGGTCAATAGAAAACACCAAACAGTTTGTGTTTAAATAAAATATAATACAGAAAAAAATCAAATAAACCAATCACATATTCACACATACACAGTCTGACCAGTCAGCATGCAAAGGGATAGTGATGTGTTCTAATGAGCCCGATGAAGCCACACTGTGAAACATAAAAATGGCAGCATCATGCCGTGGGGATGCTTTCTTTCAGCTGCTGGGAATTGGTGTTCAGACCAATCAAACATCAACAGCGAATTAGAGGTTAAGCTTGGAAAAAACTGTTGGTGGGATTTAATACTAAATGATGGAATAAAGGTGGTGGTAGTATCATGCTTTTGGGATGCTTTGCTTCATCGCCAATAGAAGAACTGAGTTGATTGGATTATTGATGGAGCTAAGCACAGGCTAATACTAGAAAAACCTGTACTGCAAAAGACTTAGGACCGGAGTGGAGGTTTACCATCAAGCAGGACAGTGACCCTCAACATACAAAAAGAGCTACAAGGCATGGTTTGGATGAAAGCATGTTCATGCATTAGAATGGCTCAGCCAAAGTCTAGATCTAAATCATATTGAGAATCGGTAGCATAACTTCAGATGCTACAGACAACTTCATAACTTGCTGTCTGGCAAAGAATGGGCAAAAAATTAATTCTCTCAGTGTGGAAATACCCTTAAAGACCTGCTGCTGTAAATGCATGAGAAGGTGCTTCCATAAATTATTGTCTCAGAGGAGCTTAACGCAAATGCACGCCACTCTGAACAATACCAAACTGTTGGTCTGTGACTTAAAATCCCAATAAAATATACTGAGGTTTGAGGTTATATGAGTAGTTTTGCAATTTACTATATTTATTTATAATACACCTTCCCAAATTCTATTCTGATTTTGCCAGAATGATGAGCAAACATAAATAAAACCTTGCAGCTCGTATTTTTATGGCCTGTATTACTAAACTACCCCCATATCTGCTGTGGACCCAACTACCAATTAAACATTTTTATCAGTGGGCTGAAATAACTGAGCCCCTGATGTTTTGCAAAAAAAGGAATTTTAGAATTGCATCATGACTGATCCGAATGCCAGAAGGAACCTGTCTTCTTCTGGGAGCTGAAGAAATGGGACACAAGATGTACACTGAACAAGAGAAAGGGAGGGGGAAAATGGAGGGGAAAGGGAGGAGTGAAAAATGAAGAGGGATGATGAAAATGGAAGGTGTTGGGGAGGAGAAGGAGGAGACATAATTGGTTGGAAGGGGGGAAATGAGAGCTGGGAGGAGGAGAAAGGTGCAGAGAGGAACAGATATGTCTCGAAGAAAAAGGATGACGTGTGGGCGAAGGCAACAGAGGCTGACCGACAGCCAGGAATAGAAGACTAATTAATAGTCAAAAAATGCAGCCAGGCAGGTGTGGAGAGAAAACCACAGTGAGATGGAATAAATTGTAATAGGCTTCCTTTAATTACTATAAAACAAATTATTCTCTATATTAAGAAAGTATAGGAATGGGAAACGCAGGTAGACGAAAACGGGAGAAAGACAAGTAGGACTGGCTAATAGACACATACAGGAGAGAGAGGGAGAGACACTGGAATATAAATAAAGCTACAAAGTGAGAAAGAGCAAAGCAGAAAATCATTATCTAAAGGTGAGAAGAGGGTTTCCAAGGAGATTTCACAAAAAGGAATTTAGAAGGGGTATTTGCTAACACATGGTTCTTCCATTTCTCCCAGCATTCTAGTTAAACTGCAAACAAAGTTTAACGACTCATGGCGGGTTACTGCCCTGCAACTTCCCTATCACATAGTATTAAACAAACAAAGTTCTAAGCTTGAACGTTTGCAATGGGTGCAGTCAATACCCCAGGTATGGCAAAAAACCCAAAAGATTCACAGCACTCTGCATGCAGCCACCATGCTGGACATTTTACCCTCACCATGTGTGTGCAACAGTGAAGCGCCTCTGCTTGTGACTGTTGTTGTTGAGCAACATGCGGCGCAGCAGTCGTGGCGAGTTGCGGGGAGAAAGGCGTGGGGAGATGGAGGACGGCGACCGCCGGTGTCCCCGCGGCCTATCTGGCTGCAGCAGGTTCTCCCGCAGGATCTTCACCAGGTCTTCGTTCAGGCCGGAGTGTTTGGGCATTGGGGGCACAGCCAGGGTGTCCTGGTGGGCCACCCCCGTGCCTCCCTGCTGCGCCATGCCTACCCCGGCTTCACCACCAAGGGCTCCACCAGTAGCAATTTGAATAGGATGTGAGGGCCGTTGAGAAAAATGTCAAAGATAAAGTAATTTAAGAACTAGAGGTGTACATTTCTTAAGAAAAAGTCAGTTTAGAAGCTGAAAATAATATAACAACAATCCAAAGTCCTATCTCTGAAAAGAAAATCTGCAGGTAATTTGTCACACTGGCATCTTCCTTTTTGCAAACGCAGATGAATTGAAACAGAAGGGGAGCTCCCTCTCCTCCCTTATTCCCTATGGAGAAAAAAAGAAGCACAGAAGCCAGCTGCCTTTGTCTGCTCAACAATGGATGTCTGCGGTGAAAGTGTAAGAGAGAAAATGAAGGCAGCATGAAAAAAGGCGAGAGGGAGGGCAGGATAGGAAAAGGCAGGGAATTCCATTCCAGCTCTCTATCCTCCAGACCTGCAGGAGAACTCCTCCCAGTTCGGTAATATGAAGCTCAGAAAGAGTTTAACTTTGCAAATTCAGTCGATTTGAGCCCAGATATCCCTGGCCAAATTCAATAGTCACACATGTGGATTAACCAAAAATAAAAAAAAAGGAAAGGGAAAAAAAGCACAACCCAGTATGGTCTAGTCCAGTTAGGTCAGCAGAGTTCTGGTCCATTCAGTCAAAGCAATATCTCCCTCCCTATTCTCCCTACACAGAGAATGACTGCTGACTGCAGCCAGTTTATAAGCTACTGCTCCTTTAGAGCCGAGCAGAGTGTGAGCGTGTGTGAGTGTTTGAGAGAGAGAGGGAGTGAGAAAAAGAGAGAGAGTGTGTGTGTGTATGCAGAGAGGAGGAAAGCCATGAGAAATATGGAGGGAGGGAGAGATCGTGGGCAAAGGCGGCAGTTTGCGAAAATATTGTATACATGCATGTATGAGGTGGATCTTTAAAAGTATGCTTTCCTCAGTAAGTGCAGTTCAGTAAAGCTCTCATACTTAGACTCAGTTGGAAGGGAGATTCCTTGTGTTAGGAAATGACTTCCTGTATGTGCAGAAATTACCATTTAATTTGAATTATAATTTGCACACAGTACAGAAAACAACACATGCAAATAATCTACCGAAACAAAAGAGGCATCCACTCCTCTTCTTCTGCAGCTCCCTTTCAGTGTGTTTTTAGATGCATACTTTACATATTGTCTAAGAGAATTTCTCAGCTTCTACCCTGTAAATGAGATCCTGTGATGCTTTAAACTTGTTGTCTCAACACACAAATAGCACCTATCAAATCATTGTTCTTAATTTGTTTTTAGATGTTTAGCATTCTAAACATATATTTTAAGGAATCTACACAACTTTACTGTAGAAGTATGTCCAACTTCACTGAGAGGCTTGGATTTTACTATATTGTTTTGTAGCAAAACTGCAAGAGTGGCTTTAATTAGCGATGCATAGAGAAATCAGCTAGTAACCAAAATTGGACAATTTTCAGCTTTTTCTTTCTGACTTGTGACCAGCTTTTTGAAAATTAAAAAAAAAAATCATATATTTTACTGCTCAGAAAACACACCATAGCAAAAACCTCCAGGTTATGGTAACTAAAGTCTTTGGTGTGGAAGTTGTTACTGAATGAAGTTAATGCAGTGAGGTGTTCAAAAGAAGGTCAGATGAAGAACAGCTGTATGAGAAGCTATGTAAAAGGAAGCTGCTTTTTCTATGACTTTTTATATGTTAATATGTTTCTGCAGTTGATTCAGTTGTGGGAGAACCAGAGAGAGCAGGGTTTTCAGCAGATAACAAGAAGGCTGAACGTATTAAAGCTCAGTTGCTCTTTTTAAATGTTTTGACTTTCAACCTCTGTTTGCTGTATTTTGGAAATTTTAGAGTTAAGATCATGACCTAGGGAAACAGTGGTTTTAATCAGAAGTATAACATTCTAAAGAATGCTATACTTGCAGGTAGCAGTCAATGTAAAGTGAAAGACCAGAACAAATATTTTAAATACTGATCTTAAGACTATATTTATTTATTCTAAGAATCTAATGCAAACATATTGTTTGAGAGCCTTTTGTCATCTTCTGCCTGGCAAATTGCATTCTTACCAGTATTATATTTGTTTCCTTAGCAACCAAATACAGTTGCCTTTCAGTATTCTAGCTTTAAACTTTAGCAATCCAAAAATTATATTTCAAGTTAAGCTGCGAAATATATTGAATATGTATATAAATACCTTTCACATTCCTAAGCTTTATGGAAACTAGACTAATGTATTCCTTTTCCTCACAGCGCTAGCACAGTGGTGATATGGAGTGACCTCTACACCATCAGCGCTAATGTTTACATGCTCACAATAATGTTAATGTACTGTAATTTACTTATGTTTGTGTTCACAAATGTAGTTCAGCGTGTTAAAATGTTCACATCTAAAAGCATTAACAGGATGTCAGTGAGAAATGAGCTTTGAAGGCACTTCTCTTCAGTCTGCTTATGCAACAAACTGAGGAGTCAAGGAATGGGCCAAGGTTTAGAATCTGTCCACTTAATGTTGCACAACTTCACGTCAAACATGTAAAGAGATTTTCCGGACTGATTTTGAGCTGTGGTGCGCAAGTAATGGTATATATTATAGATGGCACTCACCAATATCAAAGGACCATATTCTTGGAGTAATAGCTCTAAGCCTGTTTATGGGTGTCTTTCGTTTATCAATAAATGATGAGGATGCAGAGTCTGAAGATATTTGAGATATGGACAAACAGCATGTTTAGAGGCCATATAAAGAAGGAAAACCCGCCCTATGTTTTTGCTAAGATATACTATTCATAAAAAGTAATCATGCAGACAAACATTAAGAAATACAATATTAGCTGCAACTCACTACATTCATTTGTTATCACTTGTGTTTACATATCACATGCAAGAACGTTTGAAATACAAAGTAAACAGTTGAATAGAAACCAACTGTAATTTCGCCCAACATTACATTTTTATAACAGTCTGGAAGCACACTGCCTGCCACTTTATACCAGTATAATGTGCTGTTACATAACATTGATTCAACATTAAGTCAATTATTTGGCAACAAAGAAAAAAATATCTGAAATGAAAACCAAACTGAACTAGCAACACAGTGGGAAGGTTACTGACTGACATCTAAAAACCACAAGCACAGAAACACTTTGATGGAAATCTGTCAATACGAGTGTCTACAATACAATAAGATATATTGGCAATATATCTTACTGCAGTAGACACAAACATACAGCACCCTTATTGCCATTCACATTGCAAATGCTTGTGAGGTTTGGCCTTTTAATTTAGTATATTTAAATCCCATGTCAAGCATTAAGTGTCCACAAAATCATTGGTGGCACAATTATTGTATTTCTTCTGGTAATACTTTGCTCAAGTCCATTTTATGACACCTTTTAGTCTTCTCCTATAACATCTAATTTAAGAATGGAGCACACAGAGAACAGTCAGAAGACAGCGTTCTCGCGTATGCTCTCTTCTCTTGAGTTTAACCAACAGGATGTGAAGAATTTAAGTCTGAGGACTTAGATGGGCATGGAGGAAGGTTGATATTGTATCCAGTGACACATTTTGTGTTGATTTTATCATTAGTTTTGGATCATTATCCTGCTGAAAGACCCATTTTTTACCTGTAGATGCCATAAGAGTTTTGTTTAAAATGGCCTGGTATGTAAAAGAGTTCATAATGCCATGTATTCTATAATTCCTAGGGCCTTTGGAAGAAAACTGGCCCACGGCATCACAGATCATCCACCATACCTAACAGTGGTCATGATTGTTTTGTATATTCATCTTTTATTTTACACATGACCGACCTGTGGGGTTTCCGCTGAAAACTATTAAGTCTGTGGGACGATTGTAATTTTACTTTATACATGAGGGAATTTTCAAATAGTCAAAGCAGTGTTAGCAAACTTTAGCCATAATGCAGGCATCCTGTTGGATTTTACTTTCAAGGTACATCAGTGAAACTGTGGCACCATAAATGAAGTGGATTAATTATAAATCTTGTTATGGCTCTGAAAGGCGAGTACGATAAGATCCTCAGAGTGTCACTAAAGGCGAAATTAAAGGAGAAGCTGTAAAAGACAGATTCGTGTGACTCTCTAATCTCCATAGAGAGTGTGTCACTGTTGGCAATAATCTCTCATGCAACCGTCACTTGGATAAACTAACCTACACAGCAATATGTTCAGCACAATGTTCACTTGAAAACTGAAAAACAACTGCTGATTATATTATCATAGTTCATATTATGGCTTTACATTCAAAATTAATATGGATCCACTTTTTAGCTAAATTGTTTGTCAGCATTATCACAACAAAATGTTGCCATAAAATCCAATGACCATGCCAAAAATGACCACCCATCTTTCACAGCTACCAATTTCTCATACAGTTGATCAGTCAAAAATTATAGTATCAGACATAATGTGTCTCTTTGATTTTTTTCCCCACTTCCTGTCCATACTTTTCCATATCTCTTTTGCTTCCTGTCTAATTTTCTCCTCTCCTTCTCTGCTTTATAAAATATATCTTATAACCACCGCATGTTGCTGTGCATGACGTCCATGAACATTTCCCCCTGGTTACCAAGGGCAACATAGATGAAGACGGCCAAGTGGATTTGTCAAGAACTGAAGGCTGGAAGAACAAAAGGAAGAAGAGAAAAGCCAATCTGCAGAAAGAAAATGAAGTAGATCCATACACTCAAAACGAAACCTCACAATGAAAAGGGGGCAAAAGAAATCCTTTCTTGGTGCTTTGGACTGAAAAAGTAAGTTTTGTTCCCTCGTTTGAATTATTTCTGCTATGGGACTGAAGTAAAAGAAATGGTGCTCTAATGCATGATTAATGCAAATTAACACAGTGGGTCATCAACCTTCCAAAAGAACAATTTTATCCATCCATTTCAGGTCAGTATTAACAAAATTTGAGGTCTGACAAACACCTGGGAGAGAAGAACAACTGAGTCACAAAAAAAAAGCAAAACATTGATTTCACCAATGTAGCATCTCATGTGGAAAAAGATTTGCATGAATCGTTGCAAGTAATACAATAAGATGACTACATATGGGCATTTTCAGTTTAAGACGTTCTCTTTTCTCATGTAAGTGCATTCCGGAAAAAAACTGAATATGACAATATGCAGTCATCTTGTCTCTGATGCAATATCTTCTCCCTCACTTGGTTTTAGCCACTCAAATAATGAAATCTGTGTGCATATTCAACAAGCTCTGTACAAAATATTGTTTAATCTCAACAGATTGGGCAGCTCTCTTTTGGCAGCACACAGCATGCCATCACCTCAGTGAGCACAGCCTGAAGTGTGGTTTGGCGCTGGTAGAGTTCACTCGTATGAGGCTGTCAAGGATGACCAAGATTTACTACATTTACCTGTTGCTATAGTTACCACTTACAGTCCACAGACATATGATGGGTGATGCGACAGTGCTGATGAATAAGTATAAAGTGTGTCACACACTTTAAAACCACACTAAGGATATGAATCACTAGAAATTGAATTTTAACAAGTATCACTTGCCAGGTAAGCGTGACTGTAGGTTACTGCAGGCCTTAATATCACTTACAGATATAACACGTCAAATATCCTGATGCAACTCTGTCTCCCTCAAGTGGACATCTTTAAATAGTCCATATCCAGGAGACAGGGGTGATGTATTCAGATAAAGCTTGATGTTGTTTTTTTAAAAATATTTTTAGGTTAATACTGCATGTCAGAAAGTGTTTATTTAAAACAAAACTGTAGAAGTCAACATTATGTTTAAAACAACACAACCAAGAGCAACAAAATAATACCTGTGAAAACAGTAAAACACCAAAGTGAGCAGTAAGAAACAAAAAACAAAACTGACAAAGTAGTCAAATAAATTCTCAATAACTCAATAAAAAATTAAAATTAAAACATGATTCATGATTGTGTTTCTGGACAGACTGTGATTCAGGACATATATCATCATATTTTAGAGCCAGGAAATCTAAACATCTTCAAATATGAAAAAAAAAAAATCATAATCATTGTTTATATTTTGATTTTGAGAAATCACTTAATCTTATTAACATATTTCTTCTAATTGGAAGTAATACAAATGTTTTGGTGTTGTCCAGCCCGAGTTCTGACTTGAGTCTGACAGAGAACCTGTGGAGGCAACTAAATATTAGGCTGATGACAAGTAGGCCTCCCAACCTCAAAGACCTGGGGCTTATCACCAAAGATAAAAGGTCAAAATAACAGCAGGAACTTGCAAAAAACACTTCTCAGCAATTATAATTGCTGTGATGCCAAGAAAGATTATTATTATATTTTGGGCTTAATTTTAGAAGGACTGTGTGGCATGCAGTGAACACCTTTGCTACAAGCAGTAAGGCAAAGATGACAGCATCAAGGCCATCAATCAAATAAAAACAATTATTCAAATCAAAAATTGCAATGAAATGTTGAAAAATATCTTTTAAATTGTTTTCACTTTCAAATGATTTGCATTGTTAGCTGTTAATGCTACTGGAGAATTGCTACTAATGTCTCTTGATTATGTTTACATGGTCTATTTTATGTCTAAAAAACATCCAAAACATTTTTTCCCAACTGGCATCATTATGCGTACCATAGAGGGTTATAGAAAAAAAAATGTTGTATAACGTCTCAGTGGATCTTTAAATAAACATCTCATCCTATGAAACCTTTAGAACAAATGATCTTTTTCTAAAGGTAACATATTTTTCGATCTGAATTTGAAAATAAAACTGAAAAACTTGTTCTTCAATCTAAACAACTTGAATAATTAACACTTAAATAATATTAATGTGTCTATCGCCCACTCGCCATAGTTTTCTTTGGAATTTGTTTACTTCAAATTATGGGTGATCATGATTCAATAAAGCAATATCTTCTACCACCTGGCAGGCGATTAAACAGCACATGGAAGAGGTGAGAGAGATTTCTTGTTGAGAATGGGGGGTGAAGAAGAAAGTGAGACTTTGATGATGCTATTATGGCACCACACACTGAGGAGAGGACAGAACTGCAGAGGACAAGAATCCTACTTGGAAAAGGAATATGGATATTGCGATAGGGACATGATTGTCCAAGCATACTGGAATTAAAATAAAATTTTATAAAATACATTTTTTTGTAATTATTTTTTCTTGTATTTCTTTTTTTTCTTTTATTTTACAACATATTTATATTTTTTGCTAATATCTTTCCTTACTTTATTTCACAGAGTGATGACATCAGATTACTAGTGAGTTTACTAAGTGGTGGATGATTGTTTTTTCAAACAGCTTGTTAAGGTAACACCAAACAGGAGTGAATGCCACAGCAGACAATGACGCTGATGAAGACCATGCTTGGTTGCAACACATTTTTATTTGAATTAGAAATCCCATCTTCATAACATTTGCTGTAGTGTAGTGCAGCAAAGAATGTAGATTAAAAGCTGGAAATTAATTAATAAATATGTTCTATATTTAGGCTGCACGGTGTAGCAGTTGGTAGCACTGTTGCCTTGCAGCAAGAAGGCCCTGGGTTCGACTCCCGGCAGGGGGTCTTTCTGCATGGAGTTTGCATGTTCTCCCCGTGCCTGCGTGGGTTTTCACCAGGTACTCCGGCTTCCTCCCACAGTCCAAAAACATGACTGTCAGGTTAATTGGTCACTCTAAATTGCCCTGAGGTGTAAATGAGTATGTGCATGGATGTTTGTCCTGTATGTCTCTGTGTCCCTGTGATGGATTGGCGACCTGTCCAGGGTGTACCCTGCCTCTCGCCCGTAGACTGCTGGAGATAGGCACCAGCTCCCCCGTAACCCACTATGGAATAAGCGGTATAGAAGATGAATAAATGAATGAATGAATATTTTCTATAATCATTTATCCATTCATGGACATTTGGAAATAATATATTCAGATCAAAAACTCAGGAAATCAGGTTGTATTATTAAATAGAAGATTTAAACATTACACAGAAATAACTCTCTCAGTCTTAGTTTAGTTCCTGTCTTTGACCAACAGATGGCAGCAGCTGTTCAAAAGTTGTCAGAAAGATGTAGAGCAAAACTTTTCATCCATGTAGAGTTAATCTGTCCCCCATCTGCTTGAACCAACAATAATGTGGATTTTTATACACTTGCAGCTTCTGCTAGTCTTCGGCATGTCCAGATTCTGCCGTATTTAGACCTTGCTCAGCCAACCCAGCAAAATTATACAGAGAATTGTTGTTGCACCACTGTAAAATCGCAACTCATTATTTACAATGACCCTGCACTGACATAGTTTGCTGTTAATTAGGAAGTAATATTAAAACGTCTACATATTTAAGAGGGTTTATTTTAAGAGGTTCTCATCACAAATGCAGAATGATGGGTGTTTTTGGAAGGCTTCTACAGACAACAAACCGTGCATACCATGTTAATTATCAGCAGTTCTGATCGGTTTCATGCCCAAAATAATGATCTCAACATTACTGTCATCCCCAAGAGAATTATTGCAGCTTTGCATCTCTACAATGCTCCACGAATAGCTGCCTTGCAAAAAAATAACAGTGCATCATCAGGACCATCTTTCGTACCATTGCAAAAAATCACACCCAAAGGCAAAGTGAATTTGAGAACCGCCCTGGTTTCTCACATTTATTCATATAAAGAACCTGATTGTCTCTTTCTAGGCATAGAACTCCATACCTCAATAGTATTTTGTCTGTTCCTATTTCTTAATACATGGATCTATCACATTTTTCACACTTGGTTTGTATTTCTGCCTTTTATGTCTTATTCTCTTCATAATTAAATAATTAGCTGCTATCCTATGCAGCTGGTACCTCAGGCCCACTGAGAATCTTTACTGGACAGTTTGTTGACTTGAGCAGCAGTACCCAGCCCTGAGAGGGCCAGTGACGTGGTTCCCTTGCCCATTGATAGTAAAAGGTCACACCATTCCTCCCTGCAGCCTGAAAACCCACACATGCATTTGAGAATAGCACAAAGAGATTCATGTCTACCCAAATAATTATGCAGCAAAGGTGGTATTATTTGCTGCTATAAATTCTAAACACATTTGTAAACCACTTCTCCCCAGAATCACTTGAAAAAAGCAACAATACTTTTACTAATGTAAAGAATGCCCTCTCCAAGTCAATGTACATCAAGACAGAATAATGACCCGTTAAGCTAACAACTTCAGGGAGTCTTTGGGGTTCGTTGCCAAGAGAAAAGTAAGAGGCAATAAAGAACCCGACTGGGATTGATTCGAAGAATCCCCTGAAACGTTCTCTGTGTGTGCTGAATGTTGTCTCAGGTTCAGTCGTGCTTGTTTCGGAGGACGGTGAGAGTTGTTGTTTAGTGAGTGACAGAGTGCCGTGATGAACCAGCCAGCCATGATGAGAAGAAATAGGCAGGGTGGGGGAAGAACTGAAGGGGACTGAGGGGAGTGAGGGTGGAAATGTAGCAGAACAGCTTGCCAAGCGAGAGGGGAACTCAGAGCACGTTGTAACTGACGTGGGGTGACAGCAAATGAAAGTGGATGAATACAAATGACCACAGGGACAAAGAACAGGGGTTGAGTGAGACCAAGGCTGAAGGACACACATGAAGACCAGGGTGGCTTCAGAAATAGCTCAGGGAGTTAAACACAGCGCTCCGTGGAAGGATGAAAGTCCTGCACCAGTGCCTTATGGGAAATAGCATATTACTATTTAACGTGAATAAGGGAATAACCCTTGCAATCAAAACAGAACAATGCCATACAAGAAACAGTAAAGTACTGTGGTGAATCAGGCAGTAGCTTTTGTTTATTGTGGCCCTCCAGGGTTAGAATTGGTTATGGATCCATCAGTCATCCAGTAATGGAATTTCTCCAGTTTTCCTTTGATTGTCTCTGACTGGTGATCAGTAGGTTAAATACTGAAAAGTGTTGGTTTTGTTTGCCTGTCTATAAAAAAATTGAATTCCCACTTTTTTCATTTTATTTGATGCTTTTTGTTTTGAGTTTGTGGAAAATCAGGTTAGGGAGAGATGCTTTGATCCTGTAGAATTAAGCAGCAGATTTAAAGTAAGCATGCTTATTGCACAAAATGTTATTCTTTTTGTTGTTCTGCTCATTATTGAGCAGTGCTGGGAGATTAAAGCTGAATAAGAGGCTGTTCTAAAGACAAAAAGCATTACCCTAATAACAGAGATGGACGGTGCTCTTTGAGTATCCTTGCGATGACTTTTCAAACAGCTGACTCTGTCTTCAAAGCAATGCAAGCAACTTGGCTGGAAACAGCCACAGAAAACTTGAAACCTAAAATAACGCGCAGTAAAGGCCCGATTGGTACTTCTCTAGTCAGAATCACTCATAGTGTTTTGGTTCAACGATCACTGAACACACTAGCAAGCTTTAGAAAGGACATGTTTCATATATTAGTAATGTACTGCTCAAAACACAAAATCTTTACTTTGCATATCCACCCCACACCACCATCTGTCATTAGTTCAACATAAACAATTAAATCAATACACTTAAGGTAGAGGTGTAAAGGTGATTGCAGACCCTATGGGTTCAAAGTAAGAAGTTGACTAAGAAATGCAGACTAAAACGAAATGCTTTAAAAAAATTACAACTACGCAGGTTTTCAAAAACTACTTTGAATGTGTTTATCTTCTGTTCTAAACAATGAAATCCTTAACAAGAACTCTACAAAGGCTAGCATACATAACTTATTTATAAGACCCATAAATACGTATATAACAGCAGGTAACAAATACACAGCATTTGTTCCAGTATGTGCAATCAATTCAGACAAGGAATGATCACACAAATAATTGGTACTGTAATCCTTATTCATAAATAATGATCATTTTATTTTAAGATTTATTTTGCTGATTTATTTTGTTACCAAAAAGATGGTTTTTTCAATGATTTAAAAACAAAAAATGGGGTATTTCTGCAAACCCCGGGAGTTCGCACCCCAAAAAAGCCCCTAGGCCCACAGCAAATCCTCGAGCCCGAAAACTGCCTACAGTCCACAAAAAATTTTCAGACCAACACAGCCTCTCTTTTTAGAAAAAAAGGGGCAGTAAATAAATCATCAAGAATGGCCATGTTGGATTTTTTTTTTTATTTCTTTTTTGTGTGGAGCTTGCAGCTAAGGTATTGTGAAAGCTGGCTCTCTGAGCAGGGGAAGTGCTAATGCTGTTAGTAACACTCCTGCCTCTCTCATGACGGCAAGTCAATGTGTCAGTTGTGTTTTATTTAGCAGCATTTCATTGGGCTTTTTAAATTTCTGCTGTGAAGCGATTCCAAAATGATTTTTTGGTTTTAAACAATTTAAAAACTGAGTCATTTAATAGAAAGGTGGAATATCAAAATGTAAAATTCAAAATGCAGCCCAACGGAGGTTAATTTTTCCCCCAAAGAAGTTTTAATAAAAACTTTTTTTCAACCCATACCGTAGAAAAAAACAAAAAAATTTCTTTTCCCCCCCAAAATTGGGCCACGCACCAAAGAAAAAAAACATAAGAAATTTAGTTAATTTGGGGGTTCAGGAAATGAATTACTAAACCGGCTGAATTTTTTAAAAAAAACAACGGAAGGGAAAAGAAAAAGAAAAAGGGGTCAGGGATTTAGTTTACATTTCCCTCAAAACCATCCTTTTCATACGTTTCAACCCCAATAGAGATGAACGCAAGCTATATGTATTTTTTAATAATACATTTCTAGATTGAAAATAACTTTAACCAAAAAATTTCGTTTAAAAAAGTTTTTTCTTTATCAAAAAAAACCCCCAAGGAAATAAGAACCCAAGAACCCTAAAAACAAAAACACGTTTTCAAATGTATACAGTAAGCGAAAAATTTTGTTTTTACATTTTCTGTAAAACATTTGGCCCCCCCTTTTTCCTTGCAAAATTGTTTTATTCCACCACACTAAAGGGTTTATTTGAGCATAAACAGCCAACATTAGGGGCAGCCAAAAGAAACTCAGTCTATTTAAAGCGGATTAAATATTAAATTTTTAAATCTTCAAAACCAGAAAATTCCCCAGAAAAATATTTATGTTTCATTTGGGGGGAAAAAGTTTGAAACACTGGCCCAAAGGTTTCAGGTTTTTTACTTGCAAAACATGGAAAGTCTTTAATTTTTTATCATAGGTACTCTTCAACTGTGGGTGAAGTAATCTTAAACAAAAATCCAGAAAATCACAGTGTAATTTTTAAGTCCAGACCAGAAATGACAAAATGCCCACCCTTGTTGCGTTGTGATTCGGTTGGGATAAAAATATTTTTCGTAACTTTTTTTGGGCCCCCCTTTTCTAATACAAACCCGCCCGCATTGATTTTTACTTAACCCGTACTGGAAAAAGACCCAAAAACCATTTTGGGCGGGTTGGACCAAACCGATCCCAATGGAAAAAGCCGGCCCCTTTTTAAATTACCAACTTCCCTTTAAAAAAAAAATGGGAAAGTTCTATTTAATTTTAAGGGACAGAACACAAATTAAAACTGAATTAGAACAAAAAAGACCCCGTAAACTAGGTTAATAATGTTTTTTAGAAGGGGCTTAAAGGGGCATTTTGGGTTTCAAAATGACCCGCTCTTTTAAACAAACCGCTGATCGCAACGCTTTCTAATTTTGCAAAAATCCGAAAAAGACAAAACTCTGGGGCCCCATTTTAAAAAAGAGCTGAAGCAAAACCCCCCCCTTTTTTTCAGTTTTTACACCCTCAGAAAAAAGAAAATTTGGGAAAAAAAAAGTGAACCCACTAAGGGGAGGGAATAAAGAAAAACTGAACCTTAACGGTTGGAAAATTTGCCCCTGCTTTTATCCTTTAAAAAGCACCAAAAGAGAACATTTAAAAAACAGCAAACCCGACAGGGCTTTAGTCCCTTTAAAAGAAGACTTTATTTTTTTGAAATTAAAACCCTTTCCCCTTTAAAATTTAAGGGTTCCCTTTAAATTTTTTTCATAGAAAACACCAAAAAGGGGTAATGAATAATGCATTTCATGGCAATTTGTTTGTAATTGAATAGTTTACAATGTTGCACAAAAATGTTAAGATTTTTGAGGAAAGGGCTTTAGCCCGGCCAGGGTCTTTCCCCCGTGTGGGAGTTTGCTGGGCTTTTGGGTTTTCTTAAAGGGACTTTAGTTTTTCCCACAAAAAAAAAAAAACATGCTAGGTTCACTTGGAATACAAATGCTCTTAGCTATGTGTCTTTGTGTGAATAGATGTCATTTGTGTCTTTTGCGGGTTTTCCCTTTTGAGTTAAATTTTTTGGCTTGAACCCCGGGTGCAAAAAGGGGAATTTTTTTTTACAAAAGACTGCTGAGGCACGCACAAAACAAAACAAACGTGGGATTTCCTTTTTTGTTTTTTTATTAAAAAAACCATCAACGTTTAAAATTGAATTTTTTTTTGCAAACTGCCAAAAAAGTGGGACTGCTCTTGTCATAATTTACCTATGTATACACAAATAGGGTCAATCTTTGCACTGAATGTCATTAAAGTATCACATATAAATGTAGATCATGGTATTTGCTAGCCTGCCTAAATTTAGAACCAGATTTCTCTTTGTATATAGTTTTAGAATTAGAAAAAAACTCAAACTATGGCTGTCTCACCTTTAATAAAACTAAATAGCATTGGTAATTTGTTTTTAAATATTTAGTTTACCCACATGTACTCCTACAGTTAGGCAACCAAATTATTCTTCAGCCTGGTTTTAAATTAAAATTTACTTTCATTCAGCATAGAAGTTGGTTTCTGATTGGAAATGAGGCAAGTGTCTCTCAAAACTAAATAAAACAATGTAAAAGAAGTATAGCTTTCCAAAAACAATTATTTATGTACTTATTAATAGAAAAATATTTATTAGTACTACAGCAATCCCTGAACTGGGGTAATTATGTTTGATGATGAGCGCCAAGTCGTTGAGGTTAGATTTGACGCTGATGGTCAAACTCCTAAATGTTTATAACACTTCCTGTCAGAAGAAACTTGTTAAATTAAAAGACCTAAACCTAAATCTGCCACGGGTATGAATAATTTCATCTTACTTGTAAATCGTCACTACAGCTTCACCCATTGCCTACTAAAATTAGTGGCATCAAAATTTTGAAGTGTGTAAATTGTGGCTGGCCTCAAGCAGGTGGAATTTTAAACTACTTTACAGAAAAGTATGCAATTTGTCGAAAAGGGTTCTAAGACTGAAACTTACCCTCATGTCTACATTTCTTTAAATGACCCTTTGGCCTTTAATTTGAAGTAATTTGGTGTACAGGGCAAAGGACTCCACCATAAAATGTAATTTAAGAAGGTATTGTGCTTGGAACTACCATTTGCATGCAACTATATTTTCTTATCCTTGCAAAAGAAGAAGGATTAAAAAACAAATAACTTGGCTAACATTACCTAGACATCTTTAACTTATGTTCCCTTACTTTTCAAATATTTTTGCTGGCATAAAGGTAAGGATGTTGAGGATTTTGTGTTATGATGGTAGTGCTGAAAGTCGAAGGGTGAAACAGGATGCACCCTATGATTTGTGTTTAAGATAAAGATGTTGTCCAATAATCACAAGGTGGGCCCACCTGTTCATTTTGAAGTACTATTAATAGATTAAGACAATTTTTATTTAGTGTATGCTAAGAAGACACAAGGGGCTTAGCATTGAATTGGGCATGTGTGAATGGAAGGAGGAGAGCAAGTTGTAGCTGAGTGCGAGTTATGCCAGCTGCCATGAGAGGATAATTTATAAAATGAAGGAGACAACTGGGATGCCTGGAAGAAAATAGGGTTTCTTCTGCCCACTTTAAATCACTGTATTTCTTCTGAGGCATAAATGTGATAACATAGGTAATGTTCATCTGCTGAACTATCGAGCGTCCAGGACATATACTGGATTCACTGTATGATAGTATCGCAGGTAGAGGTTTTAATCTCATTCCAGGCACACACACACACTTACTGCAGCTGTCTGTTTTTCTCACATCATCATGTGAATCATGCAAATGCCCTACTCTTTGTTTTTCCACAGAACAAAACAATGCCAGCTTCCAACTCCTTAGAAAGCAGTGTGTGGTCCATCGTGTGCTCTGCTCTGCCGCTGCAGTGGTCTCCGCAGATGTAGTGGGTCTGACCCTGTCTAAACCTGATGATACTAAGAAGAGAAGAGGAGGGTGGGTGAGGAAGGATGTTTATCCTTCTTCAATCTTCTATTGTTCCCTTCAGCCAGGGTCACGTTCAGTGACTTCATGCACATGCCATCTCCTCTCTCATATGTAACCAAGCTATTAGCAATAGTGGAGTAATTACTGTGCATAACACCCACTGCAGT
Source organism: Crenichthys baileyi (assembly GCA_036173005.1). Taxonomy (NCBI): domain Eukaryota; kingdom Metazoa; phylum Chordata; class Actinopteri; order Cyprinodontiformes; family Goodeidae; genus Crenichthys; species Crenichthys baileyi. Next base: position 1,013,777 of record JAHHUM010001157.1, on the reverse strand, counting down.
TTCACTTTTGAGCTAAACTTATATTAGCAGAAACATACCAAAGAATAAAAAAAGAAAGAAATCGCATTAGTAATGAGCAAAACTATTTTTGTATGATTAAAACAATGGGTGATGGGCAAGATAGAAGATAACAAGCAAACACTTTAAGGATAATTTATAAAAATGACACCTGACATTGAATGTATAGAAGTATAGAGGCTCTTAGTACATTTGAGGAGATTGGATACTGCACTGAAGGCACTGAAAGGAAAACTGCGGCCATTTAGCACACTGCAGAGGCTCCCAGTATTATCTTATTATCTTTTTATTTTTTGCGGGAAACTTCTTTCAGTTAAAGGTCAGGGCTGTATGTGAGAGACCCATATGAACTAAGAATCACAGTTCCCACATGTAGAATCTTGAGGCAGTGAAATGGATACAAACGGAGCAGATCTGTTTTGACTACTTGTTTCACAACTGTTATTGGTAATGTAGTATTTTATGCAAATGTGACCGGAGAATGTTCATAAAAGAGCATTCATGTGAACTGCTGTGACAATTCTGAGATTGGAGTTGTGATAATATCATGTTAATAATCGGATTTTTGCTTAAGACAATAAGAAAAAAGCTCTTTAAGAAAAAACTGCTCTCTCCTTATTCACATTTAAGTCAGAAAGCCATCACATAGCAAGTAGCAATTTAACTGCTCAACGCTCCCTGAAAAACCACAACTCAAAAACATCCCAGCTACAGTTAGGCCCAAAAATATTCATAACCACTTAAAAGCTTTGTACCTTTTTTATGCTAAAAATAATCGCCAGGCAGACAGACTGATTATGAGTCCAATACGACCAGCTAGCCCTAAAATAAATCCAGCTGCAGTGCTGCTGTGTTTACATTATACCATTAGTAAACATCAGAGAAAAGAAGTCAGAAAAAAATCCCTTAGTAGTCTGAATTAGAGACTTTTTTGGATAAGCCCAAGTAGTATCAGTTGAGATCACATGCAGTGTCACTGTGCTGTCAAATGACTATGTAAGGTGCCAACTATGGCAGTATCCATCATGGCTAGTGGGGTGTTGGGTCATCAGAGTGAAACAATGACTCAAATATGTAAACTTGAACTGCTTGCAACTTAAAAACTACACAATCTTTGTCAAAACAGGTAACAAGTCCCTTATCCACCATAGTGTTTCCTAATAGCAGCTGAACAGCTTCATTCTTCTTCTACTTCTTGGGATGTGATTGACCCAAAAACAAACAAAGCAAAATTAGCTAGTTAGTTTTTTTCGAAATGTGCTTTTTAAAAATCCTACTGTGGAAATCCATACTGAATCGCGCAGCTGTGTTTTCATTGTGAATTTAGACTTGTAAGCGAAAAATTTGTGACTGGATAACATCAACGTGCGCTATATGTGTTTCCTTCTCTTCACCCTATTTCCTGTCTGCCTAATTTCAATGAAAAATGACTAAATAAAGGCCACTAGTGCCACAAAACAAATCTTAAAAAAATATATATATAAAAAGGGACTTAGAATTTAATTGTGAAACATACGACCAGTCAATGTATGTATGACTCAGTGACATATTTCAGTACATGTAATGAGCAATTACGGACTGATGAAGCCTTTATTGAATGCATCTCATGTCACAATCAGGCTGCATCTGAAATGAAGAACGAGCAGCTGCCTCAGAAGAGCATTTTTGATCCATTAACTGATCCATTACATGCAATAATACCGATATTGCCAAGGTAGTAGCTGGCTCATGCAGAGTTTATATGTGGCGTACGGACTCCTTCATACAACTTCATGTTTTAAAAGCCATTTCATTCGACCCTTGACTGGCCATGTCAGTGACCAATTTTCTATTCCCTCTCTGGAGATGTCTGAGTGGTAATCCAGACCTCCAAAAACTACTTCGACAAATGTTAAGACCTTCCTCCGGGGAAAAAGTAATAAATTTGAAATTCAAAATCCCAAACTGACAACACTTTCGAAGATAAAACTGGATAAAGTTGTAAGTTTAACTTTCGGCAAAATGTTTCTCTTTATCTGCCTTTCACACTGAAATATAAGCGTCTCACCAGTGCTGTGTTCAGACTGGCAGTGTTCTTACTTCCCCCAATTACTTAAACTCTGACATCTGCTCCATTTTCTTCTCATCCAATTTTAAGCTACAATGCATTTATGCTTTCTCTCAATACTTCAAACAACAACTGCGGTTCTCATCGGGCCTTTCTCTGCCCTATTCATGTTCTGCTTATTAGTACATATATGTAGAGTATACAAATAGTAGTAGTAGAAGTAGTAGGGTCATGACTTCATAACTTTTATTTTATTTGCTTTTAGGCCCCTTTGTGAATATGCTGTTCTGAGATATCAACCACACTTTCTAATGGATCTGACTTATATAAAACAATTTGTTTAGCAGTGTTATTGCATTAAGTGCAGTATATCAGATTTACAACTTAGACAATTTTAAGCTGTCCACAATGGCACAAGTGGGAATTAGGTATCCAATTTTGCTCCACAGCCTTACTTCCTAACTAAAACTGCTTTCTTTAAAGCATATTAGAAATACTTGGGTATACAAGAATCTAAATCCTTATACATTAAAACATTAGGGAAAAATCCAAATATACGGGTCAAAACTTAAATAATCATACGATTTCTATGCTGAAAAAAAAAGAACCCAACTGGAGCTCATAATTTGAGGATTTTTAATTTAATTAGCCCCGACCAAACTGGACAGCCCAGGTGCTCAGCAGATTTTGAATCACCTGAGCAGCAGGTTGTTTACTGAGTGCCAGTTTGGTTTGGTTGCTGCTTTCTGTTTCCACTTGCTTCTTGGCAGGGGAAACGGTTGTGTGGTTGCATTGCAAATAGCTGACTGGCTGCCCCACATTTTATTTCAAGGAGCCAGACGACCACAGCACACTTGGATACATGTGCACATTTAATCTTCTTTTTTCTTTGCTACCTCAGTGAATTTATCAGCCTCCCCAGGGTTTTTTTTTAACAAGAATCGTGTTTCAGTAGATGTACTTAAACTAGTGAACTTCTCTTGATGAGGAACATACTAAATGTGTGATTCATTTCTAATATTCAAATTCTACAACACATGCTGCATGATCAAGACTTTACAATATATATTAATAATAGAGAACTGCTCATCTTTTTTTTATGGGCACATTGGAAAATGATCAAGTCTGATCTGAAATTACAGAAAATCCAGTGTGTCAGAGTCTTGGACGTCAGTTACATGTTATACTAAACTATGATGTTTATTCTTCATGAAACGATTAGGTTTACAACCAATTCAATAAATTAGAATATTCATTAAGTTCATTAATTTTAGAAACTGAATTCTCTTAGTGAAACATATTATAAATGAATTACACACAGACTGATGTTTTAAGCCTTTATTTATGTTAAATATGATGATTTTCAAGTGGCAGCTAGTAAAAACCCGAAATTTAAGATTAGAATATTACATCAGACCTACAAAAAAATATATATTTTTAATACAGAAACATGGGCTTAATGAAGAATATGTTTAATACCTGCTTAATGGTTGTTATTTTCAAAGGGTGCTTTTAATCTGCCAAACAAGCCTCATCTGAACCCATATTCTAATTTACGCGCAATAAATGCCAGTGATAAATGCTGTAGCAAGTCTAAAACAACTCATTCTGCGAAAACTAAACCAGTTAAACTGCTTCATTGTTCGTTTTATGCATCCAGATATTTTCATGTTTTTTCTTCAACAATGGGTGAGTACACTGAGTGCAGCGAAGCTATATTTGTTGCTTAGTTTGGTGCATTTAATGTTTAATTGCTCAGTTTATAATACCTTAGTTAACCCATTAACTGATCTAATATAAACAACTGCTAATATATACACGTGTATATATACATATATGTGTGTGTTTATTAATATAGCGAGATCTAGTCCGTCTTTAGTGAATTATTTTGAAAATCCGGATGTTGTGCTTGCTGTTTCCTGGTGCGGTATGATTCATGCATATTGACTCCGGCCGTGCTACAGCATCCGGCAAAAATCTACTCTGGTCGAATTAGATGGCTGTCCGCACGCCGCAGCAGTTGTGCTCTGCCATCTGATGAAGGCTGACTTTCTTCTCCTGACTGCTGCGTCTCTCTCTAATAATGACTAAAACATATCTAAAGAAATATCAGATTCTTCGCTGCTGTCTGTGTTGCTGCCGTCAGCTTAACTGCAGGGGTTCCCCTTTGATGTCATAAAAGAGCGCAACAAAATCGCAAAGGAGTAGTATGGAAATGCCTTTTGGTGAAATTTATGACCATATACAGGGGTTAGAAAATTGAACAAAGGTGTAACTAGGAGATCGCTATTTTTAAAGGAGAGCCAAACGAGGCACTGTTTCAAGTTTTCCACAAGCCATGTACAGGGGTTGGACAATGAAACTGAAGCACCTGTCATTTTAGTGTGGGAGGTTTCATGGCTAAACTGGACCAGTCTGGTAGCCAGTCTTCATTGATTGCACATTGCACCAGTAAGAGCAGAGTGTGAAGGTTCAATTAGCAGGGTAAGAGCACAGTTTTGCTCAAAATATTGAAATGCACACAACATTATGGGTGACATACCAGAGTTCAAAAGAGGACATATTGCTGGTGCACGTCTTGCTGGCGCATCTGTGACCAAGACAGCAAGTCTTTGTGATGTATCAAGAGCCACGGTATCCAGGGTAATGTCAGCATACCACCAAGAAGGACGAACCACATCCAACAGGATTAACTGTGGACGCAAGAGGAAGCTGTCTGAAAGGGATGTTCGGGTGCTAACCCGGATTGTATCCAAAAAACATAAAACCACGGCTGCCCAGATCACGGCAGAGTAAAATGTGGACCTCAACTCTCCTGTTTCCACCAGAACTGTCCGTCGGGAGCTCCACAGGGTCAAAATACACGGCCGCGCTGCTATAGCCAAACCTTTGGTCACTCATGCCAATGCCAAACGTCGGTTTCAATGGTGCAAGGAGCACAAATCTTGGGCTGTGGACAATGTGAAACATGTATTGTTCTCTGATGAGTCCACCTTTACTGTTTTCCCCACATCCGGGAGAGTTACGGTGTGGAGAAGCCCCAAAGAAGCGTACCACCCAGACTGTCGCATGCCCAGAGTGAAGCATAGGGGTGGATCAGTGATGGTTTGGGCTGCCATATCATGGCATTCCCTTGGCCCAATACTTGTGCTAGATGGGCGCGTCACTGCCAAGGACTACCGAACCATTCTTGAGGACCATGTGCATCCAATGGTTCAAACATTGTATCCTGAAGGCGGTGCCATGTATCAGGATGACAATGCACCAATACACACAGCAAGACTGGTGAAAGATTGGTTTGATGAACATGAAAGTGAAGCTGAACATCTCCCATGGCCTGCACAGTCACCAGATCTAAATATTATTGAGCCACTTTGGGGTGTTTTGGAGGAACGAGTCAGGAAACGTTTTCCTCCACCAGTATCACGTAGTGACCTGGCCACTATCCTGCAAGAAGAATGGCTTAAAATCCCTCTGACCACTGTGCAGGACTTGTATATGTCATTCCCAAGACGAACTGACGCTGTATTGGCCGCAAAAGGAGGCCCTACACCATACTAATAAATTATTGTGGTTTAAAACCAGGTGTTGCAGTTTCATTGTCCAACCCCTGTATCTCAACAACTGTTCATTTCAATGGTATAAATTTACCTTTTAAAATATTTTATCAATGTTTCCTTTCCATAAATGTAATTGGATTTATCATAAACATTCTATGTCAGAGGCAGTTTAAGTAGTGAGCAAACCAGTAACAGACCTGCATTAATCATCATGAGAACAAATGCTGTTACGATATATAGAACCATATAGAGGGGGTTTCTTGAACACTGAGAGAGATTCTCGCCACTGCAAAATCCCAGTAGTCCACATATTTAGCTTCACCTTCCAGCCTCTTCAGCTGCTTCTCCCCTTGTATCTATTTCTCTTTTAACATTTAACATTTAAGAATGTCAGCCTTACTCTAAAAACAGCTGGCACAAAGTGAAGCCAAACTATTAAGGGCAAAACTCATTAAACCAGCAGAGTTTCTGTTTTTAATAGTAGTTTCCTCCATGTTTCTTTAATGATATAGGCAAAAGCATACCAAATGTTTAGCTCAATAAACAATACTAACCACATCTGCAGGATTTATAGAATGAATCAAAACAATGTAATGGGATCTGTGGCTCTTAACACTGTAGGAATGTGTCCACAGAGGGTTGCAAGCTTTGTCACTCATTTTAATTATTGTCTTTTCATAGCAAAGTTTAGTACTGTGCAATGCTTTTCACTGCAGGGCATTAAAATGAAATAAAGAATTTTAATGCACTGCTTTCTTCAGCATTGGTCAGGGGGAAACATGCAAACTAATTACAATGTTGTTTGCTAGAAGAGCACAAGCTTTCAAAAGCCTGAATGCTTTCAGTTCAACTGCTGCTTTTGATGACATTTACCAACCATGCCTCAGAGCAGCTTTAATCCGTAACTACATCCTTTTAGGTACCCATCAAGCTCACAACACAATTAACAATATTTCTCTGTAAAATAAAGCAATCGCTGTATTTGTATACTGCTTTAATACAAAGTAAATGCAAAGTGATTCACATATTCATATTCAAATTAAAAAGCTAAATAGCAAAACCCTTAAAGCAGTTTTTGACTAACCCCATTTATCAGAGCTCACACCAATCTCTAAACCCAAAGTAAAAAACTAAGCTTATACAGAGCTTTTAAATATATTTTAAAAAATTTGAGTCTTTTTAGAGAAGTAACATTTTGGATTTAATTTAGTTGCAAAGGTGCCAATAAAAAGAGGATGGCTCACCCTGAGGTGTTTTAGTACTTTTAACAAAAGTTAGTTTTAACTGACCGAAAGGAATTTGTGTTACTTTGTAAGATAAGGTAAGGTAAGGTAAGTTTATTTATGTAGCGCTTTTCAGTAAGGAGACGCTCAAAGCACTGTACATACAATTACAATACAATCACAAAATAAACACAGATGCAGACACAGAAAAACAAATCAAATGATAATCCTGAGAAATCTAAAAATCTCTGGCCAACATTACAATGATACAGGATAATAAAGCATCTTATGATGATAATATTGATAGTCTCATCATTCCACTTAATTCTAACTAGGGAAGCTGAGTCACTGGTATAAAACAGCTTTAATCCACATTTTCAGGTGCTAATAATATATTGCTTTTACTGGTACTGAAGTTGAACTAAGTAATAACAGTCCATTGTAGTCTAACTAAGAAAGCTGGGTCATTGGTGTAAGAGCAGCTAAAGTCCAAATTACTAATAATGTTTGGTTTTCGCTGCTAATCCTTCTGTGTTATGTGTTAGGGGATGCTTAAAGATGTGATACTGGGGCAAAGGTTCACCTTCAAACAGGACCGTCACCATAAACATACAGCCAGCACACTACACTGAAATTGTAAAATTAAGGCTTATTCATGTGTTGAAATTGTTCAATTACACCTCAGAAGAATATTAAATTGAGAGGCTGTGGAAAGACCCTCTCCATCCAATCTTGAGCTATTTTTCAAAAAACATGCGCTGTTCTATTACGAAAAATCTCAATAAAATAAACATTGCATGACCAACCGTCCAAAAGATCCATGAAAACTTTTGACAGGCCCTTTGTATACAAATCTAATATCACAAATGAAAATTAGTGTAAAGTCTGCAACGTCTTGCCAAAGAAAAATGCCACAGCCCTAAAACATGACCAGGAAGGAAACTATAAAATACACCGTGATATCTGATAGACCTCGAGTATAACCAAACAAGAAGTGAGGAACTGAATTCATAATTGTAGCTTTTAATCATGGATTTGTTGAATAATGCAGTTAAAAAAAAAATTAAATAGCTTTATAAAATGTGAGGCAAAATGTTTAATAATCAACAAGTTAGTCAAAAATAATAAAATTCATATTTCTAGTATACATATGTTTGTAATTGAAAATAATAAAATAATAAAAGAGCAGTGATATTTAAAGCATGTGGGATTCTGAAGGTTTTGAAATGAATTGTTTCTGGATGAGAAGATGAGGAGTTATTATTTATTGATAATGCTTTAATATGACTAATTACTTAATTTGAGTTAAACTCTGTTTCTATAAAAACATGCAGTCAACGTTGTAATCTAAAAGTCAAGCTGCTAATAAGAAATTTTTTATTTAAAAATTCATCTTTTAGTGCTTTAGTGCAGCTCAAGTGTGCCAAAAAATACCTAAAAAATTTGAATTCAGTAATTTGTCCCTAAAGGCCATGCTGTGGGAGTCACAAACAGAATAAAGCAGAGAAAGCCAGCTGAGGTCACCAGGAGAGGAAAAAGCTGACCTGTGCCTGTTTATGTGGGTCAACAATTAAATCAGGAAGCAAATTTGCATCTGTGTGGTTGGTGTAAACTGATTTTATCTGACATTACAGGATCACTTTGTAATGGATAGTTGTCTGCAGTCATACTTAAATTAGCCACCTAAGACATAATTCATTGTACAGTCCTGATATTGGAATTACCTTTGGTAGTTGAACTGTCAGTATTCAGAATTAAAAGACTTGCAATGAGCTTCTAACATTATCCATGTGATTTAAAAGGAGAACAGAAAGAAGGACATTACATCTCTCCCATCTAATCGCTGCACAGTCTATGTCTAACCGGTTACAGGACAAAGCTTGTCTTTGGTGCTATTGTTAACCAGCTGTTAATTTAAGTAACTGTCTCATTAGTGCAGCACAGATCTGTCAGACATCTGCAGAGGAGTGGACCTCATAACACTTTAATTACTCAGGACGGATGGTAAAGCTTTGGGGCCAGTAGGAAACACAAATATGTCACACAATTAGAGGCCGAGCAGCCTGACTGGTCAGGATTTAGACATCACACAGTAACCTTCGACTTAACTAAATGTTTTTAATTCTAAAGAATATTGAGTTTGTAAAATGTATAAAGATCTCTGCCAAAATATCCTCAAACAGTTTATATATGAGCCTAGGATGTAAATAGTGTTGAAGAGTTTTGAAGCAATGACAAAAGCAAAAGGAAAGCTGACCTTTTATGTCATTTACATGAAAAATAGTACTTTTGACTACTTCAGGTCAGTAACTGTCCCTTTTAGACCCAAAAACGTAAGTTGAAAATTTGACTAAAAGTCAGCACATGTTTATGTGAAAGTCTTCTCACCTTTCACTTAACTTTACTTATCAATGAAATTTCAAACCTGGCATTGACTCACAGTCACTAATGCTATATTTTTTCTCCACAAAACTAAAACTGTGCAATTGAGCTGCACAGTATATGGCAATCATAAACTCATTAAAATATCAATGCATGACATTAATTTTCCAAAGGACTGATAGGAATGCAATAATTATTTGCTAATGTAATCAATGGTCACATTCACACCTTGCATGCCATTAATACTATATTCAGTCTGTTAGATGCTCACATCTAACTCAGATTACAGTGCCCAAGATACTAAAGACCACAGAAAGTGATAAAGGAACACAGATGGAAAGAGTGAGGAAAATTGTATCACAACCAATATCACCATCAAACATTTTGTGAATAATATCCCATCGTACGATTTTTCAATTTTGTGCAGCTACTACTGTGCAAGTACTAGAAAATAGTCTACTTGGAGGTATAAGGGAATTTCTTTGGGTTTCTTAAACTAAAAACTCAGGCATTTAGCAAGCAGTTAATGTTAATTTTAAATTCCTAACCAAAACATTGCCTCATTTTGCTAAGGGTTTACCAGTTAGATAGCTCAGAATTGGACTGGAAAGTATTTTTGTTGTTTTATAAATATAATGACCAACTTGTAGGCTTACACCGTTAGTTGGTGTTCAACGAGCCAGATACATTCTGTGTTCAGCCAAAAATAAGATGTGGATTTAAAGGTTACTCCAAACCTTCGCCATTTTGGAAGAAAATGTTTTTTAAATTATCAATTCCATTTTTATTTTAATGTAAAACCAATTTTATTCTTGATCAGTAATGCTCTTTCAATACATCTATCTTCAGGGCTGGAGAAATCACACATCAGAGATCAGAATTGGTGCCAAGCCACACACTAAAAGAAGAAAAAACAGCTAAAGGAGCAAATCTTTACTGATGATAAACATTAGGAGAAACATAAAACGTTGTAGAAAAAAATCACAGATCCAGATAGAGTATACATCCAGAGAAATGCTTGCCCGATATTACCACTTTCACAGCGGGGTATGGTAGTTCACGACTTTTATAGCTTACAGTCTAATATGATTACATACCTTGTCATAAGAACAGTCCTTTTACTTTTCTTTGTCTCAAAAGCCATGAGTCACCAAATTGCACAAGACAAGAAAGAAAAGCTTTACCAAGAGCAACGCTATCTTTTGTCAAGTCTGTCTACTTGCCTCTGTTCAACACAACTGACAAGATGGTTTCCAATTATAGAAACCAGACACTCATGTAGAGAGGCAAGTTTCACTGTTTGCTGAGAGACTCCAGGGGCAACTTCACTTTGGTGACATGAAGCAACACATTCACTGGCCTCAACAATGTTATCCCACTATTCATTCTTGTTCAGCTTTAAGAGATTTTGGGCATTTTTTAGTTTCTTGTTATTTTACTGAATAAAACAGTATGCTCTCTGTGGCCCCCGCCCTCAAAATATTTGCCTGTATTTTACACTTAGAAAGGCTTCGGTCTTAGTAATTGTTGGTTCTTTTCATTATTATTCCCATTATTTTTGCTAGTTCATGTTTTCTTTGACCATTCCAGAGGCGCAGCCAAGTGACAGTTTTACAGGATTAGTCTGCCAGCATCTCTGTTCTCCTGGTGCTTCAGATTGAAACATGTTACTTTTAGACTTGTTTTGTCTAAGGTACTTAAATGGCAGAAACAAACCTATATTATGAAAGATTCTTTTTACTTGGACCCCAAGAAATGGAAAGTTTCTGTACGTAAGATTTAAGAGAGGTGTGTCAAATCTTAGGTTTAAACTTCACAGAGGTCAGAAAAGCAAGAATTATCTTTTGCATTTATCTGTAGATATTTTTATACAGGAACTATCTAACTTTACTTCTAGTAAAGATTTTTATTGTGGAAAATATTATAGTCAGGTGAAAAAATTGTCCAAATATCTGAAATATTTTCTGATATTTGGCAATGGGTTTACTGTGTTCTGCACAGTCACCAGATATCAATCCAACAATGCCACATTATGATTTTGTGGAAGATTTGCATTGTGTGTGCAGCTTACAGATCTGTATCAACTGTGTGATCCATATTATGAAGACCAACATCCCTGAATGACACCTTGTTGAACCTATACCATCAAGAATTAGGATAGTTCATCATTTTTAGAGTCAAACCTGGGACCAGCAAGGTGTAGCTAATAGTGACCTATGAGTGTGTACAGGGGAAATATTTGTGTGTGTATGAATGTGGATCAATAAAACTTTGAAAACACAAATGTGTAACATTTTGAATGTCATTCTTTCATTGATATCTGTTACTAGGTTAGTCTGAGTCGGAATCAATCTGACGTTCTCATGCAATAAAAGCTAAAACAATCACTGCGATATAAAATAAACAGCATAGTGTCAATCATTTTGTTGTATGGCCGGAAATTTACACACCTGATTGAAAGCCAGTGACTAAAATGCTCTCTTCCTAGATATAGCTACAATATTCAAGGTGATAAAGAGTTATTACTTTTAGGAAGTCACTATAGTTGTCTCACTACCTTTAAAATCTTCTATAAATCCCTTTTACTGCAGTAGTCACAAGCTCTGGTAGAAAGCGAGGCTCATTATCTGCATCATGCAATGCCCTTGTGATAAGGACGCCACCACAAGCAGGCAAGGCCAAAACCTAAAAAAAGACGAGTGGAAAAACACATCTTTTTTATTATTCAAGGTATCAATAATCTCTTTGTTTGTGCAAATCACACACAGGCACCACCACACACTGTCATAATCTGTTTTAACATACGGACAGACAAAAGACAGTTACAGTCTTTCAGAGAGACTTGTTTCTGCTGATGATAGACGACAAGAAAATAAATATTGACTCAATATGAAGGACAGTCTCATTAAACAGAGACTCTGGGGAAATAAGCTTGCTTGCATACCTCACCCAATATGGCGTCGAGCATATGAAATGTTACAAAAATGTGCAGCTCATGACCTTACAGCCATGCTGAGGTGCAGAGAGAAGGAAAAGGGGAAACACAGCAATACATCCTCTGCAATTTGTAGCTAAAACAAAAACTGACACGTGATGAATGAAGCAAGACATGAAAAGATAAATGATTCAAGATACTGGTGAGAGTTCAGGGTTTTATGGTGTACAGAAATGGTGTGAAAAACAGTTCTGCAAACCTTCAGCAGAGCCATGTTATATCAGTGTACACACTATGGAGGGATTATAATTCCTCATAAAAGTGTAAAACCACATTTTGCTACAGTTAAAGGGTGAACTCTGTATGATGTTGCCATCACAGCATGATGTTGCCACCACCACCATGTGTAACTGTGGGGTTGGTGTGTTCAGCATAATGTGTCAGTTTTCTGTCACATGAACAATTTTTCATGTAGTGTAATTTTTGTCTCATTTGACCAAGGAACCTTCTTCCAAATGTTCGAAGTGTCCCCAAAATAGCCTGAGGGACACTGAGAATGCGACTTCTTATGGCTGTTTTTTCAACCATAGCTTTCTTCTTTTCAGTCACCTTTAAAGGCCAGTGCCCATATTCACAAAGATTCTTCTCAGAGAGCTCATATCTTAGCCTAAAAAGTCCTGCCAAAGAGTATAGCTTAAGAGTGATTCAGAAATTCCTATCTTAGTGAGGAGTTGTGGTTGAACCCGTTGCTAGGTGTGACGCTGTCTTCTAAGAGCTGTGATTGGTTGTTGCAAAAAAAATAACTAATAAAAAAAATGCACTCCAAGTAATCAGTGATAATCAATGACATAATTTAGACTAGATTCAGAAATGTGTAAATCATGATCAACATGTTTGAATGTAGTTTATTTACATGCTCATAATTATTTTAATTTGCTTCTTATTAAGTTTACTTGCCAAGCTGGTCATTTTCATACAGCATCTATTTCATATTAATTTATTTCATATTAATATTAAAATTCTGCATTTTACCGTGACCTCCTTGTATAATGAGGCTTAGTATGGTAAAACGACCAAAACAAAACAGAGAAAAAAAGGTGGAGAAAACCGAGGAGCAGAGCCTGCTGGTGGAGAAGAGAGGAGTGTTGAAAAGTAGATTTGGTCCTGGGATCACAGGGCGAACAAACAGGCATTCCCAAGCAGATCAATGCATCGCTGGTACCTGCTGCGATCAAAAGCTAGAGAGGAGATTGCAGCACACCAGCGAACTTCTCCAAAGACAGGAGCATTGTAGATTTAGGCTTAGGCTACTGACATCATCATGTACCATACAGCAAATACTTAATTTACATCTTCTTTCTATATATATATATATAGAACTTAGATTACTGGACTGTTGTCTAGAGTTTGTATTAATGTAAAAATATGTATTTTTGAGTTTTTCCCAGTTTTTCCAAATGTATTTTTAGATAACATTTTAAAGTCTGTAAATATTCAAATCATTCTGTACTTTAGTGTTTGGAGTTTTGCCCACTTTTTATTCATGGGTATTTATTATTGTTTCTATTATTTATTTATTCTTCCTAATATTACCTTACTGGAGGTGCACCTTTAATGTCCTGCCGCTTAAACTATTTTATTTCCACCAAGGGAGATAATAAGGTTAATCTTATCTCTATATTAATAATTGTATGATTGTTATAGACATTTATGTGTTCACTTATTAGATTGTTTAGGGGGTGGATTCCTGCACGACCAAGCCGGTACCGTTTTCTTAGACTCACTAAAAGTGCTCCGTACTACATTTAAAATTTCCTCACCCTTAGGGGCTTTCTTAAGAAAATTCTTAGAATTTGAGAGATTTTAAAATTTTTCTTGGAATAATGTCACTAGGAGCTACTTTTAGTCTTAGGATTCTTTGTGAATACAGGCCCAGATTTATGGAGTGTACTAAAAGTTGTCCTATCCACAAATTATTCCACCTGAGTTGTGGATCTTGGTAGCTCCACCAGACTTTAAATGGCTATATAAATAAAGTTGGCATTGACAGTTACCATGAGCTTCTTGATGGCTTCTCTCATTAGTGCCCTCCTTTTTGGCCTCATTAGTGCCCTCCTTTTTGGCCTGTCAGTGTAGGTCAGGGGTCTGTATCCTGCAGCTGTATATCTTAAGGCTCCATATTGGCTCTTGATAACTTTGGCCAAAATAAAACGAGCAGAAAACTGTTTTTATCTACAAACAATTTCTACAAAAGCATTAAATTAGTCATGTGATGAACAATTTTGCTTTGCTCTCTTGCTTTTTTTATTAAGTCACAAGCTGTGATTTTTTTTGGTCTATTTCCATAAATATACAATTCAAGAATACCTTTAGTCTCTTGTAAAACTTAAAAATAAACCCTAAAAACAGAAAGAAACGTGCTGTTATTTGATTTGATCATAAAAACAAACAATTGTGCTATAGTTCATGGGTCCTCAAACACCGGACTCCGATCCAAATCCGGACCCAGAGGGTGTTTTGTCCAGACCACAAAGCATTTCTCATTTACTATGTAGATATAGACATTTTATTCCTGCCAGCTGCCGCGTCTGGCTTTTGAACAACGAAACGGGCAGCTATGTGTGTCAGTGGCATTCTGGTCCACTCTCCAACCCAGCTAGTGGTGGTAATGCCAACCGCAAGAAAATGACAAAGAAGAAGCTATGCTCCTTTTCGACTGGCTCCTTTTAGGCGGCGGGGCTCCGCTCTACTAAGTTTCGCTCTACTCGGTATGGTACCAGTTGTGTTTCCACTGACCCACTGACGGCTGGAGCTATGGTGGCTGCAGTTCCGCCTCCAGCCGTCAGTGTAGTGCACTGTGGCGCTATTAACATTACTGTCAATAGCTGTTAAGTTACTAGCTTGGGAGCTCATGCTTGCTCACAGTACAATGACTTGGTGGAGTGAGTAAAAGAAGATGGGTTTATCGGAAATACGTAAAGTGGACTATAAAAATTGCACATTTAAGATAAATGGAGAGAAGCCATTCAAAGTGTGTTTGATATTGGTACTTAGATTATATTGCACTTTTCTCTTTAGCAAATGATTTCATGGACATATGAATAATTGATCAGTAGTTAAAAAACAAAAACTCTGGTGTTAATAAACGTTAAATGAAAATGAAAGAAAATATATTTGTGAGTCTATTTTAAAATGTTCAGACCCCAAAGTGTTTGGATAGTTAGGGATACCTAACTAAACTAACTAATTTTAAAAGTACGTTTTTAAAGTACAATTTTTAAAGGTGGTGGAACAGTTCTGGCTCATTTGGCCACCGGCAGGGAGAGTGGTGGGGACGAAACAGGCTCCATATTTGATGGGGGGCCTAAGCTGACCCAAAAGAGGGAGCAGCCCAAGACCCAACCTGACACCAAAACAGGCGCACACAGTCACAATTACACATTCCCACCCTCATGCCTACACATTAACAAACTCACACCCAATGTAGAGACACACAACAATGGATGTCGTACACTCACACTCCCAATACATACTCTATACTCCCAGGTCCAGGTACCGATACCCCAGAGGGGCAACCAGTCCCCAGACCCAGGAGGTGGTCCCTTTCCTTCCGGGGGTGAGAAAGGCAGACAGCCCCAGACTAGTGCCGGCACCGCCTGAACCAGAACGACTCTGGCCCAGACCCTGACCCCCTGCTCCGACTCCAGAGGGGGCCACGAACAAAAGAGGGGTCTACCTGGTCCAAACAAGCCCACCAACCCCAACCATCCCTGGATGAAACCGTCCCAACCCCCCAATGAATTCCAATCAACCCCATGAGCTCCCCACTCCCGTTGAACCCCAACATGAATTCCCACACAGGGCCACTCCCAACCAGGATGCAGATATCAAACACATGCCACCAAACCCACACGCCACCAATCCCCTCCCTGCAGGGGCACACCCCCTCAGATGTGCTCCATCCCCAAAAGGCCGATGAAGAAGCATCCACATAGCGCAAGCTCCACACACAGCCCAGCTCCAGCTCAACGCCACCCTCCAGCCCGCCGCCGACCAACCGCCCCAGGCAGAGCACAACCCGCCAGCCGCCCCAGTGCAGGTACAAGACGTGCTCCACAGTTCCACCCACCCAACCATGACCGCAGCCCGGCGCCAGGCCAGGGACCAGAGCCACAGAAGGAAGTATCTAATGAAGGCCACCACAGCACGCCAGCATGCCGGCCGTACACACTCCCACACAGCATACCCCACCACACCAAGCAGGCCAGCTAGCCCATCCACCAAAGCAAAGCCACATTCCAATCAATGCCACACATTGCCCGGTCAAGACCCCCCAGCCGGAACCCGCCCCCTCCCCCAGCCGACGGACCAGGCACCAAAGCCAGGGAAAATCCCGAAAATCCTGAGAGACGAAATGCCCTGGTACCAATCGACCCCCAAGACCTGACCCCCGACCCCAGCCCAGACACCAACCAGAAGGTCCGCCCCTTTGTTTAAACTTCTTTCACAACTTCATCCCTTATCTATCTGTTTATCTATGCTCTCTAAAAACCTCTGAGGCTTCACAGAACAGCTGGATTTATACTAAGATTAATTCAGGTGGCTATAGGCTGCCCTATATTTCATTTAGGGACCTCAAAATAAAGGGAGATAAAATATATGCAGATCTTTATTTCTGTAAATATTTTTGAAAACCATCTTGCTTTCACTTCACAATAATGCATTACTTTTTATTTTGCTGCTGTAACGTGGCAAAATGTGAAAAAGTTAAAAGGGTATAAATACTTTTGCAAGATATGGTATAAAGCTGTTAGACTCACATTTCACAGGAACTAAAGTATGATTTTTAGAAATGGTAGGGTAGGATTGAAAGCATAGAAAAATATAATCAGAATCAGAATCAGAATCAGAATCAGCTTTATTGCCAAGTTTGTACATACAAACAAGGAATTTGACTCCGGTACACTTTGCTCTTTGGTTTTTGTTTTTGCACTACAGAATATACATATTTACAACGTACAATATACACATATATAAATAAAAAGGTGCATTTGCACATAATAGTAGAAAAATGGGGGAAAAAAAGAATAGTGCAAACCTACTAATTTCTAATCAGTTAGAGATCATTTCATTTTAAATCCTTAACTGAAAAACACTTCTATTAAAACCAGCTAAAAAACAGTGATGGAAAATCCAACCTTTGGCTCTCATCTGGTTTCGTAGTGAAGAGAACCAGCAAGTTGTGGTGTTAGTTTTGTCATCATGACACAGTTGTCATTTAATGATCTCCTGTAACTTTCCAACTTTAACTGATATGTCAGCTTATCTCAGCTGAGTGCTTTGGGGGTATTACCACAACTAGGCTGATTTGTGGTGAACTGTTTGGAAGAGTACATACTTTTTCTTATGACTCTTCAGGACTCTTCAGAGGAAATCTTACCCTTTACCCTTTTTTATTCCATGTTGGATTTGGTTGTACTTCGGTGTCTCGGGTGTTAAAGTTATGCAACATTTCACAGAATAACTGAAATAATGTTATTTTGTGCATTTCCATTGTTTTCCTATACTCTTTATTCTCAAAATAACCAGCCTAACTTATTCAGTTTTCACACAATATAAATCCAAGTGCTGCAGAGATTTAGCATCTGATCGAATGTATTGCAGTGTGTGCTACTGTGAAGATGCAAACCCCAGCACAGCTCAGCAATGCACATTTGTTTGGCACAGACCAACCACTTAATTCTCATAAGCTCCTCCGCCAACATAGACCTGACCCTTCGGAGTCAAAGCACCCTCAGACATGACTCTAGGCATGGTCTAGTCGATACTGCTATAAAAAAGTATTTTTAAGTAAGTAAGGTCTTAAAAAGTTAGGGCTCCAAAAATGCAAAAAAAATTTCATCATCCGACGTTTTAAAGTCTTTTTTTATAACCTTTTATATACAAATTCATCATACGTACTTACATACTACATTAATTATATATATATATATATAATTTAAATTTAATACAAAATTTGTTTTTTTATATAGCGCCAATTCACAAAAACCCTGTTGTCTCAAGGCATTCACAAAGTCAGGTTATACATTCCCAAATTTTTCCTAATCATTTAACAGTGAGTCAATTTTTGTTATTTATTAAATTGGAAAAATGTGCGACAGGGACGCACTGGCTTGACTTTCAGCAATCCCTCATACTGAGCATGCATGTAGCCCAAGTGGAGAGGAAAAAAACCCCCTTTTTTAAACAGGGGGGAAACCCTCCGGGCAAAACCAGGCTCATTTGGGAGCGGCATCTCCCAAACAAACCCGGACGGGGGGAAAAGACGAAAACAGAGAAGGGGACACAAAGGAACAAAAAAGGAAGGCCACTTGATCAGGAGATTTTCTATGGGAAGGAAAAGTAAATGTTAGTGGAGTAGCCTTTTTAGTGGGTTTCCCCTAAAAGAAAGAACAGAAAAGCTCTGACCCAGTTTTTCAAGGTTTAGAGCAAAAGAGAGCACAAAAATTATTTTACGGGTAAAAAGCTCAGTAAAATCCCCCTGTCTAGGAGAGAAAAAAGGGTTTTAAACACTGAAAGAAAGGGCCATGGGGGACCCTGGGTAGAGGGTGAGCATTAAGTTGTTGCCAAGCAGGGGGCTTGGACGATGCCCCTCTCCAAAAAAGGGTCACAGGTAGAAACGAGTTCAAAGGGCCCGGTTAGCTTTTTAGGAAGAGAAAAAAAAGAGACAAAAATTAAAACAAAAACGAAACAACAAACAAACAATGCGAAAATTGGGAGGTAGTGTAAGAATATAGCGAAGAAAGGGGAAAGTGGTTAAATTTTGTCCTCCCAGCAGCCTTAAGCCCCATAAACAGCATAACCCACAGGAGATTTGAAACAGGAAAAAACTAACCCTCTTAAAAATAAGCTTTATAAAAAGGGGAAAATTTTAAGCCTAGCCTTTAAAAGTTTGACAGGGTGTCCCCCCTCACGGACTAAAACCGGCAGCTGGGTTTCCACCCGGAGAGGAGCCCGATAACTAAAAAGGGTCTGCCCCCCATTCTACTTTTAGGGGACTAGGGAACCCCCCCCGTAAACCGGGAGTCTTTAGAAAAGAAGGGGCTTTGTTTGGAAAAAAATGGGAAAATCGATCTCTGAGATGATAGAGCTTTAAAACATTAAGGGCTTTATATGGGAGGAGGAAATTTTAAAATTTTTTATTTTGGATTTAAAAGGGAAACCAATGAAGGGAAGGCCCAAAAAAAAAGAGAAATAAATCTTCTTTTTAATTTTTATCAAAAAAATCTTTTCCCGCCCGCATTTTTAAACAGTGAAGACTTTTAAATTTATTTCGTTGGGGCATTTCCGGGTATAAAGAATTTTAAAAATAGTCCAGCCCCTTTAAGTAAAAAAAAGCATGGGCTTTTGTTTTTCAGTGTTTTCCTTTCCCGGAAAGGATTTTTAATTTTTAGTAAAAGGTTTCCCGAGGTGAAAAAAAAGGGAAAAACCCAGAAACCTGTTTAATATTTGGGGTTTTTAAAAAAATTTTTCCCTTGGGCAAAATAACCCAAAAAGGGTTTTTTGTAAAATTTTTTTACCCCGGAGGGGCCAATTTTTTAAAAGGCCCCCCCTCCAATTAAAGGGGGAAACCCCTTTTTTCACACAACTAGTTTCTTTTTTTTTAAAGACCCCGGTTCCCCCAATTTTTTAATTTTTTATTTTTTTAAAAATTTTCCCTTGAAAACCCTTGAAACAGTAGTATTTTTGCCCAAACGTTTCTTTGGGTAAAAACCCCCCTTTGTTTGTCACATGCCTATTCCGGGACCCGGAAATTTCCCCTTTTTTTAATTTGGGTTTTGGAAAAAGGAAAGTTTTAAGTCTGCTTTGTGAGGCATGTCTTTTTATCTTAAAAAAGTTTTTAAAACCCCTTTAGCAAGAATGCCAAACCCTTTCAAGCTAATTTTGGGCGGAAAATTTTTGTGCCTTTCATTTCAAAATTAAATTTTTTCCACAGCCGACAGCCCACAAGGTTTTGGGGGCCCAAAAGCCCCCCCCAAATTTTTAAATTCAGCCGCCATTTCCCCTTAGACCTTTAAATAAATCCCATTTTAAAAAGGAAAGCCCCGGGTTTTACCTTATTTTTTGAAGGGTTTTTTAGGGGGGAATTTTTCAGCAGATTATTTTTTTACTCATTAAAAAATTTATTTTAAAATTTTTTACCCCCCCCCCTTTTTTACCCCTTTACAAGTAAATATGATTAAGCAATCAATTCGCCACGTAGCTGTAAACTTCAAATTAGTAGTACAAGTTGAGGCCTGGAGTTGTTGAAAGGAGACCACTGTCAATATGTAACTAATGGTGACTTACAGGCTGGGCTGATTTCTACGCTTTTCTCCTGTTAAGAAATCTTCCATTCTGTGAGATTGACAGATAGGGACTCGTGTTTGAGACAGTTGATGGTGTACTGTCAAGAGTCACAGTCTGTGAGAGGGGGAAAGCTTCAATCTCAGACATTTGGGGTTTTTAGGCAGTCTGTGGGAAATAAACTCATACTGGTTAGAGTTATACTAAGTATAAGGGGAAACAGAGCCACTTATCACGTTCCAATCAAAACATGTATGTGTATACTAAAAACACATGCTAATATATGAATGATAAATTCCGAATGCAGAAAAAAGTGTTTTTCTCCATCATTTTATGCATAATGTTTAATTGTATTTCTCACACTAAATCTCAAGATTACTGATGCACAATAAATTGTACATGCACTGTCAGATGAGCTATTCACCCACCTTGCACACACACACACACACACACACTTTTCTCAAGGACTAAGAACTATGCAATATGCAAATTGAAGATGACCTTGTGCTTCTTTTGGGACGTATACTGTAAACCACAGAAGATCTGGCATAACTGATGGCAATGGCTAGCATTTAGTTATGTATAATTCTGCCAACATGAGTATCTTTAGGTGAGATTTATCACCTAATTAGATTTTTTTATTTAATTCAATTTTGCTTTCAAAGCACCAAAGCTTGATTTTTAGCAATTAAAGTGAAAATACAAACATTTATTCTCCCATAGCCAGAAGATCATAAAGAGTTGTGTGATGTAAATGCAAGGCTGAATAACTCGGTGGACAATGCAGACAATCAACCAGGGCTATAATACTCTTACTCTTACTGAAACCCACCAATATATACCTAAAAACCAACCAATTCCAAATGTTGAAAGTTTTGCAACAAACATACACCAACTAAGTGCTTTGTTAATGGTAAAAGGTTCTTTACCATGATTGCAATCTGGAAGAAGTAATAGACGGTTAGATTTTTTTTATGCTGTTTTTATATCTCCTTATATTATAATCCTCAATGAAATATTTAAGTCAGCCACAATTAGTATTGGCAGGTCAAAGCTTTTGAAAAATCAGAAATAAGCCAAATTGGTGTATCTCAAACTAAAGCACTTCTTTAGTCTTCTGCTGTGTTTTTCTTGATTCCATCTACAGTATGTGTCTTTGTTCACATTTTTCAATAATCTTCAGCCAGACTCAGTTCAAGTACATCATTGCATCATTGCCTGCGGTCTACCAGCACCGAGCCGTCTATTGAGTGTTGTTAGAAATAATAACCCAGATATTTACAGAAAGGGTCAGCGAGAGCATAACAAATTTTCAAACAATGGTTTCAAGAGGGGGTTAATCCAGCAAAGCAGAGAACTCTGTCCCAGTTTCTGCGGGACCATGTTCCCCATCTGTTTCACACATCCTTCAAATTCAGTCCACCTTTACTGAAAACATCTAATCAAGAAAATATGAGTAATAATTGGGTCTGTAATTGCAAAATGGATTTGGCTTAGAAAAAATATATATTTAGAAATAACACAATAATAAAACAAGGTTTGGTAAAATGCAAAGCAATTGAGACATGAGGCCAATTTATTTGGCTTTGGTAATGTAGAAGCAAAACCTAGCGGAAGCAGACGTTTAGTGGGTGACAGCCACTGCTGGGCTGTTTCCATGTTTCATGACCGGAGAGGGCCGGTTGACATTAGCACATATGGCAGCTTTAAGATGAGAACAGACAGATATGACAGGTGACATGAGGCCCTCAGCAGGAAATCATTCAGCAGCAATGCACGGGAAAAGGAATCTATCGATATAAACGTGAGAAACTCTATCTTGGTATGGGTGATGTGCATCAACCAGACCTATTTGCAAGTATGAGTCAGTAAATCAAGAAATAGAGAAAGTGCATCAGGGGAGCAAAGTAAATAAAAAAGAGATAGAGAGAGAGAATTTGTTGTTTGGGGGGAGGAAGAATCAAGAGCTGAAGAAATATTTTAAAGCTGAGGGAAGTATTTTGCAGCCGACTCACGATGCATACAGTATGAAGCTGTTCATGGACACATGAATACACTGATTCAAAGTTAGCCACATTAGGTGTTTCAAATTAAATCAGGTACAGAAAATACACATTTTCTCCCTTCATTACACTTTAATATATGAAATCCTCCTATTTTACGAAAACATTGCAACTTGCTGTCAGGCTATTTATAACCACGTCTCTACCCTTTAGCTAATATGTATGGCAAGCTCACTAAACTATTGCAAACACCGGGTTAGATTATATGCTTTAAATGTCCCATCAATGGATGTGAGGGACTAAACTGCGTCTAGTTTTTTCTACTTAAAAATAATACCATGGCACTGAAACATATAGAGAGCACAACAGAAACCTGAACAAGACAATTCTAGGTTCTCAGCATCTTTGATACAAAAATCTAGAGATGCACAATATTAAAACAAATAAACTGATTATAAAACTTAACCAGTTTTTTAGCTTAAACGGCGTTCACTGGTGAATGACTAGTAAACCTAAATGATTTCATAGTTTTCTGATTAGCGAAGAAATCCTTTAGACATTAGCAACAAAATACTACTAAACAATTTGCATCCCACCCAACTCCCAAAGAAATCCCTTCAGATAGAAATAATTATATTTTCACCTGATAAACCGTGGTATCTCAGCAGGTTAAGACAACTTTTTTTTGTCAATTAGCATGCATAAATTGTTTAAAGCTAGATTTACTTTGAAATGCTGTTTGCATGTGCGGTGGGGGCTTTATTGCATGACATTACAGTGAGTGAGACAGATGCAACACTGTTATAACACTTAAAAAGCCAATCAGATTGTGTTAATTAGAGCTTCTCCATGGCCGTAAATCTTCTGATGGAAAAGATCATGTTGACATCAAGCTACATCTATTTTCAATTCAGACTGGGGCACATGGGGTGGGTTCGAGTGAACCCACTAAGCAGTGAAGGATGCTTCAAATTGAAATTTGAAAAATAGAACTTAAACCACCACTTTTAATTTAAAAGACAAATCTAACTCAGCTAAAACTATTGTCAGAATGTTCAGGCCTTACAAAAACTAGACCAGCCACAATTTTATAAATGGTGCATATTCTACAAATATCCTCAACAATTCTCAATAGGTCTTGTCTGTCTCAAAGCAATTAGCAGACCCCACAACAGACTAGTCTTTAACACCATGTTGAGTGTAATATGATCAGAGCATCACAGCCAGCCAAGAGCTAAGGGAATTACCCAGCATCAAGCGGGGAGTCTGCAAAGCCTTTGGCTCACAGCCGCTTACAAGAAAGGCTGTCCTTCAAAAATGTTTTT
Source organism: Crenichthys baileyi (assembly GCA_036173005.1). Classification (NCBI taxonomy): domain Eukaryota; kingdom Metazoa; phylum Chordata; class Actinopteri; order Cyprinodontiformes; family Goodeidae; genus Crenichthys; species Crenichthys baileyi. The sequence continues at coordinate 989,938 of JAHHUM010001157.1, read as the reverse complement.
TATGCATTTTATTAGCTCAACAGATGACCAGTGAGGAGGAGAGCGCCATGCAAGAGCTTTGAAAACCAAATGCCTGTTCCTGCTGGTAAAAATGTCCTCTCTGCTTCACATACACTGTTGGAGGGGTGAGATTTCACCATTTCAGCACTGTTCCTCTCCACTAACAGACAATAATGTTTCCCCAGAGCCGGTTACACACAGTAGCTTGTGTTAGGTGCTGGACATTGTGTGGTGTTGACATTTAATGGATTTGTTCCCCAGGCAGAATTCACCTGATCCATCAGCAGTGCTGTAAACGGTGAATGGGTGCATTAAACATTAATTTTCCCAGTTGTTGCCCCTGATTTCAGGTTTATTTGGTTTGGTAAAAGACGACAGTTCCTCAGTGAGCAATCTCACTGTTTCAGCCATGCAAAATTTTTCGGTTTTTTTTGCCATTTATGCAAATTTGCATTACCTTAGTGATTGTTTATTAAACAAGACATTTTGTGCATTAACTCTTTCGATGACTGAAAAGAAACCAATTAATACAGCTTTGTTCTAACACTGAAATTGTTAGAAAGGTTTTTGTCAATTACTTCTTCACAAATATGTTTCAGAAGCAACTTGCCCATCAAATAAAAAGCTTAAGAGTTCAAACTTGAGCTGTAGAGTCAGTTTTTAGTACATCAACCCACAGTTTATTGATCTGATGTATGCAGGTTTAAGAGATCATAAAAAGCCTCTAAGTACGAGGAAAATATGAACCACCGCTCGATTTGTAATACCTCAGATGTCAACCTGGAGCTAGGGTTGGATACATTTTCAAGAAATCTTCCCTCATATGTTAAGGAAATAAATGGAATACAGTTTATAAGTTGCACAAAGTCTTGACATATCTAAACAAGAAGAATACATGGATGTCATGTGCTATTTCTACGTCAGGCATGTGTCACACAAGCTGGCAGCGATCCCTTTGAAAAAATTGTCTTAAACACAACTAACCATGAAAAACATTCAGCAAGCCCACCAATAACTCGTTATTTCAGTAAAAGAAAAAGCTCTCCCTGATAGGACAGTAAAATATAAATGCAGATTATTAATAACTGTTAAAATGAAGCAATTTTTCCACAGGCATCAAAGACTGAGTCAAGTTAGCTGAAGAAAAACAGATGAAGCTCTCCAATGGCTGTTTTAAAATCAATATCAAGCGGTAACACAGACCTCAATTTGTAGTTAGTGAGGAAAAAAACAACATGAAGGTGAAGACAAACCAGAAATTCAGCAGTGTCATTTTGCAAGAAAGATGGTTTGAAAATATCAAGCACATGTACTTACTATGTTTTGTGTATACCATTTTTACATTTGGGTCACATGTGCACAGTAATTGTTGAGTCTCTTATGTGAGCATCTTTCACGTTCTGCACTGTCCTTGACAGCTTGGTAAGACTTCACTATAAAATGACCCAAGCCTGAAGGGACTATTACTCAATGATCCATGAATCCCTCATTTATCTCAGAGACTACATGCTGCTCAGACAGATTTTTCAGTAAAATTAAAGAACAAGAACACAAACATCAGAGTCAACACTCTGTTTAAATAGTTTCAGTGAGAAAATGTGTGTTAGATGTACACTAGTCAGCCCATTCTATATGCACAGTGCACGGTAATTAAACTGGATACAATCAGTAAATTCCCAAACTGAATTAATCGCTTTCAATAATTCAGGATCAGTCAGAGAAACTTCAGTCGTGGATCAAAATAAACATTATATTATGCATGCTCAGGAAAGTTATCAGGTCTGAAACATTTCCCAGAATTACTTAATTACAAAAACCCTTAAAGCTAAAGGTTTGTCTGGATAATTTAATTCACATGATGGTGTGCTGTTCTGGCATTCACCGTTTCAGGGTCACAGTTATGGTGCTTGCACAAAATGCTTCCATTTACATTTAGAAAGCTGATAGAAGACGTAGCTTACAAGAAGAAAATCAGTTAAAAAAAAGGCCTGGAACACCATAAATATGGGACTGTAATAAACAGAAATGAAAAGGACTTCCACAGCCAAGCACAATAGCATCAATTGAACAATAACTTTGCAGTCTGATGCATTTCTGATTTTTAAAACCTGTGGACATAATCAATCTTTACTGCTACAGCAACAAGCAGGCGCAGAGTCCTGAAACATCATGCAAAAACTGAAGTACAGTCAGTTGGAGAAATTTCACACAAGGACCTGTAACAATGTTCCCCACAGATTGAACATTTCAGTGGAAATGATGACTGCTAGGAATGCTGACACATTCTCATAAAGAACTCACAAGTTGGTCTTCCACACTTCCATCTTAGAACAAATGTCTATAAGGAGTTCATCTACCATCAAATTGACTTGGTTTCAAAGAAATATTTTTAAAAAAGGAGTGTTAAATTATCAACTGATGCGCTGCTACTCTCAGACAGTTGTGGGTTATTTTTTTCTCTACATACCTGTCAGGGACAACACTAACTCTTGATAATAAAAAAACTTGCTGCTAAAGACATCCAGACGAATTACCTTTGGACAAAGCCACGCCCGACCAAGGCGACTGACAAAAGGATATGTTCATGCATAGTGCGCACAGCTCTCACGGAGACAAGGCAGTAGACAGCTCTTATAGTAGATTTAAGCAGAGGAGTTGAAGACAAAAGGTTGGCAACGCCTAGTGTTCCACAGTACTACTCAAACAATCAAAGGATTATTCAACCACCTGAAGTACTCAAATACTGAACTATTTGATAACTGAGGCTTTAAAAGGTACTTAGTGAAAGATCAGCTGTAGAAATGGATTAACCGTTGTTAGTTGCTTCAAATTATATCAGCCTAAGATGTCATTTCTTTTTTCTACTGATGTTACCCACATTTATACTTTAAATAAAACACTATTTTTGCTGTTTTCTACAATTTCTGTAACAAACAAATGTTTATCCTGTCATCTTGTATCTTCTATGCTTGCTGTAGTGTTTTCTTGTCATTTTATAAATTACCTGTGCAATTCTGACAAGGATAAAACTATCAGCACTACATCGCTGGTCTGACACAACATGGTTAATGGGATTTCAAGAAGCTGTAGATTTACTTCTACTGTGATAGATGTGCATGAAATTCTCCTTTAAAAGTATAACAATAACAATCCTTAAATGTATTTGCTTTGGGGTTTTAAGTGACCGACCAGCAACATTTGTAAAATGTAACTGTAAAGTAGAAGAAAACCGATACATAATTTTAAATTGTATTTGGCCTCAGATACTGTGATACTTCTTAATACAATCCAATGCAACCATCTGCCATCAGAAGTCACCTAACAAGTAAATAGAGCCAAAATATGTTTAATATTCTCAGTATAAATCCAGCTGTTCTGTGAAAGCCTCAGTGGTTTGTTTGAGAGCATTAGTAAACAAACAGCATCAGGAAGACCACACCAAACAGGTCAGGGATAACGTTGTGGAGAGGTTTCAAGCAATGTTTGGTTGTAAAACAACATCGCAAACATTGAACATGTACCTGAGCACTGCTCATTGTCTAAACATGGAAAGGGTGCAGCACTGAAATGTCATTCCTGGAAAAATCTTACAAGTAGCCAAAAAAAAACACCATAATTTGCCTGCTTGACTTAAATCCTTTAGGTCTATGGCAGAAAACCTCACACAGTGGGAAAATAATAACTCCTCAGCCCATTACCCAAGCTATATGTTTGACGATGATCTCAACCAATGGAAAGTTTGTGACTGCGATATGTTCATTAGACCCTTTGTACTTGCTTCACTCCTAGAAGTGTCGCCATACATATCAGTACTGTGCTGCAGCAGTCTGTGCACTACATCCGTGATTAAGGCAGTGACTACAGATATTTATAGCTACGTACCCAAAAGCAGTTCCTGCCTCGCTCATGAACACCCTAGGGATCTAATGACATAGCCAGGGGTTATTCTTCGTACTGGTTAAAAGCTTCGCTCTGCAAATGCCATTCAGAGTAGGAGGACTGGCTGAAGTGAAAAAAAAGAAAATTCAGAGGCTGTTAATCGCAGTGCAGACTCAGAGGGCAGCAGTACGGCTTCCAATATGTTAAGGGCCAAAAGTATCCAAATTCAGAAGCCTTTATCCATCACCTCATCTCTCTTTAGATGCTTGCATAATTTATGTTTTGATACCCCCCCCCCCCCCCCCACCTACTAAATCACCCCATCTTGAGTTGTGACTGAACAAAAATGAAAGAAACCATAATCTTCCTCTCCACTGACATATCCAAAGATAATGAACCCCCCCCCCCCTGCAGCTTCCCCATGGCAGGAGCAGGCAAGCAGCTGGAGAGGGATGGGAAAGATGCCGGATTTTGAACTGCGGTCTCAGAGGAAGCCTGAAGCACAACTCTGGCCCAGTCTTGACTGTGACATGTTCGTCCTTTGACCTCAGGGCTGCCGAACTTTGCACCAAACCAGCTACTTCACCGGCAACAACACCAGTACCTTCCAGGCAAAAATCAGCTGTCTCTCCCTATAGATTAGACAAATATCAACAGCATGTGTTAAGCAAGTAGTTGGCACTTCTTATTAGCTTTCTACCAGGGTGTAGCCTCAAAAGTCATTTGTATCTGTCTGTTAAAATCAACATATATGTCTTGTTAAGATGACTTAAAGCTACAACTCTGTTGCAGAGTTTTGCATTTGAAGATATGCAACTTTCTGCTGTCTTTTTAATTGGAGCAATCAGTCAGAAGCTGGGTTTCAATGTAAACAACACATTCATTAGACACCAGCAGAGTGTAGGCTTAGGGGTACCTGAAAGCTAAAAGGATTTCAAGCCTTTAAAGGAAGAGGAAATTAGCTTCCTTTCTTTACCTATAGAAGCCAGAGCCACTGTACATCGGCATTGACAACACACAGATGTTTTGATGTAGATGTTTTTGGGTTTTTTTTATGGCACCTCACTGGTTAAGGTAAAATTTAAACATATTTTTGGTTTACTTTAATATTTACACTCACTAGCCAGGGTAAACATGGGGTAAACTTGTTCAATTTCTTCCTAAGAGAAATACAAAATTAGCCAATCATATGACAGTAATTTTATTCATGTAGACGTGGGGAAGACGCCATTCAAATAGGGCATCAGAATGGGGAAGAAATGGCATTTAAGGGACTTTTAATATGCCATGATTGTTGGTGCCAGACGGACTCATCTGAGTCATTCAAAAACTGCTGATCAACTGTGATTTTCAACCACAACTATTTCCAGAGTTAGCAGAAAAATGTCTAAAAAAGTAAACATCTAGTGAGCATTAGTTATGTGGACAAACAATGCCCTGTTGATCTTGGATCAGAATGGGCAGACTGGTTGAAAGGCAACGGTAGCTCACATAAACCAATCGTTACAACCAAGTTATGCAAAACACCATCTCTAAACATCCAACATGTAAAACTTTGAAGCATTTTGGCTACAGCCTGACACTGCTGTCAGCTAAGAACAGAAAACTGAGACTACAATTTACACAGGCACCAAAACTGGACAATAACAGATTGGAAAACCTTTTCCTAGTCCAGTGAGTCTCTTTAGCAACATCGTATAGATAGTAGGGTCAGAATTCATACAATAGGTGTATTCTACATACATTCACATTCCCCAACATCCCATAGACTCCGCTTATGCCAAACGCACATGCGCACAAAAGCACAAACATAGACCCGCACATTCTTTCTCACCTGTGTCCTGTTACTGCTAGCTGAAATATTTTTCTTCTTACCCCTGCTGTTTAATTGTCATCTCATAATTTATATGCTCGTTACATGTGTCTTATGTTTCTATGTATTTGAATGTTTTTGCACTTTTTTAAAGTTATTTTGGCCAAGTCATGTTTGTAAATGAGAACTGGCTCTCAAACATGTTTTCTGGCAAAATGAAACTTCCTTCGGGCAGCTCTGAAGGAAAAGGCAGATCTAGCACGTAGTAGAAAGGTGACCAATGAGATTATAACTTGAATGACCCCTTTGTCTGAATCAATTAAACGTGAAATTGAAAATACTTTTTCTGCAGCTGTCTTTTTTAATGTAATCCTTTTACTGTTTCGATTGTCTTGCATAATTTGTGTATTTAGACAGACAGCTGGATTGTTGTTATGAAGAAAGCAACGTGATTCGAAATAACGATTCCTTAACCTGAAGGTTTTTTTAAAGTCAAAACTACATAAAGTTTAGTCTGTAGAGCTGAAACAAAAGTCATGAATTCAGAACTAATGAAAGATAAACACCCAACTGGTGCACATAAATAATCAACTAATCAAATGCCTGTTTTGATGGCAAATAAACAGATGTGGTACACTGTCCCCAAGGTTTGAATCTAGCCTGGTGATAGTACAGATGCTGGAAAGCTATGTGCCTATTACGCAATTAGCATCGTTTGAGAAATGTGATTTGTTTGGGCAATCTAATTGTACCCTAATTTACCTCCTGAAGCAAATGTGAATGTTGTTTGAATGACCCACAGTGAGGCTGATCTGCATGGGTATCTTTATTTTTAAAATTGCTGAATCAATTTTAAGATCAAATGGGTGTTTTTAGTTCAGCCCAACAGTTTGAGCTTCCACTCCTTATTCTGGGCATCTGTTCTATTTGTGACTGTTCTGCCTCTGTGACAGCAAATGTTCTGTCTGACAGCCGAAAAAGCCAGTGAGACTCTTCCTATTGCTGACTTCCAAGTCGACTGGACCTGCAGGCAAGTATCACTCATCCAAACCTGCATTTATGGAAGAAAGAGCAATGGGAGCGAACGGCGAGCCATCTGACACAAACTTCCATCAGCAGTGTTCATTTAAGCAAATGAGCTTGAGGTGACACCCCCCCCCCACTCTTTTAATTAGAGCAGAAAAATTCTCCCCACACTCCCAGGCTGTCTTTTGTGCCTGCCTGGATATGCAGAAAGTTTCAGCTATAACAGCTGTAACTGCAAGCGAAGGCCCAGCATGTGTTATAGGTGTGCTGTTCTAATCCATGTCATCATATATAGTCACTTTGCCCTCTCAGGAGGGGTGTTGCAAACAATAACACCTCCTTTTATAACATATAGTGGCAGCCAAGGGAACAAGTAACATTTGCCTGCGTAGAGATACTAAAACTAAGTAGTATCAATCACATAACACCTTTAATCACCATCATTTCTACAGAAAGAGGTGTCAGTATGTAATGGGTTCAGGTATCAGCACATTTTAATCTTTCCTCTAACCTCTTCAGACAATTACTCCAACCAATATTTGTCACTGTAGAAGAAAAGGCAATGGAGATGCATCAATCAGGGAACCAAATTCTTCTTGATTGGCTCTGATTGGTGATCAAAAGATTAACTGTTGAAAAATCTGATCCCCCCCCCTATATATTAAATGCATCAAAACTAGAAGTCCTATCATTGTATGTGTGTGTGTCTACTAGCAAACAGTATGTGCTGAGATGCACTTTTTTTTAGTAAAATAACAATTAGATGATGTGTAGGGATAGAGATGCACCGATCAGGCTTCTTTAGGCCAATACCGATTTCTGGTTTTCTTTAAGGTCTTGACGGTGGGCGGGGTGGGGGTGGAGGGTCAGAGTTTTCAGTATTTGACATACTGATCAAAGAACTGTTAGGTTTCTAGTTATGCACGTATACTCTAGTACGGCACTTAAAGGTGATGATCTTGTACATTGTTTTCTGTTAAATTCAAAATGAATTACGAATTTAAAAGAATCTGAACCCTATGTTTCTACACTCCCTCTTTCAATGTCCTCAAAAAAAAAATCTGAATTGGCAGATAAGACCTTAAAGAAGACCGTAAATAAGTATCATCCCAAAAAAAAGCCTTAACGGGCATGTGTATCACTTTTACTAGAATCAGAAAATGTAATCAAGTACAATGGAATGCATTGATCCATTTAAAGTATGACAATGGTAGGATTCTTTAGATTTGCTTCTCTATGCTTTGACACATAAACGGGTGATCTTGCATATCCATTTTCTGTTGGATTCAAAACTACGTGTATAAAATAATATGAAGCGCATTTAATTCTCTTTTGCATGTTATAGTCATTACGAAAGAAATCTAAATCAGTCCAAAAATTTAAAAATCGTAAATAAGAATCGGTCAGTGATCAGTGCATTTTAGAAAGATTATGTTATTAAAGACTTTGAATCTATAAAGAAAATAAATGAAAATACATCCGCACAAATGGTTGTTATTAAGGTTTTCTTTAAAAAAAAAAAGAAAAACACCATCCTCCTAAGGCTGACACGTCGACCTAAAAACGGCCGGCTTTAAGCATTTAGAAGCGTCACTGCTTAGAATACTTCAAAAGGAAAATAAGCTTTATTATAATAACCATTAAAGCGGCTTTCGCTTTAAAATGCTGAAACAGTTTATTTTATTTTTTATTTTTTTATTCCTTATGCTATCGACTGCACTGCATGTGACATTTACTAGTTTAACCTTTGTCCCCGCGTCTTAATCCAAGCTTTGTAAATATTTTGCCCAGTGTTTTAAAAAAGTAATATAAAACTGAGGTTGCGTAAAAAACAACCCAGACCTAACCCTCTAAAAGTTGTGACTAAATACAAGCGCATAATTTAGGTCCACAACGCCCATCTTTACCGTCGGAGATAAAACAGAAACAAGCTGATGAAGAGCTGTTTCCTCTTTTTTGTTGTTGTTGCTCCTTACCGTCGAAGACCTTGAAAGGACGACGGCCACGACATCCTGGATTTCTTTAGCCCGGGTCGGTGCCCCGTGTCCACCGCGTAAGTCCGGTCCATGTTCCTCCCGCTGAGGTACCGCTCGGTGTCCGAAAATCCTCTTTGTCTCACGCGGTCGTTCTTGCGCACTGCCAGCGCGTGGCGGAGCGGAGAGAGCGACGCCTGGTTCTGCTGCCTCCACAGATGTTTGGGCGCCTTTGCACTCACGCCTGCTCCGCCGGCGGCGACCACAGGAGCCGTTCCCACTGTCCCGCAACCAGGTTCCATCCTCCCTGACCCGCTGGTTTTGAAAAAACAATTGTTTTTTTTTGTTTTTTTCAAATTAAAATACACACTTTTCAAATATGAAATCGGAAGAAGTCAAGTGTAAGAGATTGAATTTAATAATGTTATTAGGTCAGGTGTTTTTCTTTTATTAAAATAAAAAAAAAACAAGCAACAAAGTAAAAATAAATCGCTTGTTCCTCAGTTTCACGTCCAGTTTGTTTTAAGTTTATCTCCATCAACTTTATCCTTAATACCAAGCGCAAAAGGCACAGAATGAGCCCAAATTGAATCCATTTATGCAATACAAAGCAGAGCTATGTAACTGCAGTTTGGACAGGGAAAAAGTGTCCATGAGTGAGGCTACAGGGAGGAATTTACAGCCGAGCCCGCTGTCCATGTGCTCCCCGCTTTGTCCGTGCATCTCTGCAAAGTGCATGTGTTGATGCGGCAGATGTTCAAGGCAGGACAGTTGATTGGTCTTCAAAAAACTTCTGAAGGTGAAGCCATCCGGACGTGTCACCATTGTTCCAGCTGTTCTATGGTTGTGTTGCAGGAACAAGCAGGCAATAGGCAATAGGAATATACATTAAACATGAGAGACCCACCTCAGGGCCCCTCCCCTAAAATCCTCCTCGAGTGTAAAGCAGGATGTGGGAGCGGGCATGGAGCCAGGTGGTTAGATGATGAACTGGTTTCATCCAACATAAGCAGTTTTTTTGGAGTTTCCAAATTAGATAGAAAGAAAAATGCCGAGCCTATGTGTTACATACTGCAGGTAACACATTAAAAAACGTAAATAATGAAACTGAGAGTCAGTGCAGGATGTGAGTCCATTCCTGCAGGTAAAACAGAAGGGCAAACATTCAATCCATCTTGTTAAAACTCTCCTCCGTTGCTTTTTACCATCAATTCCTGGACAAAGTGGGACTCAACTTTCCTTCTTTCCCCCCTCCCCTTACACTCACGTTGCAGATCAAACCCATTACTCTGGAAGCTAACGTGCTGGCAATGCAATCCCACATGCTCCAACAGCAGAAATGTAATCCTCCAGGACCAAGGTGAGGGATAACACAAGTGGCAGGTACGTGTAATGGTGGCAGGAGAGCAGAAAGAGCAGAAAGAATGGGAGCACAAGCATGGTATGCTGGTGGACTCCATGTTCAAACTAGCTGGCAGAATTTTGCTTTAAGCCATGTGTATAGTTTAAACCCCATATAAATAATACAACTCTTTATTGGACTTTTCCTGTGTTCTGGAAGCCAGCAGCAAAACCCTTGAGCCACCTTTAAGAACAAAGGTTTTTAGACAATTTAGCATCAAAAGAAGGTATGGAAAAGGAATGTGACGAGCAAAAGGCTATAAATAAAATTTCATTTTCAAAACCAAAACTGCATCTTTACTTCATGACTCTCAAAAATGATTAATTAATGATCAAGAATGATAGAACTCTGTCCTTTGCTCTCTTTATATGCTTTATATGCTCTTTATATGCTTTATATGCTTTAAATGCTTAGGTTCTTTGCTATCTTACATAACAGGCAATACCAACAGAATACAATGTTTATGTCTGGTGAAAATAAACAAAAATCTATCAAATGCTAAACTCTGGGAATAAATACATTTATACCAGTTTAAGTACTTATGTAGAGAGTAATATGGCTACGTTATATTAAGGCCTGCACAGACACTGTTATCGTGGAAAAATGCACCAGAGTAACAAGATGCCCTGGATGACTATGGAGGTCCACTAGCTGCTGAAGGAAAGAAACAACCTTTAGTTCAGGCAATTACCATCTCTACAGCACAGACCCAGCAAACCTGAAGAGAGGCATGAGAAAGGCCAAGTCAGACTACAGAAGGAGGATCAAGGACTACCTGGACAGCAACAACAACAGGCAGGTGTGGCAGGAGATCCAGCAGCTTACCAACTACGAGACCAACCTCAGTGCTGCCGACGGCGAGGAGCAGAGGAGCTGAACCCACATAACCCATAGGAGCTTCACCCTCACCGTGGAGCAGCATATTGTATGTTCCATGCTGTCAAGCTGCGGAAGGCTGCTGGACCAGACGATTTCCCAGGACACGTGCTGAGGGACTGATCTGACCAGCACCTGGATTTTTAACCTTTCCTTGTCCCAATCCACTGTCCCACCCTGTCTGAAATCCTCTATCATTGTCCCCCTGCCCAAGAAACCCCACATTTCCAGCCCTAATGACTACCGACCAGTTGCACTGACACCAGTGGTCATGGAATACTTGAAACATCTGGTCAGAGCTCACATCACATCACTCCTCCCTAAAAGTTTTGACCCCTACCAGTTTGCGTACAGGGCTAATAGATCCACTGAGGATACAGTAGCCACAGCACTTCATGCTGCACAGTCCTATCTAGAATGGTGGGGCACCCACGTGCGGCTGCTTTTTGTGGAGTATAGCTCAGCATTCAACACCATCATCCCCCACAGACAGGTGGACAACCTGAGGGACATTGGGCTGCCACATTCCACCTGTATGTGGATTCACAGTGTAATGAAGAGGTCTTCATTACTTGGACTGTCCTTATTTAAGTAATTCATAGCACTTTCAAGGCACCTTGTACTTTATTAAAAGCACTTTATCTAGCAATTTAACAAACACTTTATTTAGCACTGCACTTTATGCATGGATTTGCACATAATCATTTGCACACAACTTTTAACTCTTTATTGAATATTGAGTATTTTAATAATGAGCATGTAGTCTTTTGTTCCAGGCTCTGCACAGCTGCTCCTCATTAAGAAGTGGGGTGGGTGTCTGTGAAAAGTGAATTGTTATTCAGAGCAAATAAGGTCTACTGTTTTGAAACTTGAGCAAATGTTTGTGTAAAATCTGTTTAAAAGTGTGAGTGAAGAAGTGTTGTCCTAATAAAGTAACTCAACTCTCTTTTCTGTGTCCTCTCCAGGGTGTTTGGACAAATACTTCCCGGGGGGTCCAGACACCATTTATAGGTTCCGGTAGAGACCATGGAAAATGTGGGGGATTTAGTAGTTGTGAGGTTTTATCGTGTTTGGGTGTAGGTTTAAAAAATATAAAATATTTATAAAAAGGAAGGGGGAATATGTATATATTTGATCAAATGTATGTTTGAGTGGGAAGTTGTGAAATGTTAAATTCCATGTAAAGAATGGTTTAGTCCTTCATCAGCTGTGCCTATTTAAGGCTGCAATTGTGTCTTGTTAAGGAGGCTTAATGCTGTTAGGCTGAATCGTGTGTGCCTGAATAAACCAATTGCTACTTCCACCTTCCTCTGCCTTTGCTATTATTTCTCACTGGCAATCCAGCCGCAAAGGCCACCAGTTAACACACAGCTTCCTGTTAGGTCGTTCCCAAAGGGTCAGGCTGGGTCAAAATACATCCTCAGTCCCAGGCTCTCCACAGGGTTAGGTATCGAGCACACTGCTCTACACCCTTTATACCTCTGACTGCACCAACCCACCCCCCACCACCACAACACAATTGTCAAGATTGCAACACAACCCCCCACCACCACAGTGGTGGGACTTAGTCCGCTTATAGGGACAAGATGGAGCGGCTGACAGCATGGTGCACTGAGAAAACCTTGCTGCTCAACATCTCCAAGACCAAGGTGATAATAGTGGACAATAGGAAAAAGAGCATGGGTATTTTACCAGCAGGGACTGTGTGGAGAGGGTGGCTGACTGCAGCTCCCTGCGAGTTTACATTGACCTGACCTAGAGCATGAACACCTCTGAGATGCTGAAAAAGACCCATCGAAGACTATAACATCACACAGAGACTGCTGGTGTCCTTTTATCGGTCCTCTATTCAGAGCATAATGACCTAATGCATCTGTGTGTGGTACACCATCTGTACAGAGGCTCAGAGGAAAGCGCTGTAGAGGGTCTTTAACCCGTACCAAAAGATCGTTAGCTACCGACTCGCCACACATGAAGGACTTTACAGTTCCCACTGTCTCCAAAAAGCAATAACATCATATGGTCCCTTCTCACCCAGTTCACGTGTTTTTGAACTGTTACCACTAGGCAGATGCTACAGATCAAACAAAGTAAGGACAAGCTTGTCCAAAAACAGTTTCTATCCAACAGCAATAGCGAAACTCAACATAGCCAGAATGTAAAGGGAGATGCAATAACGGGAATGTACAATCAGTATGAAGAGTGTACATTTGCTTTTATTTAATCTTTTTAACAAACTGTTTCTGTGTTTCTATTTCACATAAATTATTTATTGCTCATGCACTGAGCGAATAGTGTTTTTTTCCATTTTGTTGTATTTGACAAACACAATAAAGGATATTCTGATTCTAATTCTCATCACAATTGTTATCCTCTCGCTGTTTGCTTCAGTCTCAACATCCAAGATAGGATCCATTATGGCTTGTGGGTCTTCAGAGTTATATTCTTGCTCAAACAAAGACGGTTTGTAAACTCCTGTCGGATTTTTATTTTGTTCATCTCGATCTTAGTTGTTTTCTTCAGGTAAAAAGTACATTAAACCGGATAAAAATGCTTCAGAATCCATCAAGAAATGTGTCAAGAGCCGTTCTTCCTGCATGCTGTTCACTAAAGCCAACAAATCGCCTTGAAAATCGCTTTGTTGTGTCTGCCCTGGTTGTTTTTCTTTTTCGTCATGTACCATCAAGTACATGACGAAACACCTATCAGTGACCAAAAGATGGGATTTTTTGGTGCACCTTTTTAAAACTTAATCCTGCTAAAAATTCACTATTTTTTTTGAACACGGACGTTTTCTATTTTTGTAATTGTTAGGTTATTGAAAAGATATGCACCTCTGGCTATTTGCTTTAATGTCAAATATGCTTTTGGTGTGACAACCCACACACCAAGAAAGAATAGTTCAGTTATTGAATTTGTGTATGCATTTCTTTTCTGTCATTTGTTCCAGAGCATGAATCATATCTAAACAAATGACTTTTGAATGGGTTTAATGATTTGTTAAACGGCATCTTTAATTTCTTTTATGTGCAGTATATTCCAACATGCTTTCCTCTTTGTTTATGTTTTATTTGACTGTTGGATTGAAGGAACAGCTTAGTCCCCGAGGTAAGGATAGTACAGTCAATAATTAGTGATTTCACCTGACTACTCCAATACAGATCTCATTATGCACACTGGGGTTATCAGCTATGCTCAACAGATTCAAATCAGCAAGTTCCTTAGTTGCAACAGTTTAATAAACATTCAGAGACATAATTATAATTGGCATAAGTCAGACAAAAATATTTGTGCAAAAATATTTTGCTATATAAATTATGTTTATTCGTCACTTTATGTTCCATTACACATGGCAAAATGAACCTAATCAGTTCCTCACATTGAGCAGTCCAGAATTTTAATTAAGAGGGGGAAACAGAGCTCGTACTGCACTGGTGTCAGGGAGGAAAGATGGATCCGTACATCTGAATCTGAAGTGTTTGTAAAATTGTTCACTTCCAACGGTTTCCTGGCATAAAACATGCAATTCATGTGAAGACATTTTCCCTTTCAGGAAATCCATAGTGCTTCAACATGAGGTTTATCTTTCACAGCCTTTGGCCGTTCAATTAGATCAGACACTGTTTACATATAATTTTGAATAAATACTTCATTTAATTTGTGCTTTTTTTCTTAGTTTATTTGTTGAGATTTGTCTATGATGCAAATGCAGAGTCACAGTCTTCCAAACACAAAAACAATCATGTATATGTAAACAGAGCTACGCTTCATCTACTGTTTATCAGCGTTGCATCATTTGTCGTGCCAGCAGATGACGCCCTCTTGGGACTCGTGGCTGCCAGTGGTATTTGCAGAAAGATAATAAAACAATAGTGATTACACATTTAACAACACAAAGTGCAGAGCCTTGCAAAACTATTCACACGCCTTGAGCTTTTCTACATCGTGTCTCATCACAAGCACAAACTATCAGGCTTTTATCTGACAGACAAGCATAAAATAGCACACAACTGTGAAGTACAAGGGAAATTAAACATGTTTTTCAAAACATTTTCAAAATTATCCTCAAAACTAAAAAAATCTCAAAAGTGTGGCATGCATTTGTATTCATACCCCTTTACTCTGATGCTCGTAAATAAAACCTAATACCGTCAAATTGCAGTTGGAAATCACTACGAATACAGCTGTTGGATGTTGTTAGAGAAATTGTGTGAACAAACAACTGTTCTCCGTGAGCTTGTAGTTCCACTCAGAGCAATGGGCTCCATCACACAAGGAGTCTCTTGTAGAAACGTTGAAGTGCCTCTGAGAAGAGCATCTTTTGGACAGTCAGCTTTTTCTGTCCATGGTTCTAATCTGTGGAACTCCCTGAGTCCTGAACTCAAAATGGATTTAGACTGGAAACATTTCAGATATAAACTTAAACATGTTTTAAAAAGAATTCAGGCATGTGACGATAACTAACTTATGAAATGTTTACATGCCTTTTGTTAGGTGTGTCTTATGTGTCAGGATCTGCTATTTTGGTTTTTGTGCTTGTTTACTTTTGACTGTTTTGTATATTCTGTCCCTTTGGTTTATTTACTACATTTCATTATTTCCTCTGTTTTCCTGTGTTCTCCTTTCCCCTTCTCAGTGCCCTACTAGTCCCTCCCCTTGGCCTTAGTTCCCCTTCAGTTAATATTTACTCAGTGTTCGTTTCCCTTTATATTTGTAGTTCTTCCCAGCCTTGTTCCTAGTATAGTTCCCTGTGTTAGTCTATTGTTTCCGTTCCTTCTGACAGGTTAGCTTTTAGTTATTTGTTTGCCGCTTTACTTAGTTCCACTTATTGTTTACGTTTTGGTTTGCATTTATTCTTAGTCATCACTTTCTCTGCTTCCCTCCCAGTTAGTTCAGTACTTGTTGTGGTTTGTTTTTGCTCTCCCTTTTCAGTTAATGTTTGTTATCCTTAGATCCTAGTTTCCCTTTGGTTTTCTTATAGCTTTATTTCTCTCGTGTCCGTGCGTTCTCTAGTTCATGTCACCATAGTAACCATTCATTCCCTCAGTCTCCACAGCCAGTTCCCACACCTGTTTCTACTTCTCCTCTGATTACCCTAGCTTCTCCCTCATTGGTCCCCTCTCCTCCTCTCCCTGTTTATATACCCGGTTTTGCCAATTATTCTTCGCTGGTTCCCCAATTCTTCTGGTCATGTTTGTGACGTCAGTCTTCGTGTTCCCTTGGGATTATTTCTCCCGCTGTGCCTCCTACGACCTGTAAGTGCTTTTCGTGGTGCCTGATTTAAAGGATTTGTTTTAAACATGCTGCCGCTCAGTGCTTGTCTGCATCTTGGTCCACAACTACCCCACGCTATGACATTATGTGTGCGTTCCTAATGTTAATGTTTTTAAAGGCCCTTCTAGGGACAAGCATTGTAAATTATCTATGGCTATAAGTGATGTAGTATATGTCATCTAAAATGTATGTACTTGTCCCTATCAAATAAATAAATAAATAATATATAAATACCAAGGGACACACCAGATAAGTCAGGGTAAACTTGTGGAGAAGTTTAAAGCAAGGTTGGGTTATAAATGAAGTTTTAAGTCTGACATGGAACACTGTTCAATCCATCATTCAAAAACAGAAACAGCATGGCACAACTGTAAACCCACCAAGACATGACAATCCACCTAGAAGAAGGTGATCTGATCAAATCGGACCAAAACATAACTTTTTGGCCTACATGCAAAATACTATGTATGGCAGAAAACCAACACTGTGCTTCACCCTTATGTTTCAAAAATACCTTTCCCACAGTGAAACACGGTGGTGGCAACATCATACTGTGAGGATACTTTTCTTAATCAGGGACAGGGAAGTAGTTTAGAGCTGATGAATGAAGAAGAATGGAGCTAAATACAGTTTAAATATATATAAATGGGCTGAAGGTTTGCCGTCCAACAGGAAAATGGCCCAAAACATACAGCCAGAACTACAATGGAGTTCCTTATATTAAAGCATATTCATGTGTTACAATGGCTCAGTAAAAGTCTAGACCTAAACCTGATTGAGGATCTGTGGAAAGACAAAAAATAATGTTCAGAGATGCTCTCCATCCAATCTGACTGAGCATAAGCTATTGTGTAAAAGTGAATGGGCAAAAATGTTAAGTGTCTAGATGTGCAAAGCTGGGAAAGACATTCCTCAAATACTTGCCGCTGCAAAAGCAGTGAAAAGTGGTTCTACAAAAAATATTGACTCCATGAGGCTGTACAAATTCTGTGTCACACCTATGGACTACAACCACACTGCCAATAACATACTGCAAATGTAATGGCTGTACTGTGAAAAATGGCCTAGGCAAAAGCTGCAGACATTCTCATTCAGCTATCTAGAGATTTAATGTGACCAATTTCTTGCAGAAGTTGAAGATAATAGTAATAATAATAATAATAATAATGCATTTTATTTATAGGCACCTTTCAGGACACTGTGCAAAACTGGGCCAACAGTCAATAAAATCAAACATTAAAAAAGTAAAATCATATCAAAGATCAAAAATGGAAAATACATGTGAGTAGAGATGTGAGGAGGATTTGCTAATCTTAAGAAATGGGGTTTCAGACCAGTTCTGAACAGTGAGAGAGAAGTGATGTTTGGCAGGTCAGGGGGCAGAGAGTTCCAGAGTCGAGGAGCAGAGCGACTGAAGCCCCAGCACCCCATGGTGTTGAAGCGAGCAAAAGGTTCAGAGAGAAGGAGGGAGGACGCTGATCTGAGGGAGCTGGAAGGGATGGAGACATGTGGAAGGTCAGACAGATATGGAGGGGCGAGATTGTGGATGGCCTTGAAATTGAGGAGAATTTTGAAAATAACACTAAATTTGATCGAGAGCCAGTGAGGCTGCTTCAGGACGGGAGAGATGTGATTGTAGGAGGGGGTTTGGGTGATGGGTGATGACCCGGGCATCTGAGTTCTGGACTATCTGCAGCTTGTGAAGGGATTTATGTGGGAGACCAGACAGGAGGGAGTTACTGTAGTCAATAGACAAGAATGGCAGTAGATTGAGTCCTGAGGGAGGGGTGAAGCCGATTGATGTTGCGTAGGTGAAAATAAGCAGAACGACTGAAGCTGTTGATGTCAGAAGTGAAGGAAAGTGCGCTTTTAAGGATGACACCCAGGTTCTTAACCTGAGTAGAGGGTGAAAGTAGAGCGCTGTTAAGTTGAAGGAGAAAGGAATCAGATTTAGGAAGAATATTTGTAGTCCCTACAACATCCAGAGACTTGAGGTACTCAGGGCGGATCTCATCCACCCCTGAAGCCCTGCCACCGCAGAGCTTTTTAACCACCTTGGTGACTTCAGCCTGGGTGATGAAAGAGTCTAACCCTGAGTCCCCAGCCTCTGTTTCCACCAGGGAATGCGTAATGGCAGGATTGAGGAGATCCTCGAAGTACTCCTTCCACCGCCCGATAATGTCCCCAGTCGAGGTCAGCAGCCTCCCACCCCCACTGTAAACAGTGTTGGAGAAGCACTGGGTAGGCAGTGCTCCTGAGGCGCCGGACGGTTTGCCAGGTTGGAGGGGAGTTCCTGCCTCAAGTGGAGGAGTTCAAGTATCTTGGGGTCTTGTTCACGAGTGAGGGGAGAATGGAGCGGGAGATTGTAAGACGGATCGGTGCGGCCACAGCAGTAATGGGGATGCTGTGCTTGTCCGTTGTGGTGAAGAGAGAGCTGAGCCGAAAAGTGAACCTCTCGATTTACCGGTTGATCTACGTTCCTACCCTCACCTATGGCCATAAAATTAGGGTCTTGACCGAAAGAACGAGATCCTGGATACAAACGGCTGAAATGAGCTTCCTCCGAAGGGTGGCCGGGCACTCCCTTAGAGATAGGGTGAGGAGTAGAGCCGCTGCTCCTACACATCGAGAGGAGCCAGTTGAGGTGGCTCGGGCATCTATGTCGGATGCCTCCTGGATGCCTTCCTCGGGAGGTGTTCCAGGCACGTCCCACTGGGAGAAGGCCCAGGGACAGCCCAGGACACGCTGGAGGGACTATGTCTCTCGGCTGGCCTGGGAACGCCTTGGCTCCCCCCGGAGAAGCTGGAGGAGGTGTCTGGGGAGATGGACGTCTGGGTGTCTCTGCTGAGTCTGCTGCCCCCATGACCTGGTCCCGGATAAAGAGGAAGACGACGAGTATAAGTACGAGTATTTGTAGTCCCGACAGGGATGAGCTCTGTTCTATCACTGTTCAGTTGGAGAACATTGTTAGAAAACCAGAGATTGAGCTCACTGAGACAATCAGTGAGGTTAGAGGGTGCAACTGAAGAGTTAGGTTTGGTAGACAAATAGAGCTGAGGGTCATCAGCATAACAGTGGAAGTGGATCCCAAATTTATGGACTTAAGGACCTAGTGGAAGAAGGTAAATGATGAAGAGCGGCCCAAGGACAGAACCTTAAGACCCACCTTAAGACAGGGGAAGACAGGGAATGGGAAGAATAAATTTGAATGAACTGACTGCGTCCAGAGAGATATGATTTGAACCAATCAAAGGGAGTACCAGTTTGCAATTTTTAAGAGTGCAGATTCAGTGCTATGGTGTGGGTGGAAACCGGATTGAAACTGTTTGAATAAGCAATTATTTGATAGATGTGAGTGAAACGAAGTGAAATGAAGGGCATGTTAGACATAGGATGGATATTACTGAAATTGCAAGGGTCGAGACCTGTTTTTTTTTTGATAATAGGAGTAATGGCTGCAGATTTCAAGGCTGTGGGGACAATACTGGAAGACAGAGAGGAGTGGATAATGCCCCCAATGAAAGACAGCAGAGGGAAGAGACAGGATTTAACGAGAACTGCGGGGAAGGGATCGAACTGACAGGAGGAGGGCTAAGACTGGCTAATACTGTCCGAGATTTCAGCAGCAGAGGGAAAAGAGAAGACCAAGAAGGGGTTGGATGGGGGATGAAAGTTCGACAGAGATGCTAGGTGTTGAGTTTGGGCCAAGGTGTTTGTGGATGGACAGAATTTTCAATTAGCAAATTACAGAAGGTTGAGGAGAGCATGTGAGGGGGTATAGAGTTGGGAGAATTAGCAGAACAGTTAAGGAGAGAGAAAAAGATGAGGCATTTATTGGCATGTCCTCTATCCAGAATGCCTTGCAATTGCATATATTCACATATTTTCTCCCTTCTCTCTACTGATTTATTGATGAACCAAAATTGAATCACAGTTAAGACGTATGCCCCTTGTTAATAACCTGTTTCTTCTCAGCAGACCAATATGTTCAGATTTGAGACCAGTCATATTTACTTTATGTGATTTTAGAATAATAGTTTGACTAAAAATACCATGCTTTGCTTCTTTAAAAAACAGCAGCATTTATATTGAGATTAAATAACATAAAGGGGAGCTTGGTTGTAGTGGATTCTATTATGGGTTGTCAAGAGTAAAGGCAAAACATGTATCATGGAAGTGCTTTGAAGTTTGCAGTTATAATGTGAAATAATGCAACAACAAAACCTTTTAGAACTTCAATATTCAACTTCTATACTTTTGCAAGGCACGTTGCACCTGTGTGTTTGTATTCCAGGCAGTCGATGTGTCTTAAGACAGTACAATATCAAGAAGCATTAAAAAAAGCTTTGAAATTGCTAAAAGTGTTTGTTGCATCTATTTAAAAGAAAACATTTTGGACAGATCTGTTTTCTGCCTTTGTATTTCTGTAGATATGTGGGAAAACTCTTTAAAATAGCAAAATGCTAATCCAACTAACCTAACTTGGTCCTCAAAAAATACCCAGTAACACACATGGAAAAGCTTGCAGCTTTCTGATCATCCCATCAAACTTCACTGACAGTCAGTCAGATGGAGGATGAACTGTTTCCACATCCAATACCATATGACTTTTTTTCACATTATCAGAGTGCCAGGATGAATTATTCAGTATTGACTATGTTTCTTCATTATGAATGGCAGACCCTGTCATAGATACAGCTGACTGAACAATGTAAATGTGCGACACATCTTTGTGACAGGGAAAATTGCCCGATTGAGTGAACACGTTCTTGCAAATCAAGCAGCAATTACGAAGAACAGCAGACAGTTTCCAAAGATTTGTCATGAAAATAGCTTTGCCTGTCTGAAATGTAACTATTGACAACTTCTTTCCTTTGTTTTTTCTAAGACTTCGTCATGCCGTACTGTTATTCAGAATAAGTTCACAAAGCTGTAATAATATTATTTTTAACTTAGGACCCTAAAAAGCATTAGGCCATATTAACAAGCAGAAACTGACAGCTCATTTTGCTGTACCCAAGTACTATCATCTATGGTAAAAGCACTGAGGGGGAGCTAGAAATGTGAATGATGAAGCTTGTGTATATCCCTTCTCATCTGGCATATGCAGGTAGCACTATGTGTATAGGTGATATTCATGTCATGCCATCATGATCAAAGTCGAGTCAGAGACGACCATCATCCTCCCCTGGGTAAATGAGAGGATTCTGTTATGTTTTCATGGAGAAAATGGGGGATTTTAGATTTGACAGACAGCTTTGACCACTCACTTCATATGCTGCATCTAATTTCCTGGCTGTACTTCGATCTCCAAGCTGAATTATGATTTCCTCATTGGACTGTTGGCTCTGATACATAAAGCTGGTAGGTATAGTATAACCCTTCAGGGAAAAAAAATCAAGTTGGAGAAATCGTGTTATTCTCTGCCAAAACTAATTTCATCCACAGTGCTGTAGGAATCTCCAGACAGAAACTGACGCTTTTTCTAATTTTGTTTTCGAGCACATCAAAGTGTCTTAAGCAAATAGCAGATATGAACAAAACTTTAAAATAACATCTACAGTTTTTAGAGCCTTGAAGCAAAGTTTTTTTAAACCAAACAGATTTTTGGTTGCCTTAGTTTTAACGTTCTGTAATGTTTCTTCTTTTCCCGTTAGAATTACTAAGTAACAGAGGTGAGGAACAGAAATCTGTTAGACCTCAAACGTTTAATGAGTCACACTGTCTGAAGCCAGATGAGAAACATTTAAATACCAACACTTTGCAATTCTGTCAGACAGACAGACAGAAAGAAAGAAAGAATGAACGAACGTTCGATCGAAAGAAAGAAAGAACGAACGTTCGAACGAAAGAAAGAAAGAACGAACGTTCGAAAGAAAGAAAGAAAGAACGTTCGAACGAAAGAAAGAAAAAGAAAGAAAGAACGAACGAACGAACGAACGTTCGAACAAAAGAAAGAAAGAAAGAACGAACGTTCGATCGAAAGAAAGAAAGAACGAACGTTCGAACGAAAGAAAGAAAAAGAAAGAAAGAACGAACGAACGAACGTTCGAACAAAAGAAAGAAAGAAAGAACGAACGTTCGAACGAAAGAAAGAAAGAACGAACGTTCGAACGAAAGAAAGAAAAAGAAAGAAAGAACGAACGAACGTTCGAACAAAAGAAAGAAAGAAAGAACGAACGTTCGAACGAAAGAAAGAACGAACGTTCGAAAGAAAGAAAGAACGAACGTTCGAACGAAAGAAAGAAAGAAAGAACGAACGTTCGAGCGAAAGAAAGAAAGAACGAACGTTCGAACGAAAGAAAGAACGAACGTTCGAACAAAAGAAAGAACGAACGTTCGAACGAAAGAAAGAAAGAACGAATGTTCGAAAGAAAGAAAGAAAGAACGAACGTTCGAAAGAAAGAAAGAAAAAGAAAGAAAGAAAGAACGAACGAACGCTCGAACAAAAGAAAGAAAGAAAGAACGAACGTTCGAACGAAAGAAAGAAAGAACGAACGTTCGAAAGAGAGAAAGAACAAACGTTCGAAAGAAAGAAAGAACGAATGTTCGAACGAAAGAAAGAAAGAAAGAACGAACAAACGTTCGAGCGAAAGAAAGAAAGAAAGAACGAACGTTCGAACGAAAGAAAGAAAGAACGAACGAACGTTCGAACGAAAGAAAGAACGAACGTTCGAACGAAAGAAAGAAAGAATGAACGTTCGAAAGAAAGAAAGAAAGAAAGAACGAACGTTCGAACGAAAGAAAGAAAGAACGAACGTTCGAACGAACGAACGAAAGAAAGAACGAACGTTCGAACGAAAGAAAGAACGAACGTTCGAACGAAAGAAAGAAAGACAGAACAAACGTTCGAAAGAAAGAAAGAAAGAACGAACGTTCGAACGAAAGAAAGAAAGAAAGACAGAAAGAAAGAAAGAAAGAAAAAGCTATTTAATTGCACTTGACATCGAATTCACAAAACAGTAAAGTTTTTCAGATTTTGGAAATCCAGCACATGCAAACAATTTTAAAACAGCAGGTGCAGAATTGAACACATAAAACAGAGACTCCCGGCTTCTAACCATATGAGGCACTCATCGTAACTGATTGTATCACATTCTGAACGGCATTTCTAAATCAGTTAGTGTTGTGGATATAAATATTGGATGTTTAAAGGATGTAAAAGATAATGAATTTCAGTGATTCATTAAGAAATGAATAATAAATTAAATAGCCTCAATCGTCAGATCTTAGTTACAGAGGTAATATAGATAAGTTCTGGTTATTACTCTGTGCATGTGATGCTTCTTCTTTTTCAGAAGGTGTTTTTTTTTTTTTGTTTCACGATCTGTGTGAGCTGAACATCTCTGGCCATTCAGAATCTAAAGAAATATGACTGCAAATTGTAAAAGTACTCATGAAAAATTTCCCCTAAGAGCAAGCAAAATATCCCGTTTAAATAAGGGTAAACTGCATCACCACAAATCAATGCAATTCATAACCTTGAGCTATTTTAGACCTAACTCTTCCTTTACATGCAGCTTCATAATTATATGGACAAGCAAACTGTGATTTGTGCGTATTTAGTGCTAGCAAAGACATTCTTGAATATGCCTATCTCGAGCAGTCTATGGGCGGGAGGCGGGGTACACCCTGGACAGGTCACCAGTGCATCGCAGGGCAACAGACTACATGACCATTAGCATTATTATAATTATATTATTATTATTTTGTAAGACATTAATTATCACATTTTGATTACTGTGTTATTCCATTTGCCATCATTGCTGCATTAAACCCTTTTTTTTTTTTTTTTTTTCATGACAGCCTTGCCTCTTAGTTGAAGCCCATGCAGAAAACCTGACCAACACTATTCCAGCTTGTTGTAACACCCTCTTCATTTGGTCTCTTCGTTTTTCCAAGTGCTCTCTTAAATGTTCAGTGAAGCTGAGGTTAATTAACTGCGGTCAGTGACAGCCAGAACTCTGTGTTCTTCTTAAATCAGAACTTTAAGACATGTTTTGACCTCATCATTCTGCCGCAGTGTGAGTCAGGGTCGAGGTGATCCAGTGGAAAAATCCCAAATAAAAACAACACCTCCAATCCAACCAACACTATCATTTGCTCTTCTGTTTGCCTCATCACAAACTCAATTTCACTATTTCCCTGAATGTCAAACTTGTATCTTTCAACAAAGGGAATTAATTTTCTTTGTCTTTCGGCAATTAGAGGTGCATTCCTATAAAGCTGAGTGTTGATGAAACATTGTTGCAATAACAGTGATAGTGAAGCAGACCATTCAAATAAGATATTGTTGTTTTCTCTGTTGTTTCTTTTAACCTGTTCATCAGCTGTAGTTACTTTTCCTGTTATAGTCCCCATGTAATGTCAACTTTCTGCAAGAAATCTGTAAGACTCTTGGTTTAATTAAATCATTCCATCTCATGTATGCTGTTTTCAAGTTATCCATTAACTGCTCATCCACATCATGATGGGGGAGTTCTCTACTCAATCCACACAGGACAAACTCTTATGAAAGGAATAATGATTTTTTTTTTTGGGAAATTTAATTGGAAAACACTTAATGTAGGGAACATTTGTTTAGGCAAGAGGGGAAATACACCCTGGACATTTCAAGGCAGCACAGAGACACATAGGACAAACAAGTATGCACACACACGCATACCGAAGGGATATTTAGAGAGGCCAAAAAACAGGAAGGTTTTTGGACTGTGAGAGGAAACCAGAATACCTTGAGAGAACTCACACAGGCAGAGGGAGAACATGCAAACTCCATGCAGAAAAAGACCCCAGGCTGGGATTTGAACCCAGGATCTTCTTGCTTCTTAATGAAAAATCTTGATGAAAAATATTTTCAACCATCTAAACCGAGAACAAACACACATGGACCCCAAATATCAAGTATATACAGGACTAATACTCTACACTATTTCCCTCCTGACATTCTTTTTAATAATTTGCAGCTTTAACTAAACAACACTGTACCATCACTTTTACACACGTAATATTGTAGCAAACGCAGCTAATAGGGTGACCAGATGTCCTGATTTGTGCGGCGGGACTGTGCCGCATTTTTCACTCCTGTCCCATTGTCCCTCAAGCAGAAACAATGTCCCACATTTGAGTGGGTCAAATTCTGATAAGTCAAAAAGCTATTCGACTGGAGCTTTTCTGAAGTATAAAGAAAGCAGAGCTGCAGTCATCATCACAGAGCTGCAGCAGCTGTCAATCAAAATACACAGCAGCGTCCCACTACATGACCAACCTGTGCACCATGATGCTAGTAAAATACAACAGAACAAGAAAAGAATGGCCTTGTATAGCTTACATCAGTAGACTATACAGAATATAATGGAAAGTATGTCATGGAAAATATAATGCAGCTACAACAAAGACTGAAACGGTTTATAACTTAGTGAGGCCAGTGAAAGGTAATTTCTGAGGGATTTTTATGACATTTGCCATAGTTATTTTTCAATTCACTCAGAGGGGAGCACGATGTGAAGCGACAATGTAAAAGTGAGTCGCACAAGAAACGCACAGCTGAAAAATCCGCCTGCTGATCTATGGCCTCATTTTTACTCAAACCCAGAGATGACTGCCAGATAGACAAGGTAATCAGTGTTAAAAGCTTGTAAAGTTTTTTTCAAACTTGTGCTAATTTATTGTTTTGCCCCAACAGGCAAAGCAGAGACTGATGAATCTAATGGGAGATCTTTGTTAAATTAAAATTTATGAAGTCATCATAGTGTTTGTAATGTGTCCCACAGTGTCCTTCATAAGCATCCTTGTTGTCCTGCGTTCGGCTTTTTGATATCTGGTCACCATAGCAGCTAAACCAAGCTGTCACAAGTTTGGACATACTGAAAAATGTTCTTGCATGAGGATAACCACTTGGAGAAATCATCCATACCCCAGATATCGGCCAATTTAACAGACTTTTAGCTAATCCAATGTCGCTGCAGTGGCATCATAAGAACATTACTTCAATTTGAATTCATTCCGCTCATTTCAAGTCAATAATACTTTATTCATCTCAAAAAGAATTTAGATGGGGTAGAAATTCATTATTTGAGTTTCTTCAAACATTTATTATTGACAAACAGGAAGGATCTCCTGTAGTGCTCTATAGGTTTTGCAGAATTATAGCTGCATAAGTTGTGTTGTTGAGTTACAGTTTCATGAAGTGGCTGCTCTGGGTTTTCCATAATGATTTTTATTTCAATAAGCATCCTTTTTCAACATTTAGCTTCAGGGTGGTCTTTAGAACAGAACCAGCATTTTTTTTTATCAGCTTTTTGAAGTCGCTGACTCTGATGATGATACCCCAACAGATGGCTGTAGATGAGATTACACTCCACAACAGACTTAAAGAATATATGCAACATCGTGCAGGAAACACCAAAGGACCTAAGCTTCCACAACGGTTAGTTTGATATGTCCCTTCATTTAAAAGGCTGACCAGGAGTGCTGTTAAGTCTTGGTAAAAATCCATGTAATTTTCATTTTTGTAAGCAAAAAAATATTTTATTTTGAGGGGGGGAAGTGTCCTGTTTCATTGATTTCTGATTAACTTAATCTGTTGTTTATGGTGTTTTTTTAGGCAAGTTTACTTATTTGAAACCATAGAAATCAGTATTGTTTTAAGGTATAAACTAGTTGTCTTGAGCTGTCTTTAGTTTGTTTTAAATTCGCCTATATCTGTACTTAGTAAAGCCTTTATTTCTAATATCTCCATGCAATTTAAACTGTTACACACCTATTTTTTTATTATTTGTTAATAACAAATAATTTATTTTATGTAACAAATTGTTATTTACTGAAAATAGAGGTGTCCCTGAAATCTCCTGTTTGTCTGAGCTGAAATACTTGGATTTATGACTACACATATCTTTTCAATTTAATTTATTTCAGTTTTTGCTGAAGAAAATTTTGATCTAAAGTTTGAATAAGCAAACACAGTGGAGGAAAAATATTTGAGCTCATTTTGAAAGTTTAGTCACTTAAAAGGAAATGCAAAATCTTTCATTTTCATGGTCGTTTTATAATAATGTGAACACACAGAATATCTACTAAAAATCCAGAAATAAACAGTACATCAAAGTTTAAACTGATTTGCATATCATTAACTAAAATATTAATTTGAAGTGGCTCTGTGTATAATGCACACCAAGAGCAAAGAGCTGCAACAAGGCTGCAATGATCCCCAAGACCATCAGCAAGAAGGTTGGTGAAAAGGTGACAAATGTTGGTGCAATCAATGGAAAATGGAAAAAAATGACAGTCACTCTCGATCCAAAATGGCATTCAGGAATTTGTCTCAAGCAGTTAGGATAATGGGACAAAAATTAATGACCAACAGATGGTTCTCTTTACAAAAAAATAAAAAACTTGGGCAAAAACTGTCTTTCCTCAGCCAAAAGACTGAGGATTGGAATGGATGGGTCTCTCTAAATACCAATGGCATAAAATAAAACACTACGCTCATGGAGTTGCCTAGCCAGTCTCCAGACCTCAATCCTGCAAAAAATATGTGTGAAGCAGGGGCTTCAACTTGCTAATCAGCAGCCGTGTTTCTGAAAAGGAGTTTGCCTAAATCCTTCCTGAAATACGTGGAACTGATTAACTACTACTAGAAATGCTTTAATGATGTGAGTTGTACTATGTTCAAAGTCATGTTCTGCTAGGAGATCAAACACCTATTCACTCTGTGACATGTAACTTAATGTTTAACTTGTATGTAATGTGTTCTTGCTGGATTTTTGGTTTATATTCTGTGAAGCTGCTGTAAAGTTATAGACTTTAAATATAATTATAAGTGAGAAAACTGACAAATTCAGCAGTTGATCAAATCAATATTTACCTCACAGTAAACTAAATTGATGAATAACCATTTTCTAAAATTCTCTTTATTTTTTTTATTATTACTTTTTTTTCTTGTATGGGTGGCTGAGTGGGAACAGATCGTATGTAGGTGGATTTTCTGTATTGTTTTAGAGTATTTATTCAAACAGAGTTCCTGAGGCAGTTTAAGCATTGTTCTCTTTCATACATTTATCTTCAGTAAATAGTTTTTTTTTTTTTTTTAGTTTTCAAATGTTGTCCCAAAACTTAAAACATTCCCATTTTATTATATTTGAAAAGAAATATGATTATGATTAATATTATATGTATTATGGAATGTTATAATATATGATTCTATTATATTTCTTTTACAACAACAACAATAAATTACATTCCAAAGGTAAAAATTACAGCTTTCAATGTTAAGCAAAGGTCCTACAACACTGAATGAAACAAATAAACTAAATGTGCCCGATTTGTTTTGTTTTAGATTGCATGGCAGCAAAGGTGTGGTAGGATTGGCTGGGGAATATCTACAATTTTCCAAAAACATACCTACAATTCATCTGTAGGTATGTTTTTCACCTTCCCATAATGTGGCGTTCCTCCCACCCACAAGGCAGTAACGTAGAGACCACTACTTGTCTTGTAAGGCCCCTCTAATGGCAGGCATTTTTGAGGGAACTGATCATGATTGAAACCCTTTGCTCTTTACTCAGGACAGTCAGTATCTTTGAAAACCATACTTTTCTATCTCTCCCTGAACAGAACTTGATCTATGGATCTTTTGATTGTGTTTGCACTTTCTGTCTGTGAGACCTTTGGATACAACTGATTAGGTTTCAGTTAAGCAAGGCAGAATGATGTGCACCGAATCCATCACAGCTAGACTAGCTGTGATCTTCTGCTAAAAAGCCTTATCATGCTCTGTAAAAGAATGTAATTTCTAAATCTGTGTTGCAGTTCAAAGGGGAAAACACATCTTGAACTTATTTACATTTTGTCACGTGCCACAGCCAACTTCAGTGAATATTGTTAGGAGTTTATGTAACAGACCAACTCAAAGTAGTGCATAACTGTTACATGGAATTAAAACGAGACATTGCTTTTTAATTTAATTACAAATAGAAATCTGAAGTTTGCCCTGCCGTTGTATTCAGCCACCCTGAGTCAATGATTTGTTAAGCCACTTTTCAACTACAGCAGCACGTCTTTGCGATGTCTTAATCAATACATCTAGAGAGTGAAGTGTTTTTCTATTTTTTACAAAATACCTGAAGCTCAGGTTGTCTGTAAGCTTTGTCTTGTATTTTCCTCCATCTCTCTTCCCATCTACTCTTGCCAGCTCCCAAATTACATTTTAGTCTCATCTGACCAGAGCACCTTCTTCTACATGCTTGCTGTGTTGCCTACCTGTCTTTTGGAACCTCTTAATGTTTTCTTTTAAAAAAACAATGTTTTTCTTCCTTTTTCATTTCTATGAAGGCCCGATTTGCAAAATCTAATAGTAGTAGCATGAACAAATTGTCCTACCTCAGCTGAAAATCTCTGCAGCTCCTCCAGGTCTACTATGGGCCTTTTTGCTGTTTCTCTGATTAATGTTCTGCCGCCTGGCATGTCAGTTCATTTTGTTTCTACTTACCACTTATAAACATAACCCAAAAAAATTACTTTAAAGTTGTAGTTGTAATGTGACTAAAATGTGAGAAAATGGTGAAGACTGTTGCAATTCAATGTACATGTCCAGATTTATATATTGTTTGAAGTTGCGCCTTTTTGAATAATTTTAACTCAGAAACTGTGGCAAATGAATGTCTTAATCTTTCATACTTAACAACTTAGCTGTGTGTATATGGCACAGAATAAACTTTTAAAATATTTTACAAAACAACAAAACAAACTTATCTGCTATTTCTGGTCATTTTGTATCAGCTTTCAAGCTTTATTCATTCTATGCCATGTAATTATGGGATCCCCACTCGTTTTTTTTGTTAGTCACCTCGTGTCAATCCAATGCAGTTCAAAATTCAGAAGAACCTGGAAAATTGTGCTCTATTTGTGGCACGGTAGGGGTCCACATCCTCCTACCTGGTGGTATCAGCAGAGGTGATGGCAATGAGCGGCGGTGCTCGTAATGGCAGTGTCGTGGGCCGGGGTGGAACTGTGACCGTGTCCGACTCGGGCTTCCGGTCACAGTAGTACTGTTCGGCCTGTCTAAAGGCCAAAGGGGGCAGCTGGACCGTCCGGCAGGAGAGCCTCCGCACCAGAAAGGGCTCCATGCAGGGGACTGGTCCTGGCTCTGGGGAGTCAGATGACTCATCAGACACCTGAGGGGGAAGACATGACAGGCAGTTAAAATTAGACCTCAGGGAAATGATGGACAGGTTTGAAATAATTAAAAAGTTGAAAGACTAGATCTGAAAAGACCTTAAGCAACCCTGGACAGAATATTCAAAAACTGCAGCACCAGTTAGTTTTACATTGTGTTGTTCCATGTCCACAAAACATCAACAATATCAAGCTGAAAGCTTCACCAATTTGCAATATGTTCAATTTTATGTAAAATTTCAATGGCATGAGTCTGGTTTCAGAGAATTTTAGCAACTCGATTTTAATTAAGGACAATTATAGCCTTCATGGATGTAAAACATATTCCCTGAAGCCCTTCGCGGCAGGGTCTGCTCTTATAATACAATGGGCTATATCGTCACAAAAAATCCAGCAAGTGCAATGTGTTTGAGCGAGAGGTGGGATGGATCCGACAGGAGAAAGACGAAGTGGGTTTTTCAAAGTGAAGAGGAAAATGGAAAAAGCGTGAAAAAACAGACATTTCTTTATATTCCTGCCGAAAATACTGACAAGCATTAGTGTGGACAGTGTGGACAGAGACCTGAACTGGGTCAAGATAGAACAAATGAGTGTCGAGGAACAACAGGACAAGCAGGAAGATTCCCATGATGAGATATGATTAAGGGTTGCTGTTACAATACAGTTCACATGGATGGATTTAAGAGTTTTAGGAATTATCCTCTATAAATTCTGGGTAAAAGGACCCACATTGACTGAAAGTGAATACAGCTGAGACAAATTGTAGTACAATGTTTATTTTTTCTACAGTACATCAAAGTATTAAAGGTATCCTTCCCCCTACAAATCATATCACCATTTCAGATGTTAGATTATTTATTTCAGCAGAACTTGTATCTAAGTATAGTTCTTTGGCTGCTACACCCCCTTTCTGTGAAAGAAGCTTCTCAGTGTTTAAATGACTCAAAACACACCGGAGATCCAACATGCTACGTTACAGGACAAACTGTCTTCCCTGCTCTCATTGGCATTGAACATGAGGTCAGGGAAATGATGGACAAGGATGCACCAATGGAAAGGTTTACAGAGGGCAAAGCCTGCAGGGTTAGATTTAATCAGTGGTATCAACTGTGTCAGCCAGCTATAAAAAAGTGACAGAATTATTAATGTTGAATAGATAAATACTGATCGCTGCTACCAATAAAATAAACTAGAAACAACAACTATATGGGGCCATGAAGAAGAGGAATATACGGTTACAAGAGGGACAATAAAGGAGAGAAAGAGGAAACAAGGGACAGCGAATAATAATTGCACAGCACTTCTTTTCTTGTGATGTGGGTTTTTCCTTAGCTGCACAGTCCATTCGAACCTTTTGACTTCGCTTTTTGATTTTTAGAGTTTTTGCCTTATCTGTATGCTTCTGCAGGCCTTTTTGCCTTGCCACGGACACAGCCAAATTTTCCTACCAATGCACAATAAAGGATATTTCAATTCGATAAAGGAAAACAAAAGAAGAGTACATTAATATTCCAGGGAAAGAGGCATAGAAGAGGAGACAGAAATAGGGAGCCTAGATGACAGCAGGATAGAGTAAAGTACATTTTATTAGTAAATTACATTATCCTATACATGTTGCAATTAATCTCTTTCTCATGCGATTCTCTCTTCAGTAAAACAAGGGAGATAACACAACTTCTTTTATAGAAGTCTTAGTGGACAATTGAGGTAATTTATACCCCCTAATGCTGTACAAAAACACAAAGTACAGCATTGATGTTTTTTATTTTATTTATCTTGATGCATTCTCTGTCCACACATTACAAAAGACCAGCAAGTACTAACTGTTATCCATACTAACCTATTAACTACATGATTAATATCTGCCACGCCCATTAACTCTATCCTCATATATAGTGGGAAGAACAAGTATTTGCCGATTTTCAGGTTTGCCACTTGCAAAGAAAGCATGTAGAAGTCTTTAATTTTTATCATAGGTACTCTTCAACTGTGAGTGATGGAATCTAAAACAAAAATCCAGAAAATCACATTGTATGATTTTTAAGTAATTAATTAGCATTTTATTGCATGATATCAGTATTTGATCACCTAACAACCAGTAAGAATCCCAGCTCTCACAGGCCTGTTATTTCTTGAACTTCTTCCATTTTCTTACTGCTATAATTGCTTCTTTCTCTGGAACTTCTCACCAAGCTGCTTGGCTATTTTCCTGTAGCCCATCCCAGGCTTGTGCAGGTCTATTATTTTATCCCTGATGTCCTTACACAGCTCTCTGATCTTGACCATTGTGGAGATTGGAGTTTGTTTGACTGAGTGTGTGGACAGGTGTATTTTATACAGATAACGAGTTCAAACAGGTGCAGGTAATACAGGTAATAAGTGGAGAACAGGAGGGCTTCTTAAAGAAGAACCAACAGGCCTGTGAGAGCTGGGATTCTTACTGGTTGTTAGGTGATTAAATACTTATGCAATAAAATGCAAATTAATTACTTAAAAAAAATCCCACAGTGTGATTTTCTGGATTTTTGTTTAAGATCCCATCACTCACAGTTGAAGAGTACCCATGACAAAAAATGAAAGACCTTTACATGCTTTTCAAGTAGGAAAACCTGCAAAATCTGCAGTGTATCAAATACTTGTTCTCCCCACTGTACCGCCCTTCCCTCCACACATATATTTCTTTATATGATTCTTATCATATTGTATGACTTTAATTTTTATGTTTACGTTTCTGAACATTGCAGTTCCACTTATTCCCTTTCCTCTCTTTTCAGAGTCATATCTTGTGTAAATAAAATCGTCAATTGAAAATTCAAAATGGCAAGGAACAAATTACAAGATTTACAAGATCACCTCTACCCTCATTATTAGTTTGAACACGGTTAGTGGTGTTGACTTGTACTATAATATTAAAGGTTTTTCCAAAGTATTTTAATGAATGTCTCATTAAAATAGGAATTTTCTACTGTTTGCTATTGGTGCCCCAAAATGGCCCCAGGCAAAGTCTGCCACTGCTTGGAATGAAGCATATAAAGTAACTTGAAATAGAGTTTAATCCCTCAAGTTTTGTCAAATAACTAGCACAAAATTCAAAATATTTTATCAGGATCTTCTTTTCTGATAGACAAACACTAAAAAGTCCACAATTGTGAAGATATTGTAATGTGACAAAATGTAAAAAGGTTCAAAGACTATTAATAATTTTGCAAGGCACTACATGAAAGTTTATAGGGTGAAATGAATGCAAAATTGCAGAAATATTTCTCAGAATGTTTTGCAGAACTTTGTTGGATTTTCAATATGGACAAATTTATTTCCTTCTTCGGGGAGGCACAAAAACAGGATAGGAAGCCACAAAAGCAAGTCTGCCTATTTTGAATTTAATTTTAAAAATGTTTCCTTTGCTGCATCAATTGGGTTACATATCTGCTTCCCAGCAAATGCACATACAGTAGTTATGTATTTAGGAAAATGCACCTGATAATGTTTTATAAAATGAACAGCTACTAAAATAAATTAAATAAATTCTCTTGAAAGAGAACACTGAACCCTTATTTTACTTGACAAGGGGTCAAACGAAAGTGATTCACCTGAAGAGGAGTAAAAGCTCTAAGTGAACCTGACACTGTATAGACAAGAGAAGAAGAGGTGAAAAATCCACTGATAAGAGCTCCAGCTGAGGGCAGAGACACCCGCCTGAAAAGCTGAGGACTTTAAACGTCGGAGATGAGACGAGAGTGAGAGGACAGAAACTAATTTTACAGTAGCACGTTTACCTGGAGGAGAGACATCGGGGGGTCAATAAACTGTTAAGTGGTTATCAGAAACGTTGATCCTGCTGCAGTAATGACTGCAGCAAAGCCTTCCCTCAAAAACAGCCGTTCATCTGAAGCAAAGTTACTCAAGTTTACAGTTTATCATAACTCTTTTGGATGTTACTTTTGCAAATCAGTTAACAGATATAAATCTTCAGGAGCAAACTTATTTAGGACAACATTCCTTAGTACTTGTCATAGTACTTTAGAACCTCAAACTTTCTTTTGAATGAATTTGAAGTTAAAGAAAATTATACAAAATCTTTTCCAATCAAAATCAGAAAAATCTGGCATGCATTTGTATTTACACCCTTTACTATGATACTCTTAAACAAAAACAAGTGCAACTAATTGCAGTCAGAAGCTGGCTAATTGGTAAATAGTCTACCTGTGTGTATTCCAAGTATGAATCCAGCTGTTCTGTGATGGCCTTTGAGGTTTGTTAGAGAACATTACTGAACATAAAGTAACATTTAGACCAAGCAACACACATCACATCATCACCATCACAAGGATAAAGTGTGGAGTAGACTGAAGCAGTGAGGTTATAAAAAGGACAACACTTTAATTAAAGAATCAGTCAAAAGGTCAATGTAACTCTGGAGGAGCTCCATAGACCCACAGCTCAGGTGGGAGAATCTCTCGACAAGACAACTATTAGTTGTACACTCCCCAAATCTGGTCTTCATGAAAGAGTAAGAAGAAGGAAGCCTTTGTTCATATACAGCCACTAGTCAAGTCATGCAAACATGGAAGAAGGT
The DNA here is from genome assembly GCA_036173005.1 of Crenichthys baileyi. NCBI lineage: Eukaryota > Metazoa > Chordata > Actinopteri > Cyprinodontiformes > Goodeidae > Crenichthys > Crenichthys baileyi. The sequence goes on along the minus strand of JAHHUM010001157.1, from coordinate 954,947 downwards.
ACTCTGCTTAGATGAGACCATGATTTCAGCCAACATCCAAAATACTATGTGATGCAGAAAACTAACAGCATACATCACCCTGAGCGTACCATTCCCATAGAGAAAAGCGGTGGTGGCAGCATCATGCTATGGGGATGCTTTCCTTCATCAAGGACAAGGAAGCTATTCATAGCTGGATGGAAGATAGATAGCTAAAAACAGGACAATCCTCTAAGAAAACTTGTTAGAAGCTAGAAAAGTTCACCTTACATCAGGACAATGGCTCTAAACACGCAACCACAATGGAACGGTTTAGATCTGTTGTGTATGAAGTCAGTTCACAAGGGCCGGTGACCTGCAACTTTTGGATGTGTCCCAAGTCCAATATATCTGAATTAAATGACAGAATTAGTCCTGCTAATAGTTTAATCATGTGATTCCGGTGTATTGAATCAGACCATATCTAAAAGTTGCAGGACAGCAGCCTCCGAGGACTGGAGTTTGACACCTGTGTCTTAGATGTTTTCCTGCTTCAGCACACCTGAATCAAATGAATGGGTCATTAGCAGTGCTCTACTAACTTCATGATTTAATTCCAACCATTTAACCCAGCTGTGTTGAAAGACATTACTGAAATGTGCTGTTGATGTTCCTTCTTATTGTCCTTCAGCTCAGCAGATTTTTTTCCCCCATCACTGAACAGTAAGTCAAATGAGGACAGTCGATAGAAGTTCAATATCATGTAAATTTGGAAGTGTGCTAGCCTTGTGGGAAATGACAAAGTTATTTAGTAATCTTACCACTGAATGGTTCCAACAGTATCTTCCAGCATTCAGGACAAACTTCAATACATCAGCACAGGCATGCAAGGTGTTCTGGTGAGACAGCATGATAAATTGAAGCTGATCGTGTGCCATTAATCTTGCTGCAACCTACACACAGTCATTGTTCTGCATTAATAAAAAACTATTTTGTGTGTTAGGTACAGTTCAAACAGTGTCACAATTTGTACAATTACATGATTGCTCCAAGGCTGGGTAGTCCAGCAGCTACATGCATATCTGCAAATATAATGGAGACAGAAAGTTTTCATGTGGACACTTTTTGGCTTTATTTGAAGAAGTCGATTGTTTTTGGTTTATTATGCTTTGTAGCTTATCAACTATTCACTGAATACTATAAACACAATAATAGTTCAGATTCATGATATAAGATATATGTTTATCCTATCTGTGTTGCTGGTTTGCATGCAGAAGATACAGTAGGCCTGAGACCTGTGCACTGTAGCTATGAGTGTTTTCTGAGCAGCCCCGAATCTCAGTAATGACTACAACATTTTTTTTTTTAAAGATCTATTTATGTTATTTATTACACTTCTAAAGTAATAACACTTAAAGAGTAGATGTTTTCAGTGTTCAATCAGGCTATTTTGTACTGTCTGTATTTCAAATAAGGATCATGTGCTTCACACAGCCAGGTGTTGAAGACGACACAGTACCTGCAGCACACATCTACTTTATGCATCAAGATGGAGATTACAGCCAAAAGTTTTGGTGGTTATTTTCTTATGGAGGTGCAGGTTTGGTTAGATGAGGTGAAGAAAAAGGTCAGCTGTCACTGTAGCTCAGTGGAGACCCTTAGCCAGGCAGTGCACTGCATTCACCCACTCTCCTCTGGAAGCAGCAAGCTGACTTATTTAAGTGAAATACCCTTTTTAATTTAGTATGCATTCATAGTGAGTAAACAAATTTGATTTACATAGCTCCTCTCCCAGATAATCCCAAAGTATCTCGCAGAGACAGAGCATACAGTTTTTTTGATTGCTAAACTTTGAAAAGTTTTTATCATTTTTCATTTCTTTTACGGAGTTTGAAACATCCTGTTATTTTTACTTAAAATTTGAATTGTCTTAAGGTTATTATAAATCTATTAATCCCATTGCAAACTGATCTATAAGTATATATAAACCTTTTGGCTTGTCTTTGTGTTGATTTTGTTTCATATAGCACTTTGAGTTTCACTCACGTTTAAAAAGTACTTTACTGGGTGCAGAGTGTGGCGCAGCAGTCGAGCTTGCGACCCTTATACACAGGCTTCACTCATCGATGCAACTGTCCGTGGTTAGAGTCCTGGGTTTGAGTCGCGATCCCGGAGACCTGTGCTGCATGTCTTCCCCCCTTGTCCACCCTGCTTCCTGTCTGCTTACTTTCGAAAAATAACAGAACTAAAGGCCACTAGTGATGCAAAAAAAAAGGATATTACTAATAAAATTAAATTGACTCAAAAATATCTGAACTGATTCAAATTTATCTGACTAGAACTGAGAATGATAATGAACTCAGGTTAACTGAAATGAAGGCAAAGGTAAACTCAACTGGACTGACTTCAAATTATTTGGCTACTCTGGATTAAGATATTTAAAATATTTGTGTAACAAAGCAAACCATTTATACAGTTTGCTTAAAAAAATAATGAAATTAATAATAGGCAACAGCATAGAAGAAAAATAAATGCAAACAGAGTTAGTTTTTTTTATTGGAGTAAATTATATGGAGTAAATTAATACATACAAGGGGAAAATGAAAGAGTGAGACCTTAACATCTGGTATGGTCTTGTTGAGAAAAGTTGACCATCAGACAACACAGTTTTTTGAAGCTCAACATACAAGAGAAGCAAAAGAGGAGCAGAAACTGTGAAATGGAGTTCATGAAATTTAGAATGGTTTTAAGTTTTTTTTGCATTAACATAATTGTCTGGAATGGCTGTTTCAAGGCTTAAAGGAGCTCCTCAAAGTGTTACCTGCTGCTGGACATAATGCTTATGACAATAGAACTGTCAAATTGTATTAATTTGTTTTAGTTTTTTTTTTTTTTTTACTGAGTTAATGTCAGGAATTATACCCCACTCCAGAAATAACTTTTGTTTCTTACAAAAGAAAAAAAGTTGAGGTATCAGAGCTGAAGATTTCTGAGCTATCAAAATCTTAACAGCAGCTCTGATCTGAAAAGTTCATGTATGCCCGGCAGCAAGCTACCGGATAAAAGCACCTTCAGCGGTAAGCGGTTGCATTTCCCTGGCAGTTTATGCTGCATTGTTTTCTGCTCCTCACAGGAAAACATGTCTCTGTCAGCCAGGAAAATCATCCCAAAGCACTGACGTACACGTGTATGTGTGCTTTTATCACCCCACCCTCCCAGACATCTGTCTCACCAGTTACAGCCAACACACCACCACCCGTCCACCCCTGCATCCATCAAGATGCCAATCTTCATCCATAAAATCATGCATCCTATCATTCCCACATAATTACCTGCATTGGACTCATTGGCAGACGGTGGCTTACAGGGGGAAGAGGGGAGCCGACATGGTTTCCCATCACTTTTCAGTGGGCTGAAGGTAAAGCAGGTGGGAGGTGAATCTAATGAGTCATTGAGATTTAATTAGCATTAATCTTAAATTCCTTTCATTGCACAATCACAGACCACAGAATGAACTTATGTAACAGCCAGCTGATCCTTCCCTCACCACTGTTAGGCTTTTACTTGCCCTTCAGATGGCTCTAATCCTCTTTAATACATTCATTAATTTCCCTACTGTCACTCCTTCAGTTACTATGATATTAATTAGTTATTGAAAACATTTGCATACTTAAAAATGTGAGCATGTAAACTTTCAGTCATTTTCTACCGCTTATTCCATAGTGGGTTGCAGGGGAGCTGGTGCCTATCTCCAGCAGTCTATGGGTGAGAGGCGGGGTACACCCTGGACAGGTCGCCAGTCCATCGCAGGGCAACACACAAACAACCATGCACACACTCATTCATACACCTAAGGGCAATTTAGAGAGAGTTAACAGTTAACCTAACAGGCATGTCTTTGGACTGTGGGAGGAAGCCGGAGTACCCGGTGAGAACCCACGCATGCATGGGGAGAACATGCAAACTCCATGCAGAAAGAACTGAACCCAGGACCTTCTTGCTGCAAGGCAACAGTGCTACCAACTGCGCCACCGTGCAGCCCAGCATGTAAACTGGTGCATCTCAATTAAAATATCATCTAAAAACTTGAAGTCATTCTGTGGATCTGTTCTACACAGAGTGACATATTTTAAGTGTTTGTTTCTGTTAATTATGATGATTATGACTTCCAGCTAATAAAAACCCAAAATCCAGGTACTTGGAAATTAAAATCTTACATAGGACCAACACAAAACTTTATTTTTAATAAATAAATGTTATGCTATGCATAATAATGGGAAGTTTAGAGGGAAAAAAAGATGTGGTAGGAAGTGGTTCACAAGCAATAGGATCAAAGATTGTGAAGCTCAGTAAAGAGTTTGGGGGAGGTCTATAAGAGCTCGACTTCAACAGAACTCAGAGCTTCAAGGGCCACCACACAAACAGGAGTATCCTGGACATACAACTGATGCATTCCTTGTGTTAAGCCACTCTTGAACCAGAGACACCAGAGGTGTATAACTGGGCCAAGGAGAAGAAAGACTGGACTGTTACTCAGCTGTCTAAAATCCTCTTTTCAGCAGAAAGTAAATTTTGCTTTTTGGAGATCAAGGTCCCAGAGATTGGAGGTAGAGCGAAGAGGCACAGAATCCAGGTCTATTGAGTTTCCACAGTCAGTGATGATTTGGGTGCCATGTTGTCTGCAGGTGTTGATCCGCTGTGTTTTATCAAGTACAAAGTCAGAGGAGCTGTCTAACAGAAACATTTAGGGCACTTCATGCTTCCTTCTACTGGCAGGCTTTGTAAAGATGCTGATTTCAGTTTCCAGCAGAATTTGATAACTGGCTGCACTGCCAGCTTTGATCACCATGATATCAGTCTGCTTGATTGGCCATCAAACTCGTCTGACCTAAAACTGACACTGTTAAGAGAAAAGGGAGACACACGAGACCTAACAATGCAGAATAGCTAAAGGCCGCTATTTCAACAACCTGGGCTTCCTTAATGTCTCAGCGGAGCCACGGCCTCAATGCCAGCAAAGCAATAGCTGATGCACAAGGATCGCCAACCAAGTAATTAATGTACACACTGTACGGTGCACAAAGATTTCAAAACTCGCTGATTTAGAGATGTTGGATTTCTTGGTTGTGTCTAGTGGATCCTTTAGTGCAGCACTGGTCTGTACACTGAACGCTACAGTACATTCCACAGTAATGCAAAAGGTATTTGGATCTAAGACCTCATGACTTTCCAGTCAGTTATTTCCAGATTCCTTTTTCCTATTTGTGATTGTTTAGGTAAGTGTTATACGCTAAATTGACATTGGCATCAGTGTTTGTACCCCTGCTTTTCAGCACAAAATTGAATAAGATAATCAGAGATATTTGTTTCATCTGTCACTGTTTTAAATATTTGGCTACTTAGTCTATATGTGTGTACTATATCATGATTGTGCACACAGTCACTTCATTTCCACTCACTTTGGCTGTCTCTCCCAATGCCTCAAGTGTCTCTCTAAGATAAGTGGGATCAGGGAAAGGTTAATTGGCCTGCAATGACTCTCTTGTGCTCTCAGTGGACTTCATATTCCAATCTATCTGTGTGGTCAAGTCAACCTGTCTCAGTGTGACCAATCAGATTGTGTGACCCCAGAGGAGGCATTTCAGTAAACAAGCGAACTTAAATTTGTGAAAAAGCCTTTGAATTGAGAAGAAGATTGATAATATCCAAAAAAAAAAGCAACAACATAATCTAAATCATTCGAGTTAAGCTTTGGTCTTTTGCACATTAAATGTCTGCTCTTTCATATCTAAAGTACAGTTGTAGCATATTGTGGACAAAGAAATTCTAGTTATGCATGCAGACAGACAAAACTGCTTCTGGTTTCCTATGGGAGGTGACTGTTAATCTCGTTGGAAAAAACAGATTTTATCAGATTGCCCAGCTAAGTTTGTAGCTAAGTTTACAAAAGCCTTTATCTCTCACTATCGAATTGTTGCATGATTTATATTCTATTTAGAAAGTATTTTAGCCAATATTTGCAGCTTAGAAACGCAGACACAGCCAGTAATAATTCATGTGTTAGCCAGTTAGGTTCTTTTAAATGTTCAGGTCCAAATTAAAACACACAATTCCTGGAAAAGATATTTAAAAAGCATGATCTCTAGGAGAGCTGCACAGGGGAGCAGTTGGTGGCACTGTTGCCTTGCAGCAAGAAGGTCCTAGCTTCATATCACGGCCCGCATGGAGTTCTACGTGGAGTTTGCATGACTGTTTGATTATTTAGTATCTTTAAATTGCCCTTAGTAATGAGTGTGTGTGTGTGTTTACAGATTGTCTGTCCTGTGTGACTCTGTGTTGCCCTGTGATGGACTGGCGACCTGTCCAGGGTGTACCCCACCTCTTGCCCAATGACCGATGAAGATAGGCACCAGTCCCCCAGCAACCCTGCAAGGAAAAGCAGGTACAGACAATGGATGAAGGAATGATCTCTCACAGAAATTTTTTGAAAAAAGATTAACCTTTAATATCTGTTTATTATTAGGTGGGGGCAATGGAAACAGTACTGGAATTGCATGTTCAATTGTCTTTCCTATTTTGAAGATAACTTTAAATTCCAAAAATGTTTTAGTTACATTTATTTAGTGAAAAGTGTTAGGGGTGCAAAAAATGGCACTGGTGATTTTGTTATAAACAAAATCAAAAAAAAAAATAGTGGGGTACTTAAAACAATGGTGGTATGTTTCTAATTTGTTGTGTGAGATTAGACCTCTGCGAAGTAAGATGATTTTTTTTGTAGGGGTTTGTTAAACCACTATTTTATGGGTAGCAATAAATGGATCCACTTTGAGTTTCTCAGTTGTGAGTATGTTAGCAAGCAAGATTAGCCTAATGTTTTTGAGACTTTATTTGAGCCCCAACAACTGGCAGGAGTCAGGTAAAATTTAGGTTTAGTTGTTTTTATATGTGCTCTGTAAAAAATATGTAAGTAACAAGATAGGATCTTCAAGGGTCATGTAGCAAGAAATACACTAATTTGAAATGCAAACTTGAAACATAGCAATTTTGCATTTAATCAAAACGGTTAGCTGTACTAAAATGGCAAATTGTCTTCCTGTTAGAAAACTGATGCCAATCAATCAACTGTACGGGCTAACAGTTTTAAAGACACAGATACTTCAGGACCTTAAATAAGCTTTGAGACACAGACAAACTTTTCTTTGGTCTTTTGAAAAAGTACTTAATCCAGTTGATCTAATTTTAGGGGAACAGGCAGTTTAAGAAATCAATGTAAAAAGGGTCAGCCTCTAAATTGAGCTTTCACCTGAGTCATATTGCATGGATGTGCAAGGAGAGTCTTGTTTGATGAAAGTTTGCTTACAGAGCCGGATATGACTCTCATCTACTTGAATTACTGATTTTAACATCCTGGAGCAGCAGCTGCAAAAAGACAGCTCACCCTCTGCTTTGATTTATGCTTTTATTATAGAAGTGGTTAAAAATGTATGTGGAATGAAATTTGTGGGACAAAAAGAAAAATAATTCATCCACAGTTTCTGCAGGGGGTTGTTAGCCTTTGATGAAAACTCTTGATGTGAGGCTTCACAGAGATGCAGGTGGTTCAATACTGGAATCATTTAGGTATTTTTTCCCCACATCAAGCTCTTCCTTATCTGAGGGCTGAGATCTTGCCACATTATCCTTCATTTTATAAAATATTCCTCATTCTGCTCGGCCCACTTCTTGCCTTTATTCCACAAACAATATGATTAGATGACTTGATATGAACTCCTTCTTTTAATGGTCCTGCTGCACATCAGACATCACTCATTTCTCATCACAATGCAACGCCATTTCCAAGCCGAGCCACTCAGGATCCAACTAGGCTTTTACATGCGAATCTTTGACAGTTACCTACTCTTGTGTTCATGGTTGATGAATTAATTCATTACAATTAGAGCACAGCAAATATGAAATGCATCAGTTGAATCTTTGGTAATTGCTCTCTTTCTCTGTTGACCTTTTCAGAGATTGAAATGCCACCCTGATTCTGATGTTGTTCCATGGCTTTTAGACAATTTCTGGACAATATCTCAGCTCCGTGGCTTTGTTTGGTTTTATGACAATTAATGCTTACAATAACAGTGTTGGTAAATTATTATTAGTATGCAGTGTGTGCAGCCTGCAAGAATTTTTTTTCCCTGCAGTTTTCTCTTTTTTTTGTAGCTTATATAGTCAACAGCTTCTGCTAAGAGTGGCTGGGTGAAACCTGAGGCAAAGCTGAAAGGCATTCCCTCACTTCCTCTCATAGAAACAAATATTGCTTTTTCAGCTTCATAAGCTTAAAAAATTGTGATATTTCCTCATCCAAGTTAAAATCCCAGGTCACAGAAACCACTTAGACATCAAAAATATTGACAAACTATTTTTTTCCCATAAGCTCCTTAACAAAATGTCTGTGATAGTGAGGTGCTTCAACAGTCAGATTAAAAAAGAGAAATGCACTATAAATTCCGTCCAGAGGGCAGAGTGAGCTCAGTCTGCGCAATTCTTTATCATCAGTGCTATCATTCATCTCTTTTCTCTGATTTTACTGTCACAATAGAATTCTTTATCAGAGTAGAGAAACTGAAATGGATTCTGGGGAACACCCTGAGGCAAGAGGAGGAAAGGACTGTCAGACCCAGAAACAAGAAAAAGAAAGTCAGATGTCAAGGAGATAAGTGGGGTAATTAAAAAAAAGATTGGTTTGAAGGAACTACTGTGAATCACAAGGCTGAAAAAGACGTTTAGGACTCCTGGTTATCTGACAGTTCATAGCCAGTTCCCACCTTTTTCTAAAAGCTGTCACTGCATTAGTAATAGGGCAAAATGTTTTATCTTCAGGGTTATTGCATAGCTGCTTTTTTGTTTCATCTTGTAGCATTTTTATGTCTTAGAAACCCTGAAACTGAAGAGAATACATGCAACTATTCAATCTGATTCATTTAAAAGTGCTTTTTTGTTATTCTGAAGCAATAATATCTCATAAAACATGGACTTTATTGTATTTTCTGCATGTGCGTTCTGAATAGTAGATCTGATAGAGGCTTTCGTTTTCCTCCATGGTGAGAGGTTCTGGTATTTACAACCAGTCTATGCTTTTTTACTGCAAAACAAAGCTGTAAAACTGTGGGGTGATAATGAAAGACCTCTGTTTGTCTTTACATTAGACAGATCTCAGGGCTTAACAGCAATGTTTGCACACATTCTTGGTCTGGAGAGACAGGCAGGCAGACAGACAGATAGGCTTACATTCTAATAATTTCTTCAAGCTTGTGATGATGCTCTTTCAAACACTTCCTGTTATTAGTCTGCTGCTACTGTTAAATTCAAATTCACACTGTATTTTTAACCAGTCCTACCATATATAAAGAATAATATTTTCCCAACTTTTTGTGCTCAAGCAAGTCTCCTGCAGTCAATTTGTATACATTTGCATATTCATGCATATTCTGATTTTGATGTTACATTTCGTACACATATATACGCTCCCATCAAGAGTACACAACATCAAGGCTCACATCATAGTAGCTTTGTAAAGTATATTGTAAAGGCAAAGCAAAAGAGCTACACTACAGCAGAAAACTCTTGTTTTTTTGTGACATTAGTGTTATTTTGAGAAAATGTGACCTGAGAAAAAGTGGGCGAAAACATGTGATATTGCAAGTTAGGGTTTTTTTGTTGTCTTTTTAAATGATTAATGTGGTCGGCCATAGCATCATGAATCCCTGCATATGCAGTAAAAAACACTCTAATTGTAGAAGCACAATCTGGAAGATGGTAGCAGGGAAATATTTCAAAGATGAGCTGTTGAAGAAGTTGAAATAGTATTTAATAAGCAATATGGTACAAATAAATCATGGGCACACATACAACAAAGGACAGATTTATTAGTACCACGGGTAAAGATTGGTAAAACATGTGTAAATGCGTTTGATAAAATTAATCATGTCACAATTATTAGAATCCTTGCTGTTAATACTTTGCCCACCCCCTTTAACCAGCAAGACAGCCCTTGCTTATTTCCTGGTTGGAGAATTGGGGGAAATATGGTTCAAGATAGATATGGGAAAATCCTAGGAGAAGCCCTGTTAGAGGCTGCAAAATACTTCAGAATGGGTCAAAGGCTCACCTTCCAGCAAGGACGATGATCCAAAACATAAAGCCAGAGATACAATAGAAGGGTTTGGATCAAAGCGTGTTCATGTGTTAGAACAGCCCAGTCAAAGTCTAGACCTAAATCATATTGCGAGTCTGTGGCAGCACTTGGAAAAACTATGTTCACAGATGCTTCCCTTCATATGTGACTATAGGTATGAGCTATTTTACAAAGAGAAATGGGCAAAAACTGTTGGTCTCTAGTTCAGCAAACCTGATAGACATACCCCAAAAGCGTTGTAGTCATAATTGCAGCAAAAGGTGGTTCAACAAAGCATTTACTCTTTGTCAACATAAGAAAATTAAAAAACATACAAAATATTTTTTTGCACTCACAAAAAATCGAATTAAATACATACAGGATTTTGTGTCTGAAGTGACACAATCAGAAATTGTTTCACAGTACTGAATACTATTTCAAGGCGCCGTGTATGTAATAAGAAAACCAGCAGTGACAGTATAACCCTTTGGGTAATGTTTTGCATGAAATCCAAGGGACATACTATTCACCAGGGGTCACAGCGACATAATCCACCTACACAAAAATGGCAATGTTCCCTCCTAAAAGATAATGTGGCTTTCCACGTGGCAAAAATAGTTTGAGAATGCTCTGGGGATCAAATCATGTGAGGCACATCGGAGTAAAAGAACCTACTATTGAATGCAAGACCAAATGAAACAAACCTGGGAACAGGATGAGAAAATATGAATCTAAGATAATAAAACCCTAACTAAATCAAAGTATAACCACTACTGCAAAATGAGAGCATCACTAAACAGACCCCCCAAGAAAACTACAATGCCTAGAGACTGTGAAGCAATTAAACAGCAGATCTTGACTTCAGCCCTCTAATCCTAAACAAAGCACAAAGTAAAGCCTGGGGTTAAGTGAACTTCTGTTTGATTGGGAGATTATGGGATTTTCCCTCATGTTCTGCCCTCTGAATAGCCGTAACATCACCCCGCCATTTCTATCAGTAGTGTAAGGGCACTAAATAGAAAAGAATGTCATTGGTGATGTGTTTTCCTGGAGGGAGTCCCCTTGTCTTGCTGTTACAAAGCAGTGCAATATTACAAGGCTAGAATCAAGGTTTCCTCATCAAGCTTTCCAAAATAAATGGCAGGGACATGACCTAGAGTTTTGTAAAGCTTTGAGCATGGCTCTGTGATGCTTGATGCATAACAAAATGAGAAATGAGTTAAAATGCCCCAAACCATTAGGGAGAGGACAATCTTAACATCAGAAGCAGAGAGAAAAGGTAGATAAACCTAGTTACTGACTGAAATCTGGCTGAAGCTATAAAAATTGACATTGTTTTTTCCCTCATCTGAGGAAAAGGTCGTTATTACAGTGCTGTAGTGTGGAGAGAGCAAGATAGCAACATCTGGTAGCAGTTTTCATAAAGGTGTTATAAAGATAAACCGGTTGTTAAGACTTGAGCAACATAGGACCCCAGAATGCAGAAGAGCAGGCAGCATGACAGTGGGTGAAAAAAGATTTAATTAACAAAAACTCACTCACAGGAAGAGGCAGGAACAAAACAACAAACGGGCAGGCAAGACAGGCATGGCATGATCTGAAAGCAAGGCATGAGCATGATCTGAAAATGATTCCAAGATGAATAACTGAACTGGTGTGTATTTATGGAGCGTGACCAGGTGAAACAAGAAGACAGATTGACTAGGTGCAGGTGAACCGAATAAAGTTGATTGACAGGACAAAACGTGGCTTGAGCAGAACGGAAACTCTTAAATACAAACTAACAGAAACTAGAAAAACATGAAACTAAAGCATAACCAGGAAAATAATAAACAGAATCATGATTCAAAATCTTAACTGTGAAACAGACCAACAAAACCCAAAAACACCCACAAATCATAACACCGGTAGTGTCTGCTCTGCTTCGAGAGAAGGAAAAATCATTAAGGTGCCAATTCCTCAATTGAATCTATGTAAACCTTTACTCTAGCAGTGCAGAAAATACATTTGCATCCTCAAAGTCGACCTTTCCTGGCAATGGTTTAAACATAACTCTTTCATTCATCAACCCCGGATTGTGGAATGAACACACTGCTTAACAACTTGTGCAAGATTATTCACACTTTAAATACAGTCAACAGCCTGTGAAATGAGAATGGTGAGTGGGCAATCATTTTCCAGCACACATGGTGTAGATTAGAAGACTAAATACAAATCAGGCCCCTCTTAACCCATTACCTATCTGACCCAAATTGTGGCAACATTTGTATACAGACTCAATGCAACTGCATCAAGACCACGCTGATAAAAAAAAAAAAAAAAAATCTTATTTGGCCCAGAGAGATATTTTGAGTGCCTGAGGACGTCCCCATTGTATTGTAATGCAAATCCAATTACATGTTTCGAATTTGCAGCAGATTGCTCCACTGGTTCATAAATAAGCTCGTAGATAAGCAGAGGCTGAAAAGCAATTAACAATGTTTTCTGTGGGCCCCACAAATGAGCACTAAGTAGATGGCTCTTATCAGCGTTATCGTGTCACCGACCTCTACTGTGTATTATGCAGTAAAACTTTTGTGAGAAATTTGTGTCATTGCTCAGAGATAACAAAACAGCTTATTTATTTAAATCATTCCAAATAAGTGCTTTAATAACCCTTTTATTTATTAATTTCCTTTACTGAACCCGGTTAGTCCCATTTAAAACATAGGTCTCTTTGCAAATCAGGCTTGGCCAAGGCAGCAACAACACAGTTCAGTTACAATAATCACAAAACTACAGTTATTTGTAAATTACATAAAAATGTATTTTATAACACTTGCTACCTGTAAGCCTAGTCTCCAGAGTTTACACCGGGACTTCAAATTCATTCAGGGATGCGAAGTCTGTAAATGCATTTCAAATTAAAGATTGTTACACTCATCGGGTGCTGAAAACCCAAACAATTTCTTTCCTAGTTCAGTTCTTACTCTCAGAACCACCATTTTCAAAATGTTTAGAGCACGAAGGTTGCGATTTCATTGTTTTCACATCAAAACCTACAAAAACACCTGCTTTAAATAAAATAAAATGTGCAAGAAGGTATTCTGGTCAGATGAGGAGAAAATGTAACTTTTTACCCTATGTGCAAAACCCAGTGTGTGGCAGAAAGCTAACTTATCACCACGAACACAGCATACCTAAATTGAAACATGAAGTGTTTTGGGAATTGTGGCGACTAGTTCATAGTTCTTCTAACCAATTTAACTTTTCTGTGTTTTTATATCATTTGTACTGTTTGTACACATAGTCCTTATAACTATGCTTATTACGTCTGCTTTAATGTAGCTCCTTTCTCAGCCCAATAAAAACTCAGCAATGCTTGGAAAAAAGAAAAAGTTTCCTTTTCAGTTCCAAATCTTGGCTTTGCACAGTTTGTCAGCACAAGGTATAGCTTTTACTTTAATATTATCTATTTTATTCAGAAGGGTTATGTACATGAAAATATTCCAGTTAATCGGGTGAATATGAACTGATGTCCAGTTTACACATGACAACAAGTGAAAAAAAACGCAGTAAGTTATGGATCTCACTGCCCGGTGATATACACTATCCAACATGGAAAGACAATGAGCAGATGCATATTATACATAGTATATCGTTTTAGTCAGTAACAGACAAAGGGTTGATTGTACTCATTTCAATTTGTGATCAAACCTGAATAGGAGCTTCAGCTAACGTTGTTTATTTATTATTTCTAAAATAAATAAATCACACAGAATCAGGCTTGCATTGGTCGAACTAGTAAAAAACTTAAAGTTTTGTTTTTTCTGCTTTAAAAAGAAGTTGGAAATGACACCTCTATTCTTGTATTCTGTTATGGGCACGTTGGAAATATTCAAAAGCCTTTACTGGAGTAGTGGAGCAGTATATCACAGTGTCATTAGCATAGAAGTTAAAAGATGATTTCAGATGACCCTATCCTAGCTTATTTACAATATATGTACATTTTCTATTTGACAACATTTAAAATTTTCATTAATCAGACATTACCAATAAACAGTTAGTCTCTTTTCACCAAAAAGTTGTTTACTCTTATTTAAGTAATCCTTTAGATGACGCCGCTGTCACTTGAATACAATTGTTGGCTACTCTAACCATCTCTGTTAAACCTTGTGAAACCCCTTTATTGACTTGCATTATCTTGTCTCAGATAGAACCATCGGTAGGAATTGCATGGGCTCTACTAGTTTCAATTTTAAATGAAAAGAAAGCAAGACATATTTCTATGATAAAATTCTGACTAGAGCTTTGTTTTTTTATGAGGTTGTAAATGTGCCCTGAAATGCAAATTGTCAGCAAATGAAAATTCTGAATTTGTACAAGACACCAACTCTATTTGCTCACTATTCAACATTGCATTTTCTTTTCTGACCTCCACACCCTTGCCTTTCTTTTAGTAGTGAGAAACATCAGTATTTTTTGCTGCTGTTTTTTGTTGTTGTTTGTAAGTGACAGAACTGTGTATGTACTCTGTCAAAGCTGTGTAAGAGAAACTGAAATCTATTACAGTAGTAGCTGTAGATCCGTAAATTAAGGTGCCATCAGCATAGAAGAGAAAACCTGACTGTAGAATAATCTGTCCCAGCTTAGTTATAAATAGATAAAACAAAAAGTGGCCAAGAATTGACCCTTGTGGAAAACGATTATGGACTTGCAGTAAGTCTGAAGTAAAACCGACAATCGTCTGGGCTTAGATCATTTGCAATCCAACCAACTGTTTGATTGGAAAAACCAATATGTGTAAGAAGTTCAATTAAAATCAAGTGACCAACAGTATCAAAGGATGTAAAGCTGTATTGCTTGGCTTCTTTCACACATCATCGTGATCATAAAACTGCACTTTAAACTAACTTATTTAACAATAGAAGACATTTTATGACATTGTATTGCTTTACAAACAAGGAAAGACATTGATTCCAATATATTGTTGTTTATTTTCTTTATTCCTTTTCCCACAGCTGTTCTTTTACTGCTCATCCTCAGCCTCTCCCCCCTTTTTATATAACACTTCTCTCTGCTGTACTGCTCAATCTAATTCCGTAGCGCTTTTATTAAATATCTTGTCATCCACTTCCCATCTCCTCTCCCTGTCACCAATCACCTGTACGTGCTGTTTGGCAACTGCCGTTATAGTTGATCAATGTGATTTTAAATCAAGCTGAATCAAATTTTGCCTGTTCTTTGCTCTTTCCAAGCACTTTCACCTATGTCTTACTGTCATTTTTCCCATTTCCCTCTGTTTACTTGCCTTATTCCACACCCGTTCACCTGATCCACCAAGCAAAACACTTGGTCTGAACTCTCCTCTGCCTGGCTCTAATTGGTGATCAAGATGTGCATGGGAAAGGAGACAGAGGGCCCATTTCTGTTCCCTCATCACATTCACAGGGCCACAGTCACATCTGCGTAACTATGGCGACGCTGATAAGGTGACTCATGACTATTCATCAATGGCACCGCCTGATTGGACAGCCCCCAGGAGCCTTGGGAAGCGTATTCATCAGCCCAGTCTGTGTCCCTTTTCTACCTTAATGTCCGCCTTGGAACAGCGAGGAAGCCTCTCTGCTGCTTTCTATTTGTTTTTCATGCTCACCTCTTGTGTTAATCGCTTCCTCTACCTTTCCTCCTGTCTCTTTAATTAGCTCTCCCACCCATTCTCTCCCACTGGTGGGAGATCAAGTCTCACAGCTCCAACCCAGTGACCTGCAGGCTTCACTCCGATGAGATCAGCAATCAAATCCACATTTGACATTGGTTATTAGTTTCTCTGCTAAATTAATCATTCATCACCAGCGTTATTTTACAGCGTAAAAGAAGGGTACATTTCAGAAATATTTAATGACTTTTCCCCAGGATGTTGTCTTTCGCAACATTCTCTTCTAAAGCCTCTTCTGAGACACCAAATATGAATCATCAAACAATTTTTGCACTGTTGGTGCTGTTTTTATTCTATTTTAAAGGTCATTTGTCCTTGTCTCCAACAGTTTTTGCAGCAACCTTTTATGTTTGTGCGGCCTGTTCTCTTTTCCGCCAGTAGGATTATCTATTTTTGTTAGGAATCAGTTTGAGCAACTCTGGGAGGCAAATATGTCATTTGATTTATTTTTTTTTTACAGCTGACCTTTGGCTTGCTTTTGTTGCTGGCAGGAGATTTGGAGAAATTATAGTCACTTCTATGTTTTTAAAGTTTACAGTGGACACCTACAGTTAGACATAATAATACATCATGGACATAAATTTTACATTAATTTTGGGCTCCTAATGATGCATTACAACCGCTCTTTTATGAGGGTGTAAAAATTGTACAATACAAAACTTCAGTGATTTGACATAAAATAATTTGAATTTCGAATTTCAATAATAAGTTTGAATTTATTGTGGATTTTTCTCTAATGAACAGAAGTTTAAAAACACACACACAGGCTGAAACATATACCACCATTTATATTTTTTTGTATTTAGTTTTTTGATGGATCTCGTCCACTCACTTTTTGGTACATGCTTTTTCACTCTTCTTGGCAGAAGTAGGAGAATTATTTTCAGACTGGTTGGTTTCCAGGTGTGGATCCAGTTTTAAACATGGTCCACGAATTTCTAATAAAGTTTAAGTCAAGGTCTAGAAAACATAATTAAGAAAGCTAAATGTAAGCATCCTTTATTCACTCGAAAATGATTAGATAATTAAACACTACCAGCTGTCAAGCACGGTGGTGGCAGCATCATGCTGTGGCGCTGTTTCACTGCCAGTTGAACAATGAAGACAGAGAACTATGTCCAAATTCTTCATCTTTAACTCAAGTCATTGAGCAGTTTGTATTTTGGGTATAATGATGTGTTTCAGCAGGACGTTGATCCAAACACATCTAAGCTGGTTTTAGAATGAAGAAAGAAGGCTAATATCGAGTTTGTAAAAAAATCTGACCTGTTTATATATTTTAGCCTAAATGTATAATTGTGACCCTTATTTATGATGATCACTGAAGTTTTATACTATATTATTATTCTACAGTGAAAAATTAAGGTTCAGATAAACCAATTTAAATGCCATAATTAATATTTATGCTTAAAACAAGTGGATGTTTGACTAGAATTTTCTCTACATAACATTTCAAAACACCCATCCATAAACTGTAGATAGCGTGATAGTATGTTACACTAAACACACCAAGAGTGATGAGAAACATGTGGTGATAGTGTTGGGCTGTAAGGGCCATTTTAAAAATGATGCATGTTAAAATATGCAGCATGTGCAGCATCAGTTCTGTTCAAATCAGACATTTTAATTTTGCCTGACGTTACCTTTTTCTGGAAGATATATTTCATTATCTTAATGTTCGCATCTCTGATATCAGCTCATGCAGAAGACCTGCATATATACTTCAACTCAAAGTCAGGAGGACTACTGGATATCTTATTCATGCCAGTTTAGATAAGTCTGACAGTGATTGCTGCTGCTGTATCTGATCTCCATCTCTCTACTCTTATCTGTGTTGTTTTTGTGAGGATTTGCAGGGAACCTGCCTCTTCCATCCAGATGGATAGAGGTGGGTGATGGACAGCTTGCACACAACTCTGACAACATCATGTGAGAGATGGTGCACTGAAGCTGTTGTGGGGGATGGACATGCCGAAGAGAATAAAAATACCAGCTTTGCACTTCTGTTGAATGTTTGTAATTTAAGGTTATGAATTATTCACCTGGTAGAATATTCTAATACACTGAAAAGACCAATAAATAAAAGATGAAATCACTCCTGTTATTAATTCCTGTATGTTTTGGTCGAGCAACTATTGCACAGATTTGTATATGTTTACTTGTATTGATGTATCTAAATCTAAAATGCTTTTAATCAATAGAGTTTGAAAAAAAACAGAGGTTGCTTTTATTCGCAATTGATAAAAGAAGTTACTCAATAATAGTTTTTTGGTTTTTTTCATGACAGCAAAAAGGAAAATTTATCACAGCTAAGATAATTGTTTTTTTTACTGTTGAAACAAGCTGCACAAAAATCAGGACCTTCAGATTCTGCAAAAAAAACTATCCTGGATCCACAACCTTAGAACTATACCACCTGAATTAGTATTTAGTAAAAATTTTACCCAAATTAAAATGAGTCCTTTTTTCTTGTAAATCCTATTTAAATACAACACATACGCAATGTTTGTGGACTACTAATTCTTTGAAAATAAGTATGCATTTTCCAGAAAAAGATGTTAAGGTGGCCATCAACAGATAAAAAGCCCAGACTACACTTAGAGGCTCTTTATACTTGAGCGGGCGCTACGGGTGCAGAATTTTAGCAAGATGTTTAACTGCGATACTATTGCAGTAACCATAAATAGTACAACCACTATGGTTTGATATGTTGAGCAACTCTAACTGGACTGACAAGGACTTTCTGGTAATTAAATCCAAATTACCACAATCCACCTTCAAAACCTGTCGTTTTAAAACGATTCCTGACTTACTGTAATTTATGGAACCATTCATTCTGCTCTCAGCCAGAAACCCCCGAAGGAGAATGTTCAGACATCAGTTTGTGAGCTTAAGCTCAACCGCAGTTAAGTTAGGACAATGATCAGAACCACTCCAGCAAGTCCAAGTCTGAATAGTTTTCTATGATACTCCCGGCTTTATCTTCTCATTTGGGTCCCCACACAACACATGTGACCATAAAATATCTTTAGTTACATGCATTTTGTAGGAATTGTTAGGTGTGCCTCCTGTGATTTTGTTAAAACAGTTATATTTTAATTTTGGATTTCTTTTTCTTATTTAATGAATATACTCGTGTGTTTCTCACTTGCCTGTTAACAAGTATATATTCAGCAATTGACCTGACTCAACACATATTTTACAAACTGAACTGTAATAATCATCATGAGTAGCATTATGCATATTGCAGAGCTAAACTGATAGAGCTTTGTGGTAATGTGACATGGGGGTGACAGAATTCAATACTTTTTGTAGGGTGAGTGTGTTTATATCCTCGGTTTATACGAGATATAAACACATCATGTTGCTTTGCAGGGAGTATGGTAAATATCATGTGCTAAATTGTTTTGGAAATCAGAAAATAAACACAACACTCAAAAAGTAAATTTAACATCAGTGCACAGGGATGGGTATGTAAAATAGTCAAGTGAAACACTTTTCTGCTAAACAGCAGAGTCAGCCTATGGACTCTGACAACCTGGTTGTGTCTTTCATTCCTCCTCCTCCTCCTACTGCCAGTACTACATGTATCACAGTTAGGGATCTAAATGCTTATACCACTATAAATGTTAACTGTTGCCCTAATGTAAACTGTTGCTCTATAACTAATAAATCCCCCCCAAAAAATAAAAATCTGATCCATCCTAAAGGAACTTAAAGAAGGTGAAACTGAAAAACTTAGTGCTGGCTTACACTTTCCAGCTGGCCTTCGTCCCCGGACCGGTCATCTTTTTGCATGGTGCGGGCCACCTCTGGCAGGCCTCGGTCCCTCACAGTTAATCAGAAAGCAAACTAGCAAAAAGCAAAAAACAAGAAACTGTAAATGAATGCAACATTTTAAAACCAAATATTATTCTTAAAATTAGTGAGCAAACCTATAGGCAGTATACAAATCTGTTGGCACCACTAGCGAAGATGTGTAAGAAGCTTTAAAGGCTTTTTTTCAGAAGCACTGAAACTATCACTAAAAGTTTTAAAAAAGGCCAGCCTATAATCTGTCCACATTTATTCTGTAGAGAAAAAAATTACAGGTTAAAAAAATGTTCTTGATAATATCACCAGTGGAACCCTTATTGACCTACTGTCTATAATTTGACCCCCAGCAGGACAACACTGTGTCTTACTCACACAGAAAGAGAGATCTTATGATTATTGATTTTGCACAGTCACTCCAAATAAGTGGTACCAGACTCCAATAGTTAGGGCCCTTTTTCTGCAGCTTTTAGATGTTTTATCTGTTTCAATACAAATGCATCAATAGGTACTGTGTAGAGGTTTACTGCATGCTGAGGGGCTACTTCAGCCACTTGATTCAAATGTGTTAAACTAGGCCTCTGCATCTAAGATCTCTGCAATGAAAAGTTGCAGGAAACTGGCCCCTGAGGACATAAGTCCAGAGTTTTCAGGTCTTCTTTTCGCAGTCTTTTCTTCAGCTCACTCCACGGGTTTTCTATAGGATCTATGTTTAGAGAGTGAGATGGCTATGAAAGAAGGTTGATTTTGTGACTGAAGCACAATTTTTCTGTTAATTTGGCCACATGGATTAGATCATTATCCTGCAGAAACACCAATCTCCTTGTATTTCAAGGTGTTCATGATGCCATGAACTCAACAAGCTTCTCGGGACCTTTAAAAGAAAAACACCCCCACAGCATCACAGATCTTTCACCCCACAGTGTGTATGAAGTCCTTTTCCACATTCAGTACTGTTTTTTTTTCTGTAAAAGTTCAATCTTGGTTTTATTTCCTCCAAGTCAGAGGTTTCCAATTCAAGTAGAGTTTATCAAATTCAACATATTTACATATGTCATGGTAGGATAGAGAACGTATTTTTCTGCTATCACTGCCAAACAACCAGTTGGAATGTAAATGACAGATACTCACTTAAAGAGTAACCAATTTACAGTAACCAGCTAACCTAACAGTTATGCTTTTGGGCTGTGGGTAGGTCTCAGCTGACCCTAAGATGCCACTATTTGCTGCAGTGAGTTTTTCTCCATTCCCATCTTCAATATTGTGTTTTGTTTTTTTTGAGTAAATATTGGTAAATGTGGTAAATATCCAGCCTGGTGAGCTGTGACTAAAAGAGTGGTCTCTGTGTCACATTTATATTTATGTGTCATATTTATATTCCAGGCTGCACGTTGGTGCAATTGGTTGCTCTGTTCCCCAGGTCCTGGGTTTGAATCCCAGCCTGGGGTTTTTCTGCATGGATTCTGCATGTTCTCCCCATTCATGCTTTGGTTCTCTCTGGGTACTCCAGCTTCCTCCTACAGTCCAAAAGCATGACTGTTAGATTAGATTGTCCTGTGATGGACTGGTAACCTGTCTAGGGTGTATCCTGCCTCAATGACTGCTGGAGATCTCCCCAACCACCCCAAAGGAATTTGTACAGGTTGAATTTTTCAGTTTTATTATGCTACAGCAATATAAATCTATCTTAGGCTTTTTACACATCTTTGTATTATATACAGACAGGGGTTTGTCAGTAAATAATACAATTTATTAACATAAAAAATCCTTCTTTTCTCAGATTGTATTCTTTTTAGCAAATGAGTTTGTGTTTCAACAGACAGGTTCCTCCTCCTCTCAGAGGCTTTGTGGTGGAGGAATATAAACGCTTTGATCTCCCAGACAACCAGATAGCTGTGTGTACTTACACATACACATAAACACTGACTTACATACATGTGTATGTAAGTCACTGTGATAAATGGTCACCATAAAGTGTGTGTGTTTTTGTGACAAAGGAGGCATACTGGGATCTGCCGTCCTATTAGAATGCATTAGAGTGTAAACGGTAAAGGTCAGTGAATTATCAGCCAGAGTTACACAAGCATATTCTGTTTACCTGGCCTAATAACCTAGAGCCTACACCTGCCCCATGTCTGTCTTTTTTATCTGCTCCACTGCATACACGAACAGAAACACTTAGCCAAGACCAAGTGGTGCTGAAATGCAGCTGCAACACCATTTACAGATGAGAAGGTGTTGTGGTCCTGCAAAAACATCCAAGAAAAAAAAAAACTTTAAGCTCATGCCTTGTACATATAAAAAAAATGAGGAGAGACTTTGGGAACTGTGACTGTGTAGCTGTGCCACATTTGTCCTATCAATATTTTTGTGCAGGTTAAGAAAAAAAAGTTTTGCCCTTTATCTACATTTTTGATAATTGTTGACATTTATATTAACTCAGCAAGCAATGGAATTACCCCTTCTTGTCGATACAAGGCAACATATTTAAATTTATGTCTGGCAATTTACAATATAATCCTGCATTTTCATGTTTAGATCAGATACAAGAGCAGTGCAACATTTCTAACCCCTTACCAGTTGCTTACAGTGCCTTGCAAAAGTATTGACACCCCTCTGACTCCGCACCAGTCTGAAGTCTTTGGCATGCTCCAATAGCTTTTCTACAAGGACTGCCATATACTTAGCTTTATCTATCTTCCCACCAACTAAGAACAGTTTCTTGATTCCTGTTGTGAAGAAAAACATCCCCTCCTCATGATGCTGCCATTACCATGCTTCAACATGGAACCAAATTGCAGAGATCACTTCACTATGGGAACCACAAAATGTCAACGAATAAAAGTACCAGGGCAGAATTTATGCTATACAAATACACTGATCAGAATTAATCAGAAGTAAAATCGGTAACAGAGTAAAATCCAGACAGAAAACAAAACTATGCACAAGAAAAGTGGCAATTGTTGTTTCAAATAAAAGATGAAGCAAATACTGAGGGAACTTTAGTCAGGAGATTTACAGTCTTCAGTCCTTGTTTCAGGTTTGTTTTGCAAAAGTTGAGCACTACAAAATGTTTGTCTCAAAATAAAAATTGTTGCTCTTTTCACAAAAGCTGTAAATCCATTCATCCATCCATCATCTTCCGCTTATCCGGGTTTGGTTTTGCAGGGGCAGCAGCCTAAGCAAAGAGACCCAGACTTCCCTCTCCTCAGCCACTTTGGCCAGCTCATCTGGGGGAATCCCAAGGCGTTCCCAGGCCATCCAAGAAACATAGTCCCTCCCTGTCCTGGGTCTTCCTCTGGGCCTCCTCCTGGTGGGACGTGCCCGGAACACCTCACCAGGGAGGCGTCCAGGAGGCATCCTAACCAGATGCCTGAGCCACCTCAACTGGCTCCTCTCGACATGGAGAAGCAGCGGCTCTACTCTGAGTCCCTCCCGGATGACCGAGCTTGTCACCCTATCTCTAAGGGAGACCCCAGACACCCTGGAGAGGAAACTCATTTCGGCCGCTTGTATCCATGATCTTGTTCTGTCGATCATGACCCAAAGCTCATGACCATAGATGAGGGTAGGAACGTAGATCGAGCTCTAAATCCAGAGCTTCGCTTTTTGACTCAGCTTTCTCTTCACCACGACAGACCGGTACAGCACCCGCATCACTGCTGACGCAGCACCAATCCATCTGTCGATCTCCCGCTCCATTTTTCCCTCATTTGCGAACAAGACCCCAAGACACTTGAGGCAGGACCTCCCCCCCGACCAGGAGAAGGCAATCTACTTTTTTCTGGCCCAGGACCATGGCCTCGGACTTGGAGGCACTGATTCTCATCTGTAAATCTGCTGTAAATCCAAATGGCTTAATTTGGCCACCAGTATTTGTGGACCAGTTCTGTTCTGTCATAAAATATCTCAATATGGAGACTAGTAAAGTTCAGAGTAACTATTGGTTTTCTGTGAAAGTCCTGCAATAATTTTATTTTGGAGTCTAAGACACAACTGGGGGTGATTCTGATTTAGTTCTGGTCTCTAGTGAGGTAACTCCCAAACCTTTTTCTTCTGGTAAAGACACACTATGGATGCGTGAGTGGACTCTCAGTAATGCTGAAAATTAAAATAGCTTTTGATGAGACACCTGAAGGTTTTGGAGTCATTAATTGATTTTAATTAAAGGACCAGGCTAATTTAGCACAAATAGAATCAACAGCAGCTATGACTATTAAACCACACAGACAGAAAATGGAAAACATTACACCCCTCATCCTAGCCAGCCGCCGTTATTCACCTTCCTAGACCAGTTACTGAAAACTGCACTCAGGTAATAAAGAAGTTTTTGCAATCTTGAAATCTTCTTAGAATTTTTGGGGTTCGATATTTTGACGACAATAAGCGTTTATCAACTGTGTGTCTCTTTGTGAAGTAGATCATCACAGGAGTTCCTGCAGTGGAACCACAGGAGGCTGATTTCAGTCTCAAACTTCAGCCCTGGTCAGAATCACTAATATCCCTGAAATGTAATCATAGCAATTAGAGTGCCAACAGAGAAAGTAAATGCAAATTCTGTTGTTTTTATGTGATAAAAGGGTGAAAAGAGAAAACAAATGCTTTTGGATACTTTTTACGCTGGAATATCTCTGCTTCCTTACGAAGATAAAAGACATATAATAATTAGGCCCCCTGTAGTACGTTTCTATTGTCTAGACTAGTAAATAGCAAAATAATAGAGGCAAGGGCATTTTCTGAAAGCACAACTACAAATAAATGAAAGACCTCTAACAACTGGACACTAAAACTGTTCAATTAAGTTCAGTTTATTTATTTAACAGCAAATTAAAACACAGGATGGATCAAGGCACTTTACATGAAAAAAAGCTAAAGCTAAAAAGCAGTTACTGTCAGGGAGTGGGTTTGGGTCGGGCCAGCTTGCAGGGAGATACTCGGAAGCCAGAAGGTAAGGTTTTGATCCATAATTTATTTGAAAGGCTTGAACAGCGCAGGATACTCTGCCAGGAGTTCAGGAAGCAGTAAACAAGATATACGGAACTTACAAGAGCTGAATAGGAACTAGGCTGACGGGGATTCTAGGAATAACGCAGCATGACAGGTGAATAGCAGGTATCTAGCAGAACGAGGCAACGGGGAACAAATGAAACCGGTAAGCTTATATACAGGGAAGGTGAATGGTGAAACAATGGGAACGAGAGGAGTAGTTAATCAGATGAATGCTTACAGGTGTGCTGGCCAGGTGAAGGGAACTGAGGTAATGGAGGTTGCTATGGTGACTAGAGCAAGGAAACGCAGAGACAGGAGGGGGAACTAATACTAAACTAAACTGGGAGGAACAGGGAAAGAAACTTAAACATAAGCTGACGTAAAAATAAACTCTAGGAAGAACTAAATCTAAGGATGTGGAAGGGACTACGTAAATAAGCAGACTTACTAAATAACAGAATATAACTGACAGGAACTAAAACATGAGGGATAAACAAAGAGAACTATAACTATAAAACTAATCAAGAGGGAACTATACTGTAAAGCAAGGCTGGGGAAGGAACAACTTATAATAAGGGGAACAAGCAACTGGGTATGTAATGACAAAAGGGGTCTTAGGCCAAAGGGGAAAGGGAACTATGGGCGAGGGGAGAAAGGACTACTAAAACTAGGGGGCAGGAGAGAGAACAAAAACTAATATCAGGATAACAGAAGGAATAAACAAACATAACTACTAAACCCAAAGAAATAGAAACACCTTACTGAAAAAGTCAACCAACACAAAACCAAAACAAAGTCCAAAATGGCAGATGCTGACAGTTACTAACACTTTTGATTTTCTTTAGATCAGCATTGTTATAAAAAATCTTTGCCATCATTCAAAAAACTGCCCACAAAATGGGAAAAGACTGATTTAGATACAGAAGAAAACATAGCCATCATCACCATCTCCTGTTGACCCCCCTTATGCCATATTGTCGTATGCTAGTTTTGTTTGGACTCAGATTTTCAGTTTCCTGTTGGAAATGCAACAATGTTCCTCCAGGAAAGAAAAATCAACACAAAGGGTTACGACAGGTACTGTATTCTCCAGCCTTTCTGGTCCTGTGTCCTCTTCCCCTACTGGCTTCAAGTAGTCTCAGGATGTCTGCCTCCACGTGCGACTCCTCCCTGTTGCCTGACTGTCCTGCCTTCTTCTGACACTAGAGACCCCAGGTCAGGGTTTGCATGGTAATATAAGTAGTGGGCTTGCATTGGATATGAAAAGCAGACATCCATCTGTCAGCTGTCCTGTGCAAACTACCTTGTAATTTGTTACCTTCCATAGTTTAGGAAAAGCTTCAAGAGGGTGTCCCTGCAACAGTACTGAAGGACTTCTTCCAGTCAGTAAAGCTAACATAGGGAGGGGTCTAGTTGATGAATAACGCTATGGATTCGTATATCATTTACAATAGAGTGATAGAAAAGCTAAAAAGAATGATACTAGACATCCAGACTCTGCAAGGGGAGTCTTTATCAAGACAACACAAGGCACACTTTGGTCAAAGCTGAAGATAATGGAAGCCACAGGGCAGAGTTCCCTTCCTCCAAATGAGAGAGATCAAAATCCAGAAAAGAACTGAAGTCCAGTTGGTTTTCTTTTTAACCTTTTCTGGATCCAGACATGGAACATGGAGACAAATTTCACATTCAAACTGTTTCAGTCTGACTTGGATATATTGTTGATGATTTTTTAAATGTGTACCAATGAGCCAAGTTGATGAGGACCAAGTAAGGAATCATTATTTACAAGAAGATTCTCTTTACTAAGATTTCCACAGTGACTGATGTTGTCTTGTTGGCCTAATGTTCCATGGATGGAGAAAATCTACCAAAAAAATCCATGGGGGCACAGTTATTAGGAGTGTTGCTCAAGAGCAAGAGGGGTTGGGATCTCAGGTGGGGCCTTTGTAGAGCTTGTATACTCTATCCATGAGTACTCCAGCTTCCTTCCACACAAAAACGTGCATATTAGGTTAATTGGCCAATCTAAATATAATGGAAGTTTCATCCTGTTAAAAGGAAATTGTTACTTTCCACTGTCACCATATGCTTGTTTGGGAGGAGGGATTGATGTTAAACCAACACCTTGTTTAGCCTTGGGTTGTCTTTAACCATTAACAATGTAAATGCTTTTAATCTGTCATAATGTCTGAGCAGAAAAGTGCAGGTAGACATTTTCTTCCACCAACCAAAGTAGCAAGAAATGAAAACTGCCCTCCACAGATGCGATTCCCTCCCATGTCCCTTTGATACATCCCCCGCTGGGTTTTTCAATTAACTTTCTACCATTGGTAGGGGAATGATGAAAGTTTATCCCATGTGATCCCATTAAAGGTGAGGGAGCAAAAATGAACTGAGCTATGGCTCCTCCTCATCTGGCAGCAGAAGGTCGTGGCTGCTCTAAATTTCAGCTGCTGTTTGAGACATTTCCTTTCTCTTGTTGAGATCCCACAGCTGCTTATTGAATAATCGCTCAAAAGTATCTCAGCCCTTTTATTGTAGCCATTCAATCAGATGAGATGAGCTGGCCTCCGTGGCTCTGTTGAAATAGGCCATCACCTTTCTCCCGTTTGGCAGAAGAGTATTTGCCACATCAATAAATAACACTTTCTCTGTTAAATTTATTTAACTAATTATTTGGAGATAAGCCGATAGAAGATTGTACGATACAGATATTAATATTCAGAAGTAGATTCTGACATGGGGAAACATCTTTTAATGCTGCAGAAAAGTTCCATCTAAGATTTTTTTTTCCAATTAGAATAAATTACAGTTAATTATGTGCTACATCACAGTGTTTTAGTAAATAGGCAGTGACACTTATCTGAG
The DNA here is from genome assembly GCA_036173005.1 of Crenichthys baileyi. Classification (NCBI taxonomy): domain Eukaryota; kingdom Metazoa; phylum Chordata; class Actinopteri; order Cyprinodontiformes; family Goodeidae; genus Crenichthys; species Crenichthys baileyi. Next base: position 927,459 of record JAHHUM010001157.1, on the reverse strand, counting down.
AGCTCCCCATGTACCTTCCAATTATCAGTCTGGTTTCTCAACTAGTGGCTGAAGTGGATTTATTTTTTCACCTCATGGAGCTTATTCACTCATGTGAAGATTGTAAAACGCCAACCTCTCATTCAGATTTATTTGATTCTGCTGACTGTTTGCAGCTTTGGGGCCACTGTTGAACTAATACTAAAGTAGGCTGGGCTCTTGTCTGGTTTATAGACAAACAGTACAGGAGTCAGTGTTGAGGAACAAAGTATTGTCTCTGACTGACTCAAAGCATGAGCTGAAGCAAAGCAGTGGCTCCTCCAAGTGGTGCTGCAAATTTAAAACATGGGAAGAGGATCAAGGCAAAACATTCTAAAAAAATGGAAAAAATGGAAAAACATTGTAAAAATCCGATCACCTTGACGTCACCAATACTGATTGCCACATAGTTCATGACTACATTACAATGGAGCCCCTTGGTCGAACAAAAGAAAGGTTTTGTAAGGATTTATGATTATTGGTTATAAATATTTATGAAAAATTATAATTAAAAATCATAATTCAGAAGTAATCCATTCCCAGCACACAACCAAAAATAATTTCTTAAAAAAAGAAATCAGAGATACACCCTGGTGGTGTGATTATTGGGCTCACAGCACTTATGATAATAATTACAATTAGTTAATTATCATTAATAATTGATAATTATTAACCAAAACCATACTAAATGCCACTGTGTTATCAACCGTTTTACCGAATAGTGTGCAACACTAACTTCATTTTGACAGACAATCACTCCTACACAATTAAACACAAATGCTGTCTCTTTATCTATGTGAAAATTTATTAAACCAATAGTCCCTATTACAATCAACTATTCTGGTCAACAACTTTTCACCTAATTAAGCATGGAGGGAGGAAATATGGTCTCCTTGGACAACTTCTGTGGGTTTTTCTTATTTGAGTAACGCGCTACAGACACGCCTTCGATCAGTGAAGTATAAAAAGTCTTCTTATCCCAGCAAGATTTTTCTCATGAGGTTGGCCATTGATGGAGAATGGAGCGAAAACCTGCCTGCAAGCTTCTGATTCTACAGAGACGTGCTTCCGTTGTGTGGTAACAAGTCTCAGCTACAGCTGGAAAAAGCAAAGGTGGAACGTTTCACAAGCCCTTATAAGGCTCACCTCCTGTGACGTCAGAGCTGCGACTCCTGTTGATCTGCGACTCCTGCTGATCTGCGATTTCTGTTGAGCTGCATAGTAGTTTGGTTGGCTCACAAAATAGACGATGACCCAACATAATATTAGTGCTATCATTTGATACACAGTTTCAAAAGAGATTATGAAGGTCTTACTTGGTACTTTAAAAACATCTTAACTTTTTGTATTGTTTTGTGGCATGGTAACCTTACTACGCAGAATAAAAAATGATTGGCAGACATTGTCAAAGCAGCTAGTAAAATAATTGGCATTCAGCAGCTCTTTCTGTCTGACATCTATGATGGTCGAGTCCTGAAAATGGCACCGGCAATTTTGGCAAACCCACTCTCAGAGTAGTTTGCTTTTTTCCTTCTGGAACATTCAGGCTCCCGAGGGTCAAAAGTAACAGGTATAAATTTTCCTTTAAACCTACACCAATTAAAATGTTCAATCTGCACTGGGCCATTTTCTGTAACTCATTTTATTGATGGTTACTATTGTTGTGATTGTTGTATATGTATGTTGTCTGTCGCCCTACACTGCGAAACAAATTTCCCTGCTGAGGGACAATAGAATAGACTCCTACATGATCATCTGCAGTGCTTAGCAGCAGCAGCAATTTATGCTGAGTATTTGGTCAAAATGAGCATGACTGTAAAACACCCCAGCTTTCATACCTTTTGCTCCTTGAGCACTTGGTTGACGGAAAAAGCAGTTTAATGGAAAAACCATTAAACTGTAAACCATGCAGGGATAATAAAACAATGTTGTGCAATCAGGATGCTTTATATCTAATATTTAATTAAATAACTATTTGGTCTGTCAATTATTGTCCTAAGAATACCAGCTTTTTGTCAGTGGCTGCATGACAACACAGGGTTTCCAGCCGTGACTCCCTTTCCCGGGCTGAGCTGCAAGTAGGTTTGTGTTGAATTTAAAGTTGCAGAGTTTCCTACCAGCAGCTTTGTTTGTGTACAGTCCAGTGTCCATGTTTTATCCATGTTTTATCCATGGCTGGGACACAACAACAAACATATTTGCTTAAAATATAAATTAGCTCTGACATCTAAAGCTCCTTGAAAATGATGGTCTTACATTCTGTGTATTGTCTACAAAATCCAATGATGTTGGATCATTGTTTTCTTTATGTGTGTTAAATTGGTGCCATCTAATTTGTAATACCCTATGTTCAAAACAGTCTGTAACTCAATAGAACAACAACAGAGAATTTCAGTGCAATAATTTTTATGATTCAAAGAAATAATTGTGACTTACCTTTTCTATAGGAGAATGACAAGCAATGGATTTTACCACACACCACAGTGATGGGTAAAGCTCAAAAATCCCAAGAGCGACTACAAGAATGGACCACAATGGCCGAAGCAGGTCAAACCAAAACCTGTGGCAATAGTTCAAAATCATTGTTCGAAGACATGTTGTGCGAAGGTGAGTGTATGTTTTACTTTGCATGTTTTTGTACTTAATTCTTGGTTTGGTAGGCTAACACTTAACTATAAGACAAGGATTAACAGCTGCACAGCGCAAGACACTGACGGCTCGAGTTGGGGCTTCATTCCATTAATCCAGCCGTCAGTATGTCAATGGAAACCCAACATTATTCATGCAGAGTAGAGCCACATGTTTTTCATGAATGGAAAAGAGGCAAACGTCTCCACAACAACCACTGGATGCAGTTTACATGCCAGCTGGTTGTTTGGGAAACATGGCAGGAAAAGCCTTTACTGTTCTACCATCACAAACATATTTTCAAGGGATCTGGTGCAAAAAAGGATGAATATTTGGTAAAGCACCTTATTCTCATTGTTATGTATGGTGGAGGATCTGTGATTCTGTGGGCCAGCTTCTCTTCCAAATGGCCTGGGAACCTTGGTAGAGTTCATGGCATCATAACCTTTTTGAAAAACTTAGACAATTTAGATAAAGCTCTCGTGGACAATGCCAAAATTTTGAAAATCGGTCATTATTGGACAGGATAGCTTGATAGTGACCGGATACATATGAATACCTAATGGTTCACTGGACACAAAATTAACCTTCTTATATCTCAGTCACCGGACCTAAATGCCATATAAAACTTTGGAGCTGAGCTGCATTGAAGAACACAAAAAATAGAACTTATGACTTGGGGCAATCTAGTGAGGAATGGTCAAAGATCCCTCTCTTTATATGCTCCAAATTTTCTAATAGGAACACAATGATACCACTTAATTAAAGGATTTTTTCTTATTAAAATATGCCATCTCACCCCTATTCCTTGATTCAGAGCCTTATCTTTTGGTTACCTGACTCTTTTTAAAAACAATCATTCTTACCAGTCTGTTATTTATTTATTAGAACTTTTACAGAATAATCTTTTAAAGATTCATACACAATATTATTAAGGCATAGTGATGTATAACAAATTGCTAGTCCTTGATGTCTACTGGTGTTCTTTTATTGTTTACTCGACTGCCCCCATGTGGTTGAAATAAATAAATACACTGAATTACGTTGCAACGAAGGGTTTATGTTTAATAGACATTAAGTCAGGTCAAAACAGACTGACAGTACTATTGATGAATTATATGAAATACATTGTAAGTTATAGGACAGAAACTTAGTGTATTTCACAAATATTAGCATTACATTAATAGGTTTATGAAAAACAGTTTAATGGTTAACTGGGCTAAAACAGATATTCAGCTGCTTTTAAAGCTAAATTCTGCTCGACCTTTCACGGTAAATCATAACTTTCAGTTCCAATTTTATGCTCCTTCTGCATTGATTTAATAAAAAAAATAGTTAATTATATTTAAGTTAATTGAATTTAAATTAATTACAGTTATTTTTAAATTAATTTAATACATCCATCACAGTTAAGTGTACAGTTTTTGATTCAGTGGCAGACACAAATCCAACTGGCAGTCCTTGCAAAATTGTTCAAATAAGTGTGATTCAAACTGTAAATGTTTTTAAACTCTGAAACATTGTAGCGTTCCCCATTGACACATTTTATGGGGAAAACAAGTTACTACTCTGCTTTATACCTCCACCAGAGGGCTCTAGAGTGCTGTGGTTGCTTGGGTGTCAAACAACTCACAATAAATCACTGTTAACTTTCCTGTCCTCCAGTTTCCAGTACACAATGAAATAACACAAGGTGCTGTTTTAAATTTACTTTTCCAGTTTACACATTTAATAAAAAAAGATGCATTTATCCTACCAAACCAAAACAACCTCACATGAGGCATTGTCCGCTCTCTCTGAGACACATGGCACCGTGGCTTAATGACTTCACTCACTCGAGGCATCAGTAAAGCTCCGCAGGAGCTGGTGATGAGTCACTTCTATCCATACAGCAGGCACATGGTGGTGAGCTACATCTCAGCCTGCATGTCTCTCATCATTTTGTGATTCAATATTCACCATGATGAATGACTACACACAGCAATTCTGCAAAACATCAAGGTCATAGAGTCTGGTAAGCTCCTCATATATACTGAACCGGAGAAAGGCTAGAAGACAAGCAGTGGTGACACTCACATGTTAAAACATTACCATGGGTTTGTCACTTGAAAGTTTTACATTACAGTATTTTCATTCATAATATAAAGCAGGACACATAAGAAAAACTCACAGTAAAGCTAACACCACGCTCATGCACACCTGCAGGCAAAAATGAGCCTTGCATGCTGTCCAAGCACATTAGTACATTCTCGCCCATAGCCTGACATGATTTTTCCCTTAGTACAGTAACTTCAGCTCCTGTGAATGTCTGCTGTGTCAGTATTACAGAGTTTGTCCCCCTGTTACTGTGTTTTTCAGGGAGACTTTCTTCCTGAGTTTTCCCTTGTGTATGAAACTCTGCAAGAGAAAGACTATTACAGCATCATGTATTCATTCAAAATATTAAACCCTACTTAACCTATACTATACTGGCAAATGCACAGCTTATACTGTCTTGTAATACATTTTCTGTTCCAAACGTTTTCACACCCCTTCAACTTTTTTTGTATTTTGTCAACTTAAATCTGACACTTCTATGTATTTTGTTGAGATTTTAGACCAACACAACCCACAATAGTGAAGTGAAAGGAAGAAAATTCTACGTTTACAAAGTATTTTTCAAATAAAACTTAAAGGGTGGTGTGCATATGCGTTCAGCCCCCCCTTTACTCTCATGCCTACCCCTAAATGAAATCCAGGGCAACCAACTGTCTTCTAAGTTAATAGGAGTCCATCAGTGTGTAATCTCATCTCTGTATTAATACAGCTAAGTGAAGGCCTCAGAGGTCTGTTAGAGAATTTCAGAAAACAGACTGCATCACGAACACCAAGGTACAGACAGGACAGAGATAAAGTTGTGGAGACGTTTGAATCAGGGTTAGGTTATAAAACAATATACCAAGTTTTAGAATATTTCAAAGTGCACTGTTTAACCCATCATGTAAAAATGGAAACACTATGGTACAACTGTAAACAGGGCATCACCATTTAGCCAAGCTGACAAGACAAGCAAGAGCATTAATCAGAAAAGCATCCAAGAGGCCCGAGAGCAGCTGCAGAGATCCACAGCTCTGGTCAGGGGAGACCAAAACTGAACTTTTTAACATGTATGCAAAGCTGTATGTATGGAGGAAAACGTACACAGTACATCACCCTCAACGCATGAACCATGCAGTAAAACAAAGGGGCATCAAAACCATGCTGTGGGGAGGATTTTCTTTAAGCAGGGAAAGGGAAACTGGACAGAGATGGTGGCAAGGTAAATGGAGCTAGATACAAGGCAAACCTAGAAGAAAAGCTGTTAGAGGCTGCAAAATGGTTTGAGACTGGGTTTACCTTCCAGCTGGCCAACAACTCTATACATACAGCCAGAGAATGGCCAAGTGAAAGTCCAGATCTAAATCTAACTGAGAATCTATGGCACTTATAAATGGCAGAAAAAGGTGGATTGACAAAATATAAACAAGGGGGCTGAATACATAAGGTATTAATGGCACACTTTTCAGATGGTATTTACAGTGGCTTGTAAAAGTTGTCTCCTTTACTCTGAGTGAAACAAATAGCCTTGAGAAGTTGCCTGATGATTGCTAATGACTAAAGAGAGGTTGGTTAAGGGAATATTGGGGAGCAAACAGCATCATGAAGACCAAGGAACACACCAGACAGGTCAGGGATAAAGTTGTGTAGAGGTTTAAAGTAGGCTTGAAAAAAAATATTTCCCAATCTTTGAACATCTCACGGAGCACTGTTCAATCCATCATCCAGAAATGGAAAGAGTATGGCACAACTGTAAACTTACGAAGACAAGGCTGTTCACCTAAACGTACAGGCAGAACAAGGAGTGCGCTGGTCAGAGATGCAGCCAAGAGGCCCATGGTGACTCAGGACGAACTGCAGAGATCCACAGCTCAGGTGGGAGAATCTGTCCTCAGGACAATTATTAGTCGTGCACTCCACAAATATGGCCTTAATTGAAGAGTGGCAAGGAGAAACCCATTGTTAAAAGAAAACCATAAGAAGTCCCATTTGCAGTTGGCCAGAAGCCATGTTGGGGACACAGCAAACATGTGGAAGAAGGTGCTTTGGTCAGAAGAGACCAAAATTGAACTTTTTTGCCAAAATGCAAAACGCTATGTGTGGCGGAGAACTAACACTTCACATCACTCTGAACACACCATCCCCACTGTCAAATATGGTGGTGGCAGCATCATGCTCTGGGGGTGCTTCTCTTCAGCGGGGGCAGGGAAGGTGGTTGGAGTTGATGGGCAGATGGACGGTGCTAAATACAGGGTAATCTTGGAAGAAAACCTGTTGGAGTCTGCAAAAGACTTGAGACTGGGGCGGAGGTTCACCTTTCAGCAGGACAACGACCCCAAACATAAAGCCAGGGATACAATGGAATGGTTTAAAACAAAACATATTCATGTGTTAGAATGGCCCAGTCATTTCCAGACCTAAACCCAATCAAGAATCTGTGGCAAGAACTGAAAACTGCCCTTTTCAGATTGAAACTGTATACCACTTTGCGTTGGTCTTTCACATAAAATTCCAATAAAACATATTTATGTTTGTGGTTGTAATGTGACAATATGTGGAAAAGTTCAAGGGGTATGAATACTTTTACAAGCCACTGTATGAAGGAATATCGAAAAATGTAAGATGTAGAAATTCTTCTCTGACACGCTGTAGGTTTTGAGTTTTCTCAGTCTATATGACATACGCCTGTACTTCTGCTGCTGCTGGTTTCTTTGTCTCCTGTCCAGTTTTTGTTCTATTTTCAGATTTGTAATTTCTGTCATTTGTGCTTTCATCTCTTATGTGTCTTTTGTTTTGCTTATTATAAAACTTCATTTTCAATTTATCAGCCCGCCTCTTGCCTCTGGTATCTTGGATGTGACTTCTCTTGGATGTGACTTCTCTTGGATGTGACTTCATGCTCCCTAAAGCCAAGAGCCCAAAAAATATATATATATTCGTATATTTCACAAGGAGCCCTGTTGCTTTCAGGTGATTTGTCAATTCAGACTCCCCTTCGTGTTATGCAGAAGAAGCCCCATCCCTGAGGCTCAGGTTGGCCTCGGATTACAGCAGGACAGACCTGAACCTGATTACATGTCTGTAATCTTATTTTTATAATAACAGTTCTAGTGGCAAAAACACAGAACAGATCGGACTACCGAAGAGAGATAGTCGGTAGTCTGCAGAGCAAAGAGAAAGCAGGAGAGCAAGAAACACATATTTTCCATCAGACATTATTAACCAATTGGTTTGTTAAAAGACTCAAAATTGAAAACTCAGACTTAAAAAAAGGTCGTCGGCGTTTGAATGGCTGAGTGGCGATGGTAGAGGTGAGCTGGATAATGTTTCTCCATGGGCTATCATTCCAGTGGCGGTGATGTGGTGTGTTTGTGTGGTTGCAGGGGGCATAGTGGGGGATGCCTGCCCCAGATGCTTGCCGCTGACGGGGACCTCTTGCCGGGTGAGTTTGTCCCGTCAGAGTTTCTGTTGTGGGCGTGGTGCTCGGTGGTGTCTGCCCTGTTGCGCCTGTGGGCAGAGGCTGGGGTGGCATTGTGCAGGGCCCTTGCCTTGCCGTCGCGGTGCGCTGTGTGGTGGGGGGCAGGATGCTGCAGGGGTTGTTTGGAGCGGGGCTGTGTGTGGAGCTTTCGCTGTGTGGGTGTGGCTTCATCGGCTTTTCGGGGAAGGAGCTCACCTGTGGGGGTGGGCCCCTGTGGGGAGGGGATTCATTGCGTTTGGGTTCAGGGGCATGTGTTCAATATCTGTGTCCTGGTTGGTGGTGGTCCTGAAGGGAAATTTATGTTGGGGTTCGTGGGGGGGTGGGGGGCTCATGGGGTTGACATCAGAATTCATCGGGGGGTTGGGACTGTTTCATCCTGTGGCAGCTCTGGTTTGCGGGCTTGTTTGGACCAGGTAGACCCCTCTTTTGTACATGGCCCCTCTCCGGATGAGGATGGGGGTCGTTGGGGCCTGGGGTCGGAGTCCACGCCGGGGTCACTCGGGTTCGGGAGGTGCCGGCACTAGTCTGGGCTGGTGCTGGGGCGCTCTGCATGTCTACACCCCCGGAGGGAAGGGGACCTCCTCCTGGGTGTTGTATATTGTTCTATGTTGCATTTACCACTATGGGGTATCAGCACCTGGACCTGGTTTTGGTGTTGCGTATGTATGGGGAGTGTAAGTGAGTGTACAACGTCCATTGTTGTTTGGCTTTACGTTGGGTGCGTGAGTGTTTTTATGTGTTTATGTGATGGGGGGCCTGTGGGCTCGTCGCTGCAGCTCCCTGGGGCTTCGGCACTGTGGCTGCTGGGTTGTTCCCCTGGGACTCTCCCCTGCTCTTCTCTGGGGGGCTCGCGTAGTCCCGGCGATTATTCTCCTGGGGTTCCGGTGCTCTGGGGGGCCTTTGGATGTCTGTGGCTCGGATCTCCTCCGTAGCTGTCTCACACTCGCTATTGCATATTTTTATGGAGAAACCTTGTATACACAAGCGTGCTCACACTCAGACCCACAGGTGTTTAGATTCAGGTGTTAACAAATACACAAATGTTGTATACTGAGCCGCATTTACCACTAATTACATCTTGCATTCATAAGTACCATTCAATTTTCGGTAAAAAAGCCGTTATTATGTATGTTTCTGCAGGTGTAGAAGCAAGCAGGGTGTTGTCTTGTATTCTCTTCATCCTTCTTTCTCTCCTCCATTCTTTTTTCCTTCTCTCCCTTTTTTCCTTTTTGCCCCACCTCTCTCTCGTGCTTCTTTTTTCTTCCTTTCGTTTCTGTCGCCGTGTCCGTAACAATAGAAATAATCCCAAAACAGTTTCCAATAAAGTTTCTTTTATAAATATCAAGCAGAGCATTATAGTGTTAGCTGTAATGCTCCACTTGTGAAAGTAGATCTGTTGGGCTTCTTCTTGGCACTCAGACAACAATTCTGAGCGCTGCTCTGCAGGACAGGACACAGTAAAAAAAAAAAGACTCAAAATTGCGGCCTGAGATGATGTGACTCAAAATTCAAAACTCAGACATAAAAAAAATCAGAATAGTCTGGTATTATAAAGATATTACATCTAGAATCTCTATTAAATTATATTTTATCCATAACAATTTGTATGGCCAACTTATACAAACACATTCATCTGTATGCTGCAAACCTACATGTTATGAGGCTTGAGATTAATTTCAGTTTGCCTGAGAGTTTTGAGGTTACATCCCTCGATGGTCACATGGGATTAGACACAAGGAATTTACTGGTCACTTTTTGATCCCACTGATGTAAGAAAAAATTAGGTGGGAATGGGAAAGCAATACAGAGTGACATTTTCATCAGAGTGCAATTTCATTTTGAAGTAGGAATGAAAAAGCTTAATAAAACAAGACTTTAGTATTAGACAAGAATTTTGTGTTTTTGTTTGGATAAAAGAGAAAAAAAATGTGATGATATTGTGTGATACAAATAATATAGCATTCCATTCTGGTTTCAAATCCCAGCCTTTTGCCTTTCTTTACAGATTTTGCACATTCCCCCAGTGGATCTCTGGTTTCCTCCCACAGGTCAAAAGCATTTTAGGTTAACGGAGAGATTATAATTTGGCCTCTGGTATGTGTCTGAATGCATATATATTACAGTTTAACATTTCTAGCCCTGCAAACATTGCAGGTAGAAAGATCTGATCTCAGAATTGGCATGATAAGTTTAATCCACAATGAAGAGGATAAATATTTACTGTGTACACCCAAAAAACACTTTTGTTAGCGGCTTTATTTGTACTGGCAAGATTTGAATGGCACCAATAATACTGGCATCACAGAATAAATATCTGGGAACCCTGAACACCATGTCAGAAAGGATGAGAGCAAACAACCTACTGTTATGTAGAAAATTTTCACTCAATTAATTTTACCTTAATAAGGAAAAATGTCCTTCGCCTTCGTCATAGTATTTACTTAGCCTGCCATTTATTTCATGGCTGCGAACATGACACAAGCCCTTACTGCAATATCTGAACCAGCCCTAGCCAATAACCTTTCTGCTGTCAAAATTGAAAGGTGAAAAATACTGAAGAAGACCAAAATGATAATTATGCAGTCTGAAAGAGAAATGGCTTTGCCATTTCCATCTATGTCAATGACTTTCTTTCTCATCTGTTCTCAGATTTTCTTAGATTGTGTGCTGCATTTTTAGATGATTTAGGCTACTTCATGTTGTCATAGAGGTTCTACTGAATTGATTTCTCGATTCTGCACATCTGACAGGAATTAGGCCCAGCGTGACAAGTGATACTGAATTGAAAAAAAATGCGTTAAATCACAGTTAATTCAAGATTTATCAAAGGGGTGATTAATTTTACAAATTTTGCCAGGATGGTTTTCTCCTAATAAATTAAACCCTCTGTTGAAAACTATATTTTGTATTTATTCAGGTTATCTTTGTATCATGTTTAAATGTGTTTGATGTTCTGAAACATTTAAGCGTAACAAAAAAAAACCAGAAGGTGGGGACAAATACTTTTTCTCAGTATTATGTTAACATTTCTGACACAGCAAGGCAATGAGGCTGAAACCAGGTTTGAATCAGGAGTAACAACAGACCTTAAATACGCATTAATGATTCATTGCAGCCCATGACCTAACAAGAAAACAATATAGTCTTGTTTTAACTTAACTCATGTGCCTCGTGGTTTGAAAAAACATTTTCAACAGAAATGATTCAGAGGGTGGAGGCTGCAATTATCAAGAGTAAGCTAAGGCAAGCCCTTTCTGGTTCTGTTTTGAGAGAAATATATCAGCTAATCAGTGTCCAGCCCTTTACACAATAATTCTAAACTCTAGCTGTCAGAGGTACTTAACTCCAGTGCCTCCATAGATTTTATTCAGTCAAGGCAATACAGTCACATCAAAGCAAAAGTCCAGCTTATAGATTGCAGGGCAACACTATCCATTTCCACAATAATTTGTGCAATGATACAAACATCTCAGATTTGACCTTTCACACACATTTATGCATTTCCTACAAATATATTAAAAACATCCTTGCTGGACTCTTACAGGTTGCCACAACAATCTCCTATCCCATGCAGATTTCATCCCAGAATCTTAAAAAAATATGCAGTCAGTCATTCATTTTCTAAACCGCTTCTTCCATAGTGGGTTTTGGGGAAGCTGGTGCCTATATCCAGCAGTCTATGGCCGGGAGGCAGGGTACACCCTGGACAGGTCGCCAGTCCATCGCAGGGCAACACACAAACAACCATGTACACACCCATTCACCTAAGGGCAATTTAGAGAGACCAATGAACCTAAGAGGCATGTCTTTAGACTGTGGGAGAGAACCCACGCATGCATGGGGAGAACATGCAAACTCCATGCAGAAAGACCCCTTGCCAGGAATCAAACCCTGGACCTTCTTGCTGCAAGGCAACAGTGCTACCAACTGTGCCATTGTGCAGCCCAAAAATATGCAAGAAAAGTTTAAATGACCTTGATTTTCGTTTCTTAAAATGTCTAGGTCACTGAAACATTGAACTGGACAGCTCCAGAGGTATTATATCTACAGCTTTTTTATTAACTGTTAAGTGTCTTTAAAGGACCAATCTTTCCAAAATTCTTTCTCTTATAGGCTGACCAGTTCTGTGGACGTCTCCACCCCCAGAGGCTGGCAGCTGTTGTAAGCTGACTCCTGAGAATTAGACTATAAAAAGACATGAAAACTATTAGAACTTTTACAAACCACATATCTGTTCTCAGTCAGTGTCAATTAAGACCTTCTAGGGGACATCCTGGCCAAAAAAACGATAATGGGATTGGAGAAGCTAGGGTACAAAAGAGTGGTAACAGCACTTGCTGGTATGAAGTCAGTTCTGTAGGAGAGAGGGTACAACAGCCAATACCTGGATTTAAGACATATTTTAATCACTACCATTGTGGCAGTTCTGTGATTGCAATGCTGACATTAAAGATACATTTTTAATAAAATTCTCCTTTTGCATTTAAAATAGATCTTAAAAATTCAAACTAATGTAAAACATGCTTTCTTTAACTTCAGAGCAGGAGGTCAAGAAAACTTTTGAATAAAAGTTAAGCCTTTAACCAGTTTAGAAAACATTCATTGCTGGTTCAGAAAATCTCTTCCTATTAAATTGCATGCCATTATTTGTTTTTGTGCTAACTTAATTAAATATATAGATAACAGATCTTAGAGCTAGGGTCAGCAACCTTTACAATTAAAAGAGTCAAATATTCCCCTGTTGCTATAAAATAAAAATTTTTCTTGAGCTGCACAACCTACATTGCCCTTCAGAACAAGCAAGCTTACAGAGTTTTATGAATCCCCACTATATAAAATATATTTATTATACAGATAAATTATAGACTCAACTTTTACTTTTACTTCTACTTGTAGGTTTTAGAACCAAGGAAAAAAATTAACTTTTCATAAAGACATTTTCTAAATAAAATGTGTCATATTTATAAAGAATAAAGAAAAAAAAACATGTTGTTTGCAACCTAATGACAAAAAGAAAACAGACTTTACCTTTACCCTCTAAAGTAACAAAGAGCCACTGTGGAGGGCCTAAAGAGCCACAGGTTGCAAACCTCTCCCTTAGAATGACTAAAAATAAAAAGAATCTTTGATTATATTTATTTAGATGGATTGATAAATAAATCTTTATTTTTTCTGTTCCATTTTAGACAACTGTACTGAAATCACTTTAAAATACTTTTGCTGAGAAGCCACTTGATGCATTTTCTACACATACCAGAATGGAATGACAGCATTGTATGTCATTGCGTTTCAAACCACTGTTTGCAATAGCAGTATCAGTAAAATAACATACACTGGAATGTTTGTTTAATTGCTGGTAGGCAAAATTATGGCTGATGTCACAAATTTGCATCATTCCATAAATTTATATAGATATTTTCAGTGCTAAACTCAAATTCACAGTCTCTACATTATTTAGCATTTTTTGATGACAAAAACACAATTATTTTAAAATGTAAACAAACAATAGGAGGAGAAATATACAGAATGTTCGTATGGTCTCTTTAAATGTTCCCTAGGACAGGTAAAGAATCCATGCTTTGGAACTGATTTTTGACAGATACGAGACTCATATGAAACTGAGGTTTTTGATATGAATATATTGTAAAGGAAGTTTCAAACTGCTACATGTGAATTAAAAAGGGGCTACGCTTTGAAACAAACATGTCAACAGAAGTTCAAAGTCTTTCTTGTATTCAGTCTAAGACTAATTACTTAAGGGTCCACTCTGCAGTTAAAACAGATCAGGGGAAAATATAAATATATTGTTTATGGAAAGTTTTCTAGAAGTTAGTATTCGTTTTCTTAATTTGTTAAACAAGGCACCAGGATGTGACATCCGAGAAAGGACCAAACATAACCAGCATGCCACCACTCACTGGGGACATCATTAGCCCCACCCACAATTCCCTCTACAGTTAGGGCCAGCCAGGGCAGATGGCTCAAACTGTGCATATATAAAAAATAAGATAAGTTACCACAATTTGTTTTTAAAGAAGGTCACAAGCACAATGACAGGACATCCAGACTAACAGAGGAAAAGGAAAGCCCAAGTGAATTGTATTCGCAGCTGTTTCTCTCTTCTCTACTGCCCTGCCCCTACGAGGTCACTCTTCCTGCGTGACGTCACAAAGTAAACACACAGACACTGCTGCTTCTGCTGCTGCAGGGCCTCAAATCTTCTCAAATGCTCCTCTGTTTCTTCAGCCTTTACACATGTTTGTGTACAATTCTCTTCTGCTGGTTATAACAGTGCAGCTTAATTATAAGATGTAACATTGTGGTTGTCTTGATGCCATCCAGCTGTGCTCTGGTTCTGTATTTATTGCACTGCAAATGGAGTAAGAGAGGGGAGAGGGGCTGGGAGGCAATCATATTTTACCCTTTTGTCTGTTCAGATTTCCATGTCTCCATAAGTCGTTGTGAGTCTTGGAGTGTTCCTAAGATGCTTGCCTTTTATGGGTGTATAAATAGGAAAGACTGTTAAGCAGCACACACTGCACTGTATTTATGACAATGAAATCAAACATCTAGAAACAGGGAACTTCTTCACCTAAACAACTAATACTCCATTGCCAAATCCTTGTTTTTTCTCACTCTAAAAGTAAAAAAACAAACTGGATTTCAATAACCAGAATCAGATTTGCCTAGTAAAAGTTAGTGGAGCTGAACGGTCCAAGAATGACCTAAGATCACTGAGTACACAGAGATTCCCTTCTTATTGTTATAGGAGCAGCCTCTCCAATAAAGAGGGGCTTGAATAAGTGTGTGTGTGTGTGTGTGTGTGTGTGCATGTATGCATTTTGCAGAGCATCTGCTTGAGAGCTTTGGAGGACTTATACATGCTCTGCCTTGCCAAAAAATCTGAGGAAAACAAACAGTGTCTTTATTATAGTAATAAATATGCTTTGGGAAGCAAACGGTTTAATTTTCCATTAACCCCCACCTCAAAAACTCATAAAATACCAAGAAAGGCTAAGGGAAACCTGTGACATTTCCCTTTGTTGGCACCAAACACTGCAGTCTTCCACTCCTGCTTGACCCTTGAACCCTCACCGCTGGAAAATCCTCGCTTACAATATAAGCTCAAACTCATTTATATTTTTTTTCCACAAAAAGAGTCATCTTAGTACAACAAAGTTTGACAAATATTTGAGTTGACACTGTCGCTTTAAGTTAAGGTCATGTGAATGATCAGATTTGTGCACATGGCGTCTACATGGAGACATTCAAAAAACCAACCACACAGAATCCTCTTTAGAACAATAATGCAAGGACAGCAGCGGCTCTGCTGATGCTTTTTGCGTCCCTGTATGTTACACAGATTTTACATTAATCCTTGCTTATTGGCCTTTCGCTCACTAGCAGTAACACTCACTGTGGAAGAACTTGAAAGAATAAAAAAATCATTTTTGCCTCCTGATAATTTACTCTGATACAGCGTGGTTTTTAAGCAGTATCAGAACAGAGCAGAGTATGAGCACCCCTGTCATATAGTTACTGTACAACTGGTCTTGTAACCACAACACTCAGGTCAGGTGACGCACACCTGAAACAAAGAGCTTAGTGTGGTGCTTCCACTTCACTGATTCACCCATGAGGAGGTGGAGTGCAGCACTGTTATCTTACTGTATATATTTGCATAGTAGAGGTCAGTTACAACACAGGGCTTTCTGTGTTTCTCGCTGCAGTAAAGGCAATCTAACTGACAGACTTCCAGATATTGCAAACTGCAGGCTAACTCACGTGCTGGAGAGCTACAACAGGCTTGGTATGTTATCAAAGTAAAACGAGGTTTTAAAAAGTTATTCTTCAATATAGGTGAAATTTCCATCATATCATTGTCATGATTTAATTTTTTATTTTTAAGACACAATAAAAATGACCTTGGTTTTTTTCCATCTTTATGGAGCAGAGAAAAAAGACACTCTATGTATGCTGGTGTATTGAAGAACTTCTTACATGGGTCTAAATGTGATGAAATAAAGTGAATTTTGTGGAATATTAAGTTCTGTCTCATCTTTGAAAGAAGTGTATCCATGTGATGTGCCCCCTTTTTTGTATGGCAAGTATGCATTGGGATTACAAGTGTAGAAATCATCATGTTCTGCTGTGTCAGGATGGGGTTGTTTACTGTGATGTCATTGTCTTGTTTTAGTTTTTAATTTTCGTCATATTTAGGGATTAACTGACCATCTAGGGATTAGTGTTCTGCGAGGGCCCCCAAGAAGTCAAATAATAATTAACTCAGTTAATCAGAAAGTAGGTCAACCTGCCCTCACTTCAACAGTTCAGCAAGTGGAGGTAAGTAAATCTTCATCAGTGCAGTCTGTGTCTCTGCCTGACATATCATGAGATTAAGCAATCTAATTTTTGGGTAACTGCTTCCACATTGGTGTAGCTCTTCATTTCTGTCATGCCAAAACCTTGTATTTTTCTTCCATCCTCCATTTTTAGTCATTTCTTGTGAAAATCAATTCTGTTGATCAGTCTTTGCATCTGTTTGTTATTCCATTAATACATATCCAGTAAAACGAATAAAAAAGAGCATATAACTTTGACCAAAAAGCATGAATTTCATTTTAGTAGAAGACTTCCATTCCACTTTCCATTTGCTGAAAAGTAAAATTTTTGGAGATACGAAGAAGTTTATGTCCGACTGCGATGTTAACTGATAGCAAGCAATATATGGAAGCTCAGAATTCACTCTCAAAATTTTTTTGACAGTCCTAAAAAGGGCCTTAGGTCTGTGCTAGACATCAAATAGTTTATGCTAGGGTGTGAATATATAAGAATTGGATGCTGAAGCCTTTTTTTCTCAGTAAAGATCTGTAGTTCTGTAGTGCTATGGGGTAAAACACAGTTCTGTCCGCCCGTTGCTGTACACTACTGGTCACCAACTTGAAATAAGGTTTTTTTCTTTGTTACAAGAAAGCTAAAGTCAGCTGTTTGAAATTATTTCTGGTAACTCAAAAACCCAGACAGCTATGGTATAAAAACTAATGGCCCATAACTCTCATTAAGGTAATGTTTGAAAACTGCAGCTGACAAGCTACCTGGAGCAGATCTGCTACTTAGGCTCCATCCATGTAGATAGAACAAATAATTAACATGCCAATAAAGAAGAATGCTAAGAAGGTATTAGTATCAAAATCCAAAATGAGATACCATTATAACAGATGTGACTATCAAAAAAATAAATTTTAGCAGTAGTTTTCTGATTTAAATAAAAGCCATCATGTTAATGCATGTTTGTCTAAATGTTAAATGTACTTACTGTGATGCAGTACTATTTTTAATCAAGGTTATCATACTGTGAGATTCTCATGCCGACATGTCTGCAGCAGACTAAACAAAGCGCTTTGTTTGTTGTCTTATGCATGATTATAATATTAACTTCACATGTTGAGTTGGTCTCAAACTGAGAAGGTGAATTAAAAAGTTATGATGATCTCAAAACAATGTCACTGTCATGTCATGAGTCATGGTCTCCACATTTGAGGGGTGGCTGGCATATGAAACATAAAGAGGTCCATATGGTTGTTAGGGGGTCAGCTGTCTCAAAAAGGATACCTCTTGAGTCAAATAAAAGTAAGATGCTGTCTGAGAAAGAAACTTTTTTTCCTCACTGTTCCAAATTACCTAAAGCAAAGCCATGCTCACTGATGTCTGCTTTACTCAACAGCTCATTTTAGTGGTACTCGGAAGAAATATGAATTATTTTCGAGGTAAACATGAAGAGATTGAATGTGATGAAGTGGTTACTTGCATGGTGTTTTTTTTTTAAATGACAGCCTGAACCTGTTCTGAGACTGACAAAATGCAACTGAAATGAAGTAGATAATAGTTCCCTTACCTGCATTAGATGCCATGCAACAGAGAGTTTGTTGAAAAGTAAACAAATCCATAGTGGTGAATTGCTAACAGCTAGTCACATAGTTTCCATTTCAATAGATTTTAGCTATTTAAAACAAACTGTAAATGTAGGACATTATAGCAGCAGATAGAGTTTTTCAGCTGGAAAACTTCCAAGTTACTATTTAAATGTTTTGTTGATTAATGCTGTGGGCAGTATCGGTACGCCTAATTATCTATGAGTCGTCAGTCTGATTTAATTCTGCCAGGAGTGGTGTAAACGTTTTGATTTTGCAACAAGCTGTCATTTGTGCTACCAGAACAAAGCTGGTATACTTTTCCAAGTCTCAGAGATGTTTGGAATTAATTTCAGCTGACCAGGCGAATTGAAACAGCCAGCCAAACAGCCAATCAGTTTAATTTTCATTGTAACAACACTGCATTACTTTGGCAAGGACAATAGAAAAAAAATCTATATTGTCTGAGAACTCAGAGACAGGAACATGAGGTGGGTCTAAACGGCACCCTTGTCTGAGACCTGGGGAACACCAAGCACGAGGCAACAGCAGCAGCCTAAGGTGAGGGGCAGACACTGATGCTCAGAGGTAGCATGGCACAGCCTCTGTTGCTACCAAGCAACGAGGAGAAGGGACTGGAGCTTGGGAGCACTAGGAACAGGTACTGGTGCTTTCAGGCAGCAGGGATTAGGCTCAGAGACCTTGAGGGGGCATGGAGTGGGCTCTGAGACAGCAAATAAAAATTCCGTCTCAGCCACAGACTGACTAGTCAGCTGAGTATCCTCCAGTGGCATAGACAAATGAGCAGGATCCCTTACTAAAAGTCCATGCTGGTGCCGGGTAGCAGGTTGTGGGCATGCACGCAGGACCTCGTCGACCATAGCAAAAGAGATGCAACGCCGGATTCAGTGGTTGTCTGCACAGCACGCTGTTTATTCTGGAGTCCTCAGTGCCAAGCTGCTCATTTGCACTGCGGTGGCCAAGAGGTTCTGTAGCACCAGGATGTGGTATTGCCAGCCTTGAGCCCCAGAATGGCAACCACTGCTCCACCATTACCTCTGACTGGCGCATGTTTTTTTTCTCCTGTTTTAGTGTTGTTTTAAAATGTCAAGAAAATAGTACTTATAGAAAATGTATTCTCTGATGCGGTACTTGAAAGAAAAAGTTTATAAAAAACTGCTCTACAGCAACTTACATTAATAGCAGTCATGCCAACATCTAAGGAAACCTAAGAGACTACAGAGATTTATAATTCATCTACAACAGCTTAATTTAAGAAAACTGAAACTTCTAAGCAAGATAAGTTCACACACATCATCTGTATCATACAGCATTATTCATATATTGTTTGTATTTACTAGAGAGTCAATTATATGGAGAGAATTAAAGCACTCGAAACTCTCAAGCAAATAGCAGCTAGGTCGCTTCTTGTCCACCCTCTGAATTTATGTGGGACTGCAGCACAATTTGGAGCACGCCTATTTATAGTCGACTATATACCAGCAGTGTCTACCACCAGCACCCTGCAGCCTGAAAGTCACACTGGGATGATTTCGGGAGGGGGAAGTCCTTGTGCGAGGCATTGCTGATGACGTTCAGTTCACACTGCACCGATTTGCTTTCACAAACCAATCAATCAACTAAAGAAATCTACTTTAAATGTATCCTTTAACCAACACACACTCACTGCATGAAAGCACATTCACTCCAATGTCTGCATGCCCATATATTCAGGCATGAACGATAACATTCACTCACACACTGAGTGAACACGCTTCCATGTGCAGGCACACAAGTTGTAATGCATGATTAAACCTGTGCACACATCAGTGTTGCTCTTTCAAAAACTTTCCAAAGACACTGTAGTGTTGAAATACAGCACTACTACTACTTGTTCTTGATATCAGGTTGTCCACTGAAAAAACAAGACAGCAAAGCAACTCACCTTAGGTGCTTCAGAAATATCCAGGGAAAATATTCATCCACCTTCAGCTCTTTTCAAGTATCCCCCTGTGTGTTTCTGAGAGTCCAAAGTCAAGATCACCAAACAAACAAAAGTATGTGGTGTGCATCTCATACACAGCAAGTCCCACTCTGCTGCTCACTGATGCTCTCTAAAATAAGGAGGGAACTTTGCTCACAGCTGCCAGGTTCGCAGCCAATAAGGTTATATTGTTTTCCTCTTCTTGGCCAATCATGCGCCTCTCATGCTCCAACCTCTTTCCTCCTCCTCCTCCTCCTCCTCCTCCTGTCCCTGGTGCTGCTGCTGCTGCTGCTGCTGCTGCTGCTGGGAGTTCACATTGTGGTGGACAAACCCATCAAAATTGAGACGAACTGTTGCAACATTTAGATGTTAAAGAATAAAGGCTTTGTGAAAACATTAGGAAATAAGACAAGGGGAGAAAGGGAGAAAACACTGTCGGGTTTCTTTTTAAAGAGATGATTTTTCAAATCCGCTTACACTGGTTTAAGTTTAAAAGCTGTTCTCCTTCATAATATTAGTGGTGACAAATCCCTGCTTTACTAGCTGCCTGTATTAGACAAAATGAAAATATGGGATTATAACAAAGTGATAATAGGGGATTACTTTTGGAAACTAATTGATAGATAGAAAGACAGCTAATTGAATCCTCTCAAGATTTCCAAGCCTGTCTTTTATCACAAGGAAATGTCTCATGACATAAATATAGATAAACTTTGAATCTAGTTTGGTATGCAATTTCTCGTATCACTGATGCTTGCAGGTTCCAGAGATGAAGTATTGCTTCAGCAACCTGCAAGGAAAACTTTGCTCCCTGAAAAGCGCTACAAACTGATGTTCTCGACAATACATTGACAGGTTCAGCCTGTCCTGTTGAGCCATTAAAAATTGTGCTCTAGTTGTGTAATGCTGAAACAGGCTGTGTCATATTTATTTAGTTATGAAAGCCTTCACTGATGAATGCAACATCAGACATGTTTGATTTTGCCTTTAAGGTACAAGAGGCCCCTTTTTTTTACTTTTCAAGACACATTTCACCTCTATATTTATAAATGTATAAACTTTTTCTTAAACAGGAGCAGTATTTACATGACGCATTTAAATGAAGTTTTTAATAGGATCGGTCAATGCATTGCAAATAATAACTATGTACAACAAAGACTAGGTGGTTATTATTCCTTTAAATGAATAACTTGGATCAAACCACAATGAAGTTGCAGAGAGTCCAAACAAAGCAGCACCTAATATATGCATGGTGAACATCAGAAATAATTTAATCCAATGAAGAGTGCACACTGTCTGAAAGCTCCCCCTGGAGGCAGCTGCATCCAGTCTTGTGAGCTGTCTTGTATGTCTGCTATAGTTTTAAGTTAGATCTGTCATCCACGCAAACAGAGAAAATCTCATAGTAGTCAATTTGGTATTTGTATCAAATTCCATGATGAACTAGGAATTTTATTAAACTGTATTAGTCCATTCATTGTCTTCTCTTTAACCGAAGTAAGGTCACGGAGATCCGAGGTCTGGGAACGAAAAACAGATATCTCTGTTCCCAGTGACACTCTCAAGCTCATGTTGGGGGATCCCAAGGTGTTCCCAGGCTGGAAGGGACATATATAGTCCCTCAGACGGGTTCTGGGTCTGTCCTGGTGTCTCCTAGTGGAAAGTGTCAGGAAAATCTTCAAAAAAAGGATCACAGGAGGCACGCTGATTATATGCTAAAACCCCCACAGCTCTCTCCGTTCAACCCGGAAGAGCAGTGGCTCTACTTCATTTGTATCTTATGCTTTTGCTCATGTTCCATATCTCACAACCATAGGTGAAGGTTGGAACATAGACAGACCAGTGCATCCAACAGACAGATGAAAAGAGGTAATACTGGATGACCGAGCATTTGGATAAAAATAAAATTCACAATAAAGTTCCCCCTCACATAATAAAGAAACTTACTATAAAAACAGTCCAGAAATCCTTATTTAAAGTTTTAAGTTCTCATGCGATTCAGTTATTCAGGCAGCAGAGTTGGTAGGCCCTCAGGGAGCGACCAGGAAAATGGGCATGAAAGGTTCAGGAAAGGAAGCAAACAGAGTGCTGCTGCACCAGTCTGTCTGGCCCCAAGGTTTGTCAAACTCACATGAGAGGGGTATTAGGCCTACAATATTCAAAAAGGGTAAAACTTGTTCCTTTAATGTGCTAGTATGTGTAAACAGCAAGAAATGGAAGCAAATTACCAAGAGGATATTGCTGCAACTTGATTGAAGGTAATAAGAAAGACAATTCCTCGAATTGGACGAAAGGTTAATTGAAACAAAGAAAAATCTAGAATGCAAGAAGTCTCTCAACTGAAGTTTTACTGAACTTCAACACTGATCAGTGAGTCTCCTAAGGGACTCATAATACATGGCTGCTGAGTACATACAGAAGCAGACTCCATTCATTGGTCCAGAATACATCATGTTTGTTCCACTGCTCTGCACGCAGAGAGCCTGTAGAAGCTGTTGACAGCAACCACCTCGGAGGAAAGGAGAGAGGTGTTCTTCATGATGTGAGGTGAGAGGACACAGTGTTCTGGAAAATCCTGCCCAGAGGAACAAACACATACAATTACTGCATCTAACAATGTAAAGGTGGAGGTGAGCAGTTAATGCTTGCAAGCCTGCTGAACCCAGGCTGTTCGGAAAGTTTAGACGAATCAAAAAGAACATCGCGCAAAGTAACGCTGGGGTCTAACATCACCCTTGCAGGTCATTTCTGAAGGGTGGCTTACGTTAAAGCAAAAAACATTTGCACAATGTTGAAATAAAATTGAAAAGTTCGCTCCCTTTGTACCAAGCATGTCCAGCTCTAATCACATCAGCTACACGCTGCAACATCTCCAATTTGGAGGCATTATAAAAGAAAGCAGACACTGTCAGAGTGGTGCAAGCGGTTCTGGCAGCACTCCACTCCCCCACAACAGATTATATCTATCATCTAACTCTAATAAGCCAAACTACATTTCAAAGTGTTTTTTACAAGAAGGAGACACTAAAATAGGTTAAGTTACCATTAGTTAACCAGCTGGAACCTATGATTATCTAAAAATATCAGCAATTACTGTCACATGCATGTTTCTATGTCTCAGTTCAGCCATTGCACACAAACTTCTCATGTCACTGGAGCTTTAGTAAGAGCCAGAGTTTGACTTGCTTCTTTGTTGTTTATCCTTTTACTCTTTGTGGTCCTGTCACCCCCTCCAGCAGCCGATGTTCTCTCCCACATAGTCAGTACTTTTCATTGTTCATTGTTCTGGACTCGCAAGTTTTCAGGGTGCTGTCAACCCCTCGGTAAAGATAGAGGGTCAAAAGGCACTCTTTCCAAAAAAAGTGGTCACGATTTGTTCTAAATGACAAAAGAAGCAGGAAAGGAACTTGGCTCATGAGGGTGGCACTGCCTCAAAAGAATCGTGATCTGGTAAATTACAGAGTCCACGAAGGCATCAATTACCCTCTGCTTTTCTTCGTTTCTCTTATCTGCAATCACCTTCCTTCTCTGAGCAACGACTCTTCCTTTTAAAATCTTTACATTGTGCTTATCACAGGACAGATTAGGAGAAATCTATCATGTGTTGTATGTAGAAAACCATTTGCCATAAACTGCACAGAACATATTGAAGGTGAGTGAATTTCTGTTTTTCATTAGGATTGTATGTGACAAGTACTGGTGCTGGGGGGGCACCAGTACCAGTACCAGTACTGGTACTGGTGCCCCCCAAGGGTGTGTTCTATCCCCACTCCTCTTCTCCCTGTACACAAATGAATGCACCTCAGCGGACTCGTCCGTGAAACTCCTGAAGTTTGCAGACGACACCACTGTCATTGGACTGATCCAGGACGGTGATGAGTCTGCATACAGACAGGAGGTGGATCGCCTGATACACTGGTGTAGTCAGAACTGCCTGGAACTAAACCCACTCAAGACTGTGGAGATGGTGGTGGACTTTCGGAAAACACCACCTCCATACACCCCCCTCACCATCCTCAACAACACCGTGTCGGCTGTGGACCACTTCAGGTTCCTAGGAACCACCATCTCTGAGGACCTGAGATGGTCTTCACACATAGACACTGTTCAGAAGAAGGCTCAGCAGAGACTGTACTTCCTGAGGCAACTCAAGAAGTTCAACCTTCCACAGGAGCTGCTGGTCATCTTCTACACTGCCATCATTCAGTCTGTCCTGTCTTCATCTATCTCAGTGTGGTTTGGTTCATCCACAAAACAGGACAGGTCCAGACTGCAACGAATAATCAGGACTGCAGAGAGAATCATCAGGGCTGACCTTCCCTCCATCCAGGACTTATACAGGTCAAGGGTCAGGAAAAGAGCTGTTAAAATCTCTGCAGACCCCACACACCCTGCACATAAACTGTTTAGAGTTCTGCCTTCAGGCCGACGCTACAGAGCGCTGTTCACAAAAACCAGCCGCCACAGAGACAGTTTCTTCCCCCAGGCTGTTTCTCTGTTGAACATTCAATAGAGTACAAAACAACAGCAGACAGATGTTGCAAATGCACCTTTTTATTTATTTATATATGTGTATATTTGTACATTGTAAATATGTATATTCTGTAGTGCAAAAACAAAAACCAAAGAGCAAAGTGTACCGGAGTCAAATTCCTTGTTTGTATGTACAAACTTGGCAATAAAGCTGATTCTGATTCTGATTCTGACAAATCAACACATTTTACCATAAAATTATACCATAGAAGGAAAAGAAAATTTTTAATTTGTGACATTCATTTGTACACAGCCCGGTTTACTATGATACCCCTAAGTTAAATTCAACACAGCCAATTGCCTTCAGAAATTATCTTATTAGTAAATGGAGTCCAGCTTTGTATCATTTAATCTCAGTATAAATCCAGTTCTTTTAAGGCCTCACAGGTTTGTTAGAGATCATTAAAGAACAAACAGCATCATGATGATCAAGGACCACAGCAGACAGGTCAGGAAAAATGTTGTGGAGAGTTGCAACTGCAAATCTACAACATACAAGGGCGATCACCTGAACTCACAGGCTGGGCAATGAAAGCATCCATCAGAGAAGCAAAAAATATGCCCATGCATGGTCACTATGGAGGAGCTTCAGAGATCCATACCTCAGGTAGGAGAATATGTTAACAGATCAACTGTCAAGTAAGCATAATATAAATCTGGACTTTATGGAAGTGCGGCCATAACAAAACCATTGTTGCAAGTAAGCCACAAGAAGTCCAATTTTGAGTTTGCCACAAGGCACTTATGGGGCTCAGCAAACATGTGAAAGAAGGAGTTCCTGTCAGATGAGACTTAGAG
Organism: Crenichthys baileyi; assembly: GCA_036173005.1. NCBI lineage: Eukaryota > Metazoa > Chordata > Actinopteri > Cyprinodontiformes > Goodeidae > Crenichthys > Crenichthys baileyi. The sequence goes on along the minus strand of JAHHUM010001157.1, from coordinate 902,033 downwards.
AATATTTCTACTATACTAGCTAAATGAAATGTGGCAGTGGCATGTTATGTTGTGAAGATGCTTTTCTTTCGCAGGGACAGATCAGTGGGTCCAAATTGATGGGGAAATGGATTAAGCTAAATAAAAAGTGAACCTGGAAAAAACCTGGGAAAAAATGCATAAGACTTGAAAGTGGGGCAGATGTTTACCTTCCAGCAGGACAATATCATTAAACATGCAGCCAGAGCTACAATGGAAAGGATTTAGATCAAAGCACACTCCTTTGTCAGAATGATCCGGTCAAAATCCGGACCTAAACCAATTAAGAATCTGTGGCGAGATTTGAAATTTGTTTTTCGCAGATGTTCTCCATTGAATTTGACAGAGCTTTGTCATGAAGAGTGGGCAAAATGTCATCCTTTAGATATGCAAGCTGGTAAAAACATACCCTGACAGACTTGCAGCTGTAACCTGCAGCGAAAGGTGGTTCTATGAAGTATTGACTCTGGGGTGCTGAATACAAATGCATCTGTAAATAATTTTGAAAACCAACAATCAGTTTTCCTTCCTTCTCACAACTACTCACTAATTTGTGTTGTCATTTAAAGTCACAATAAAACACGTTCAAATCAAAGGTTGTGAAAGAATGTTAAAGAATTTTACACATTCACTCTGATCATGACCCAGTTCTCTTCTCCTCACCAGGAAAGGAGCTGTGAGGGTCGCTCGAAGACAGAGAGTCGCTGTTGAAATTCATCATTTTATAGAACAATCATCCATGCCCTTGTCCTTCTGTCTGTTTTCATCCATCTGTTTGAAGCCTTTTACTTCTGCACGTATAGTCCATGTTTTTACTCACTCTGTTTTTACAAGAAAAACAGAGTGAGTCTTCTGTTAGCCTGAGGTTTCTTTATGCATCAATGGAAGCTCAATCCTAAAGTACAGGTCTTTGTGTTGCTCTGCAGGAGTAATACGACACCATGCATGTAAGGATTTGACTTTCATTCAAATTTTAACTTGATGAGATATATATTCACATTTTATCATCTGTAAACTTCTTTAAAATCTTTAAAATCAGTATCTGCACCAGTGGGCTTTGACTGCAACAAGGAAAACAGACCTGTATAGACAAGTCTGATTCTTGTGCAGCTTTAGGTTAGTGTATAAATTTGACAGAAAACAAGTTTAAAATTTTATTGCCAGTGACAAATTTAGATGAAAAACTGCATTTGAAGTCCAGAAACCCCATTTAGCAGGAATTGCAGTTACTGGTGCTAAGAAAATCATTTAGGCATTAAAATTCATTTGAAAATATATTATCTTGCAGATATAGCTAAATACATGGACTTGCTGAGAGTTTTTTTCAAGACCGTGGGTCTAAACTGTAGCAGAAGTCATTTTGCTCATTTTAGCCACAGTTGTGAAAGGTAATTTGACAGAAGTTCCTCATTGAATCAAACCAAGTTAAGTCTGACAACACCCCCTACTGGTAACAAGGATTCATTACAGTGATACAATGTATCTCTTTAACTTTTTTAGATTTTGGCAGAATACTACCACATGCTGCAATATCATGGAGATTTTTCACGACTAAATGCATAATTGTGAAGCAGAAAGAAAATGAAACAGGGTTAAAAAGAAATGTTTATAAATAAAAATCTTCAAAATGTGGCACACAGACTTCCTCTGTCAGTATTTTGAAGAACCACCTTTCACTGCAAGTGTTTTGGGCTTTTCAATAGAATTTAGGTCTGAACTTTGACTGGGCAATTCTAACACATGGATGCTGCAGTCTCAAGTCTTTGGGAAGTGTCTAACAGGTTTTCTTCCAGGATTGCCCAGAATCTAGCTCCACCCATGTTCCCATCAACTCTGATCAGCTTACCTAAAGCAGCTGGAGAACAGCATCTCCACAACATGATGCTGCCACCTCTATGTTTCATCTTGACAATTTTGTTTTTAGGGTAATGTGTTGTATTAGTTTTCTGACATACATAATCTTTAGCATGTAGGCCAAAAGGTTCAGCTTTGGTCTAATCTGACCAGAACAACTTCTCCATGTGTTCGTTGTATCCCTTAAATGGCTTGGGCAACCTTTACAAAGCTTTTCTGCCTTCCCCGCAACAATTGCGTTTTTTGCCACTCTTCCATAAAGACCAGATTCTCCCACCTGAGCTGTGGATCTTTGCAGCTACCCCAGGGTTACAACGGACCGCTTGACTGCTTTTCTGATTAATGCTTTCCTTGTCCTATTCAGGTTTGGTGGACAGTCATTTTTTTGGTCGGTTTGCCATTTTACCATACTCTCTCAATCTTCAGTTATTTGAACACTGCTGATTGAGATGTTTAAAGCTTAGGATAGTGTTTTATAGCCCAACCCTGCTTTAAGCTTATCCACAACTTTATCCTTGACTTCTCTGTTGGGTTTTTTGGTCTTTGTGATGGTGTTTGTTCACTGATTTTCTTTAAAACCTCAAAATCCTTCACAGAACAGCTGGATTTATACAGTTGTACTGGGTTTTATTCAGGGGTTTCAGAGTAGAGGGATCATAATACAAATTGTAGTGTTGAGAAAAACACAAAAACTCACCTTAAACTTGGCTACTCTAACACAATATAAACATTTCAATATTTTGATCAAGAATGGTTAAAATACCTTCATATTACATTAAACAAAATCATCTTTTAAGTACAGACTGTGCTCCACAGATTCTGAAAAATCCAATCACCATGAATAGTGCAACAGATCTTGAATATACTGATCATGACATTCTTACACAGTATATATATATATATATATATATA
>JAHHUM010001157.1:600000-897827 GCA_036173005.1 Crenichthys baileyi | reverse complement strand
ATGAAAACCGATGCCCCTGTAATCAGACTGGGCTTTTCACTGCATGTCTGCACCATCTGCAGCTGCTGTAGAGAAGTGACCATACGTGCATTTTCAAAAGCAAACAGTGTAGGATACTGACATTGTTGTCAGATCAAGTGAACTAAACAACCAACATCTCCGTGCACAACTTCAAAAAACCTTAATGGAAGTCTGAGAAGAAACAGACAAAAAAAATAATAATTTAGCAATGAAGTTTTAAACTCCAATTGGACTGTACAGCCGAGAGTCCTGCAGCCTGACCTTCTGCGGCTCTATGGCCTGTTGTGCATGTTTGAGACTTGCAACAACGACAACAAAAAAGAAAGAAATGGGGACAATTATTTAAAGTCTCTGTAGCAAAACATCACATTCAGTATAAACAGAAGTCAAATAAAAGCTATTAGCCTTTCAGTAATCTAGATAAAGGTAACCTCTGGCAACAATTTAAAGATTGTCTTTAACAGCAAAAAACAGAAACACAGGCAAAATAAATAGTCCAAAAAAACAGTTTGGGTTGAATCTCACAGCACCACAGTGGGTCGCTTGTTTGAACGAGGTCAACCCCCGAAACCACCAGAACCATGCGTCACTGATATTTGTCATGGTCTACATTTCCGTTCATGACTCCGTTAGTGTGGTGCGCCCATGTCTGAGCCTGCAGCACCTTAGGCAGCCTCTTCCCCTTGGTGTAAGCGTGGTACCAGAAGTTGAGGAAAAGGAACAGGAAAATCAGGCCGTACAGGCCGATGATGTAGATAAAGATGGGGAACTGGTATGGGCAGTCCTTGATGAAGAAGTACTGGGAGATGTGGGTGGTAACCATGACGAACTGGATCTGAGGAAAAGCAAAGAAAAATGGTTGACGTCAACAGATTAGTTAAAAGAACTCAAAGAAATCTTTAAACAAGTGTTGGACAACGTAAAAACGCACCAGCTGAATGGTAGTGAGGTACTTTTTCCACCACAGGTACTTCTGGTAGTTGGGGCCCATGGCAGTCAGCCCGTAGTAGGTATACATGATAACATGGACGACACAGTTAAGAAGGGCGTGGAAAGTTCCCATTCCACCTGAAACAAGGAGTGCATCTGGATTAGTATCACAATATAACAAAAGAATTCAGGTAAGAGGACAAATACTCTTGCTTTGACATCTTAGGACGAATAAATCTTACCTGGAGAAAAACGAACCCCAAACCACCAGGTGAAGGGCATAATGGAGTGATGGTAGACATGAAGAAACGTCACCTGGCTGTTCTTTTTCCTCAGCACAAAGAAGATCTGAAGAGCACAGTTTATTTTAACAATTGCAAAAGGAAAGGACATCAATGTTGCTAGGAAATGAAAGGTTGTCTCATTTACCGTGTCGAGCATCTCGATAAACTTTGAGAAGTAGTAAAGCCAGCACGTTGCTGCCATCTAGAGGACAAAAGTTCAATTTTAAGCACTTATTCCAGTTTAGAAACGAAGTGTTAAAGTAGTCCGTTTAAAAGAGTGAGCTTACCCTCATAGCTTGTGGTTTGTCCGAGTAGTCAACAAGGTCGCAGTGAAATGAATATCCGGTTCCCCATCCTGACATCACAAACTGAAAGAAGCAAACAGCAAGTCATGAGCTGAGAAATATGTACAACTCGTGTTTGGTATTAGTTTAAGGATTAATCAACACTATTTTATTAAAAAACATTAGCATTGAAAAAAAAAGTATCAAAGTATTGAAAAATTGAGGAGCAGCATTTACAATAAAACAGAAGGCAAAACGAAACGCCACCTTATCAGGTTGACAGCCAAAACTGACTTCCTATAAATGATATGAATGAGATGAGGAAATACTGGTGTTCGATCATCTTTCAGACCAGTACTATGCTGATAGGACATTCCAAGACCCAATAGCAATTTTAGTCACAGTTCCAAGTTAGCGTCACACCACACCTCATAGCACATGTAGAGCGAGAGAGCCACCACACCGAAGTTGTAGACAATAAGAACTCCTTTCAGGTCGAAGGCTTTCCGGTTCTCCATCAACCGAGGCCCCAGCGACGTGACGAAGTAGATGTAAGCTAGGATGATGATCGTTTGGGTGAGAGGAGACGACATGAGCAGCCAGTTTTCTGTCCGCGAATCTGCAACAGGTTTGAGAGATTAGAAAGGTTTACGTAAAAATGGGCACACTGAGAATTTGTTTATGCTGAAACAGGACAGGAAGTGCGAGTTTGTGAGCAAGACTCACCTGCATTTTGGAAGAAGCCATCATAAATGACTGCAACAGAGGTCTTAATATTAGAAAGCTCCATTTTCAGGCAAAATCCAAGTAGTTCACCTAGGGGAAGAAAAGGCAAAAGGTTACCATGTCAGTTTGCTTTCCACAAGTTCACTGACATTTGGAGAAAGGATACAGAATGAGTCAGTGACCCCCCCCACCCCCATGAAGAAAGCTTTTACATTTCACATCATTAGAATATGCAAGAACATCTAACCTTACGCTGAGCAGGGAAGTAGTTTTTAAGAAGTCAGACACAGTCACTGAAAAAGGCCAACTTGTTTCATTCACAAAAAAAGGTAAGTCACTTCAGGAAGTAGTTGAGGCATCTGGTAAGACCTGAATCATGGTTGCTGCCTCATTAGTCATACTTAAAGAATGGAAAATACAACCAAATGTGTGAGGAATAAAATAACGTACTAGTATTATTCTTTTTAAAGCCATGTGGATCGCATACCGTCATCTAAAATCCTGAATTCATTAATGAACACAAGTTCTTAGAGCGAAGCAGCCTGGACCAAAACATTAAAGTAAAGACAGCAACCTGTATGTCGTGTGTGGTATAATTGTCATTTATACACAAATATAAAAGAATATGCAGTCATCAGTTTTGACAGGCACGCAGCAAAAAAAACAAAAAGCATGGTACAAAAGCAAGATCGGTGAGGTAAATAGTTATACTCTGACTAGCCTGACAGGTTTATACAACATGCCAGTAATAAATTATAGAAATTGCACCAACAGGGAACTTCTCAGTGGAAACGGCAAGAGGTCAACAGAAAATCTATTACAATTTATCTACCTTGGCCTGATTAAGTGTGTGTGTGCGGTTAGAGCAACCATCACTCACTGAAAAAGAAACACCCCATGCAACACCCTTCTGGACAGGTTTCTCAAGGTGTGTCCACCTTGATTGCAATGAAAATGTTCCTGTCTGAGTCTCATCCCTAACGAACCCAAGGACAAGCCGAGTGGCAAGCCGTGACATGCCAGTTCACGTTTTTTTCCCCCACTCCTTTTTTCTATGGCTGATGATGTAAAAGGCTCCTGCTCCCAATTATAACGTGTACAAAGTTCACGGACCAAAAAAAAAAAAAAAAAAGAAGAGGCATGTTGTCCCTTTAAATGGTTACCATGACAACTGAAATGTCACAGCTTTGGAGCTCTTTATAAAAGATATAAGATACATAAAAATACGCTGTTCACGGCACTCAACAACAATTACCGGAGCGAGCAGCGGTTCACATCCATTAAACAGCAGAACGGTGTTTCTCAAAGGCTGTCTCACTTTAACGATTACTTCAAACGCAAACTTCCTTCTGTCAAAACTTGAAAAAAAATAAAACGACGCACACACCTTTAACGTCGTTACAGCTGATACAAGGTTGAACCCCACCGTCGTGGTTATCCTTCCACCTGTTGCCTCTCAGCAGGTGTGCTCCCCCTCTGCGTCACTCTGTGCGGCGCCGCAGTCTGCTCGGTCCTTTTGATCCAACGGCAAGGGGCGGGGCTGTCTGCGTAGTGACGCCCCTTATGTAGCTGATTGGTCAATTTGTGGTCAAACAGGGTTAAAATAAAGTACATCATTCTTAAGTGATGTCTCATCGAAAACTATGTACGATTTAGTGAAAGACACGAGAAAAGGAAAGAGAGGCAGAGCTTAATGTTGGTATTTTCCATTGCTTTCCTCACGTCACAGCAAGATAAGACTAAAGATACGCTCTTTTAATGAGTTTTCAAAATCATTATATCTGATCAGAGAAGGATCTTACACTCAGCTATTTTGGTTCAGATGTTTATACTGTATCGTGGCCCATTGAGTCTATGATTATCATATGAAATGGGCTTTATAAATAAATTTGACTTGACTTTGACTTGACTTAAGGCAAAATGTGATCCTGGGAGGGTGTGTCGTCCAAGAAAGAGGTTCAGTGCCCTTCATTGCTCCTAGTTTCAGCAGGGATTGACAATGGAACCTTACAAACAGATGTAAATTTTCCCTAAAATCACAATAGGAGAATCTGTGCTTTTAGTCCATGGCTACTCCCATGAAAACTTTGCAGGCAAGCCGTTAAAAAGCAAAAACCATCTACAAAAAAATCACTCTAAAGTCCACTCTAAATTGCCTTCAGGTCTGACTGTGTGCTTGCACGTTTTCATTTTCTTTCTATGTATGGAAAGGTGACCTGGCCAGGTAGTACCTCGTGCCTTTCACCCAATCGCTTGCGATAGGTCACCCCCCGAAAAAAAATATTACACTGAAAATTACAACAATCTGTCCAATTTGGAAATAAATTTATACATTTATTTCACTTTAAATAAAATGACAATAAAGGTGCATTTAGCTTGACCAATATACAGTACCTCGAACTTTTTCACATTTTGTCATATACTTTTATGTGATAGACCAACGCAAAGTAGTGTATAATTGTGAAGTGGAAGGTTCTTAAATTTTTTTTGGTAAAATGGCACATACATTGTGCCATGTATTTGTACTCAGCCAACTTTTACTCTGACACAACATAATAAGATCAAGTGTAACTAATTACCTTCAGAAGTACAATTAGAGCTGTCTCTTAAAGGCCCAAGATGTTTGTTCGAGAACATGAGTGAAAACCAAGGAACACAGCAGACAGGTCATGAACACAGATATGGAGAAAGTAAAACAGAGATAGTAAAACAAAATAACTACACATCTCAGACAGTAAGGCACAAATGCCAGTCTACCAATATATGGCCTCACGTCTTAAACGACAGGCAGAGCAATAACCAGAAAGTAGCACATGGTTGCTTTGAAAGTGATCCAAGCATCTAAAACTCGTGGGAATTTCCGTCGACAGGACAGCTGTCAAAAGTGCAATCTACAAATCTGGTCTTTATTGAAAAGTGGCAAGAGCAAAGTCATTGTTGGAAGAAAGCTATGAGAAGGCCTGTTTGCAGATTGTCACAAGCCATGTAGGAGATACCGCAAACATGTTAAAAAAGGTGCGCCGGTCCATTGATACTAAAATTAATTAATTATGTGGAATTCCTAACACTGCACATCACCCTGAACACACCATTGTGAAACATGGTAGTGGCAGCATCATGCTGTCAGGATACTTTTATCACCAAAGATATGGAAGTTGCTTAGGGGTGATGGGAACATGGATGGAGCCAATTGTTGAAGCTCAGGTGGAGTTTCACTTTGCAGCACGATGGTAAACATACAGTCAGGGCTACAAAGAAATAGTTTAGATCAAATTATGTTCCTTTTGGAATGGCCCAGTCAAAGTCCATACCTAAATCCAACTGAGAATATGTGGCAAGACTGGAAAATTTAACAAGATAACAAGCATCTAATCTGACTGCACTTGAGTGATTTTGAAGAATAGACAAATAAAGTCTGTAGACGTGCAAAAATGGTAAGGGCATAAGCCAAAATACCTGAAACTCTGACTGCAGGAAAAATGGCTCTACATAGTACTGACTCAAATGCACACCGCACGTATGAGAATTTTATTTGTAAAAATGTAAACATCCATGTATCCTTTTCCTTCACTTTCAGTTAAATCCTGCTTTGTGTCAATGTTTTACATTAAATCCTAATAAAATACATCGAAGTTGGTGGCTGTAGCATGATAAAATGAGAAAAAGTTCAATAATACTTTTACAAGGCACCACTGGTTTACAAAACGCAAGCAGATGCAACACAGAATTGAAAACACATTACTTAAGACATTTATTGATATAGACGAAGGTTGAAATATGAAAACATAAAATCAACTCTACTTACAAAAGGTCGCTATGGAGCCATTAAAAATAGCAAACCAACAGAAAATGTTCAACTTATTATCAAATGTTTATAAAATAACATCAATATATTTCAATAAAAACAAATATTTACATTTTAAGGCCATAAACTCTGCTGCTGAAGATCTGATTGCAGGAGTTTACATAAACCAGAAAAAAAAAAAACAAAGACAATTCCTTACACTAGTCAGCTTTATTTTAGTATAAAAGATATAAGTTTATTTGGCATGCTTGGCTGGGCACACATTTCGATTCTCCGTATTAATCTTCATCACTGCTCCAGTTGTCTTGAAAGGCAGGGTTCACAGCAGGAAGGTTAGCAGCACCCTGCGAGGAATTAAAATATCCACATCAGCCTTACATGCAAAGAAGACCCATTTCTCCGAATAAATACTTCAGAAAAACAAGACATTCGTGCACAAATTGGAAGCACCTATTGTTGTGCAAAGTAAAATGCTTCAGCCTCTCTGCTTGCTCAGAAGCTTTCTCCACTTGCTCTCTGTTTGCTTGCATTCATCTGCTCTTAACTTCTTATCTCTCAACCAAAATTACAGAAAAATTGGACTAAATTATTTTAAATGTCAGTGACATTCAAGGATTTTTCTGAGGATGTTTTTGTTTTATTTTAATTGCTTTTAAAAGAGAAGGACCAGACATTAGGAGCAGTTGCACTTTAAATGGCAACACAAGCTAATCAGTACAATATGCCTCCCTTTTCCATGGATGACTACGACAAGGTTCTCCAGAAAATAACGGTGATGGGAAAAGAAAATTCATCAGCTCTAAGTGAAGGTGGAGGTAAATGCTGGGTATGGAAATGAAACGACTCTACCGGTGAATCAAAAGTGTGATAATACTGACAGACAGCTAACTAGCACCACCTAGAAACAGAATATTCCAGTAAATGAGAGTAAACTGACCAACAGACCTCCCTGGAACTCTCTTGGTGCAAAGCCAAAGGATAAATTCCTACCTTCAGATCTGGGGAGACGGCTAACAGGAAGAACCCTGAACCTAGATGAAACAGCTTGGCCAGCAATGCAGAGAAGCGTCTCTTCAAACCAGCACCAAGGAGAAAACAGCAGCAGACTGTTTTCGCAACACATTATAAGAGCTTACCAACTCTAAACACTGGAATTCCACTAGAAAACAGGTTTGCTCCACTTCTGCAAAAATGTGACTCCCTGGAAGTAAACCCATCTTCAAACCCTAGCGAGAAGTATGAGAATGGACTGCGCTCTAAATGGTTTCCTCCTTAACGACTTAGGAAAGAGCTAGCCACCAGACCACAAACCCTAAACCGTGAATCATTCTGAAGGACAACTGCCGCCTGCTGAGATAAGGATGAACCATGAAGGACAAATGCCCCAGAAAGAGACTTCTACATCACTACAGCAAGTGGAATCTTCTAATTTGATATTAAAAAGCTTTCAGTTGTATTTATTATTTCAATTAAAAATGTCGAGGAATCCTTTCACGACTGCTGAAGGGAGTGGTAGTGATTGCAGGGAGCAAAGTCTTGTGTAAAGTTTTGAAATGTACTGAAGAACACGGTGACGCTCCTTTACCTTAGTTGTTATAAATCACAAATAAACTGTTGTTACAGCTATATTTTAGGCAACAAGCACATTTCAGCAACAAGACTATTCAAGGTGCTTTACGTGATGAAAAGAAAAGAAAACATTAAAAAGTACATTAGAGTGGCATTATAAAGGAAAGTAAAGAAAAGTTTCACTACATGCTCAAATTAATGATGTTTTAGTTTATAGTTTAAACAGTCAAATGTGGAGAGCCGTTTCATTCAAAATTAAATAAATAAATACTGCTATTGATAAATTATTAATAAATATTCCATGAATTAAATAAATGTCCCCATGAACAAAAATATTATGTTAAAAGAAGTTTTCATCTTATTTTATTTAATTCATTTCAAGATTTATTTAATTTATATATTTATTTATTTCATAATGCAGTTTTATTTTGTGACACTTTTATTTTGTAAAGCTACTTTACGTATTTCAGTGACTTTTACTTTTTAACCCCGTTTTTCCTTTGAAGCTCTTTTTATTTCATGTTCTTTTATTCAAATGAGGGGGCGGAGTTTTATCTGCGGGGCGGCGCTGGGACAGCAGGGCCGAGCTCTATTCGTGGCTGTGGCCGGCAGAAGTATGCCGGAGCTGCCTGCCAGAAGACAGCATGCTGGAGGGAGCCAGGAGATTCTGCGAGGATGCCAGAAGGTGCCAGACCGGCCTTAATTGCCTGCCACGGCGGTTGCCGCTGTTTTTGTGGAAGCTGTCTGTGCAATAAGTCTTCGTCATACTTTCAGCACGTCATACACACACATAGTGCTATTCATTTCCCATCTCAAGTAAATACAGCCACCTTATGTTATGGGTCTAATGCCTGTTTATCAAATAAAAACGCTTCCTCCGGCATGCTGCGGCACTGGCGGCAGCAGCTCCGGCATGCTGTCTTCTGCCGGCCACAGCCACGAATTGAGCTCGGCCCTGCTGTCCCAGCGCCGCCCCGCAGATAAAACTCCGCCCCCCTCATTTGAATAAAAGAACATGAAATAAAAAGAGCTTCAAAGGAAAAACGGGGTTAAAAAGTAAAAGTCACTGAAATACGTAAAGTAGCTTTACAAAATAAAAGTGTCACAAAATAAAACTGCATTATGAAATAAATAAATATATAAATTAAATAAATCTTGAAATGAATTAAATAAAATAAGATGAAAACTTCTTTTAACATAATTATTTAATTCATGGAATATTTATTAATAATTTATCAATAGCAGTATTTATTTTTTTAATTTTGAATGAAACGGCTCTCCATATTTGACTGTTTAAACTACAAACTAAAACATCATTAATTTGAGCATGTAGTGAAACTTTTCTTTACTTTCCTTTATTATGCCACTCTAATGTACTTTTTAATGTTTTCTTTTCTTTTCAAATGTTTTCTTTTTAATATCAAATTAGAAATTAAATAAAGCTAAACTAGGATGTGTGCAGATTTAACTGATCAAATTCCAAAGGGCTGAGATTCTTATCGGCTCCAGAATAACTTGACCAATTTTCTGAATGAAATACTGGTTTAAATGGGCGGACCATGATTGCAAAGGCAGGACTCTACAGTATACTGGTGATGTTCAGTGTTCAAATGCAGTTGGCATTTAGGCACTGAATAAATGGCAAATAAATGCAGAATACATCACCATTTTGCTGCTGTTGATATTCTCCCAGTTGGATTTTTTTTTGGGATACAAAAATCGTATGACTTCAAGCCAGGTAAGTTACACATGCTAAAATAAGCTGATGGGCTTTCTCTGGTGAGTTTACTGGTAGTTCTTGTTCTTTTTTATCCATGAAATCAGACATTTTGTGTAATAAATAAGTATGACATTTTTAAGGTTTTGTTTTTTATCACAAACATTTAGACACTGATTTGGAAAGACCTGTTTAAAGGCAAATATGATGGGGCAAGAGCACTCAAAAGAAGGAAAAACCTGTTTGAGTTTTCTCATCTGAGCTTTGAAAGCAGACCTGCAGCCTATCCTTTAAAAGGGTGGAGATTTTCCATTGAGGTCAGTTGTTGTCAATATTCAAAACTAATGAAGTCATTAATACAGCTCTATCTTGGAGTTTCGTTAATTTCCCAAATTCTTTTCTCTTGTGATATTCTCATGCATTTTTCTTTTTTTTACAGCCTGTACCTTATTTTCACCATTTGACATTTCTTCCACATCTGCGGTACGGACGACAGGAACCCACGCCAGGAGGTTACCGTCTTTACCTCCACTGTACAGCTCCTGCGCACAAACTTATCAAAATTATCTCAAAGTGTCACATTAAAAGAAAATCACCAATAAGTAAAAACAAACATTTGCTTCCGAACGACATCCACTTTAAACTGTGTGTTGGGACTTGTGAGAGCTTTGGGACTGATTGTGTTTGATATAATTGAACAGGAAGCAAAAAAAAAGTACGTTGAAGAAGATTAAATGTCCCTTCCTAGAACTGTGAGGTGAAAAGCTGCCAAACTACATTCTTACCGCTTGTCACATGTAAAAAAATGTATGTGTGTCACCGGATGCACAAACTACCTAATAAGGATGGTATGGGTTGGCCAACACACTGCGCCCCTCCTTAAAGTCAGCTTATAAGTCTGTCAGTAACAAGTAAAAAATAAAACAAAAAACAGAAAACTGAAGGTGGATAACTATAATTTTCACTTAATTATTTAAATAGTACTTGGCTTGAAGCAGAAGATTGGGGATCAAAATTTGAAGTCGCATCTTAGAACAAGAGCTGTTTCAATCATTTCTTAGTAATATATTTCTGTTTGTTTTTAAATGTGACATGGTTGGGTAACTAGGCTACATGATTAATCCTACATCTCCAAAACGATACTTTGATGACACCTAATGTGCTCAGATGTCAGCAGAAAACTGTTAATATTTACCAAGTTGTTATGTCATAGACATTATAGGCCTTTAAATGTGAAGCATGAAAAAAAAAAATCACAGACTAACAGACAAAGGAGGAACACAAGGAGGACAGGAAGGATACAAGGACAGATAGAAAGAAAGGAGGGACGACACAAGAAATAAAAGAGAATAAAAGCATGACAGAAGGAAGGAGAGAAATACGGAAAGAAGGAAGGACACACGTAAAGACTACAGGAGAAAAAAAAGTTCAGGCACAAGTCGGGTGGTTTAAAAGGAAGGACTCAAGGAAGTAGGACTGCACGATATCAGAATATCTTGGGAAAACTTGCGATGACATATCAATTGCGAAATGTCTATGTTCTTCTTTCTCTCTTTCTATCTGTGCTTGCAACACATCAACTTTAGCATTTTGAGCATCTGCTGGGCGAGACTGTGTCCAGCTGGCTAAATTTTACATTAGCAGGAAAAATTCAGGTTCATAACACTTGGAATATATTAGCCAACAATTATTGCACTCCAAAGAATAACTGTAATCAGTTCACACACTGATTATGATGACTATATAATGTGATGTATTGTGCAGCCTTACGAGGAAGTTAGTTTGGTTGGTTGGTTGGTTGGATGGATGGATGGATGGATATAGAAACAAAGAAAGAATGAAACATAAATGTCAAAAGGAAGAATATAAGTAAAAAAGGGAGACAGGAAAGACACAACTTTGAGGAAATGTGATGGGGAATAAAGCCTGGAAATACAAATATATCCAGACTTAGAAGAAAGTTCAAATTAAATGTGATCCTTTTCCAGGCTGGGTATGAACCCTGGGTTTATATTGTACGCCATAAGAAAGAAAACGCTTCAGAAATTAACATTTATTTTGAACCACAAACATACAACCATAAGTCTTGGACCAATAGGTATTTTTGATACTAGTATGTTGCAAATAATTAGTTCCATATTTAAAAAAAATAAATCTGAATTGGATCATTTATAAATGGAAAGCTAGCAAAACTTTCCTTTTGGTTTATATTTATTTTACTGTTTACTGTAGCAATGAAGTTAATATGAACAAAATCTAAAATAATTCTCTTTTGCCTATAAATCTAGAACTGTGCTCATTTTATTTTAAATGGCACAACTGGTATTTTATAATAACACAACCACAAAGTTAGGATAAAGCATCACGGTCACATCCACGCTCCATTCATTCTACTGCATAATCCTGAACCATAAACAAGCACAAGCAGAATGTTGCAATGTTACAGAAACGTAAGAATTGACAGCCCTCACTGTCCTGACTCCGGTAGGAGATAACGCATTAAACTACAAATGAGCAGACATGGTTAAACCATCTGAGTCACCATCAACAAGTAGCCTGGGAGTAACTGCATCTTCGGGTCAAAACCTGCATTTAAATTTATGTATGCAAATGTTTGAAACGGCCATCTTATCTGTCGGAGGGAGTGGCAGCGGCATTAACAGCGGACATGAATTCTCAACGCACGGACAGAAACAGCATCTGACCCATCCAGAACAAATGCGGTACATAGTGCTGCTGATACCAGGGCACCCACTGACACCACCTGGTACTTTGGTGAGTCTCACCTGGAAGTCTGGGTGGAACTCGCAGCAGTCCACGTTGTTGTAGTGACCCCTGAGCATAGTGATCAGCTCTCCTGTGTGGAGCGCGTACACCGCCACGGAGCTGCCGCATGGCACGAACACAAACTCTGGGCTGCAGCCACGAGACACGGTGAACTGCAGCTGTTTACGGCTCTCGTTGCAGACCTTGCCATAATTTACCTGACAGAAACAAGAAAAAAAAAAAAACTGGCTGTGTACCAGAAAAGTTTCAAGAGTATATACTACTTACAAAACTAAACAATTTTCAGGGCTGTTAAAAGATTAGAAAAACACACTAATTAGCATATTACATCATCACCTCATCATCACCCCAAATTCTCACTTGCTGTACCTCTTGGACTTCTATGATTCACTCTTTTGACATCTGGCTTATCTGATCCAGGATGTCCTGTCACATAACCGTTACTGAAGTCTGACACTGGACCCTAAAAGAAGCTCTTCTGGCCTTTAGGTCAGTATGTGTCTAAAATATTAAATATAAAGTTTTATAAGCCTGTGGTGTCTGTAGATCAGACTCATTTATTTTACATTTTAGCATTTAGTAGCCAGGTTCTCCAACTGCAGAAAAAATGAAAAGGAATGCTGTCTGTTTTATACATTTTTAGTTGTTATTTGCAGATCTTTCGAGATGTTCAGCTGAAGGCCAGTGAAACCTTTTTTTTTTTGCCGCTGTGTCTTTCAAAATGTAAATAAAGGTTGGCTATGGGGAACAAGCCGTGGTGCATGAACCTTACCAGTGTATTCTCCCCAGTGGCGCTATTCCATAGTCTCATGCGGTCATCTGTGCCAGTGGTTAGGAGGTAGAGGCCATCAGTAGTATAGCAAAGGCCATTCACTCTGCCGTTATGGGCTGTGTTTACTAGTCAGAGAAATGTAAAACATTCTCGTTTGAGCATTTTTTCCTTCTTTGCTGCTGGATGTTTACATTTTCAACAGGCATTTTATTTAAATTTAAAAAGGTATTAGATAAATACATTTCAACAGAAAAAACTATTCAATTGAACCTCTTTGGGTGGCTCAGTATGCCAGAGCAGTTAAGATGTGTATATATGGGTAAAAATGCTTCTCTTCAAGGTGAAACGAAGGTGCAAAAATGTTAGGAAGATTATCTTAAAAATGAAAATCAACAAGCATAATTCAATTCTGAGTTTTTTGCTGAATCGGGGCTCTTTTATCATTTCCATTTTACATTTCCTTACATATCTAGACTCAAATGATCAGATTTTTCAGCCAGTTTCTAGGTAAATTTTACATGTTTGAGTTAAAACATTTCCTACTTGTTTTCAACGTATTCATGAACCATTTTCAAGCTTTTCTAATTTTGATCCCCTCAATAAACCATTATAAAACAGAGTATATCCAAGCAAAGGGGCAGGGATGGGTAAAATAAAGCACAATTCTTTTATACTATTATGATGTAAACAAGTTCAAGTCCTTTTTATAAAATAACATCTGGTTTGTTTTGCAATTAATTTCACCATTTAGGCTAGAGATCTCCGAATGGCAGATGGTGGTTTCATCAACCGATCTGAAACCCGATCATAAGAAAGACTTTGAGGCCAAAACGCAGATGTTTGTTTATACTTGTATATAAGAATGTTATTTTTGTTATTAATTTCTTTTACATATTTATCCTAATTTAGTAAACACTAACGAATAAAATCCACACTTTCTAAAGTGTGCCAGAATCCTGTTGAAGCGAAAGAGACCATCACAGAAAACAAGCTGAGACATGCATCAGGTGACTGTGCTTCAGATTAAAAAAAAAACAAGCCGACCCCTTTAAGAACTTTTTTTATTCCATTCAATCCTTTCTAAACTAAAATTATCTTGTCATTTGCCTGTCACTTACATCAGTATATGCTTATGTAATATTGTAACATTTACACACAATATAGTAGGATTGCTGCTCAATAATCATAGAACAGTAGAGATGGGTCTGATTATACAGCGAGGTGTCTAAGCTCAGGATTATCTATTAACTATAACATTCTGAATAACTCAGAAAAGAGGAAAAGTAACTGTACCTGTCTGAGAAGAGGCTTTCGACTTCTCTCCATTGTGCTGATCCAAAGTGAAAAGACTACCTGAAGCTCGGCGCACATCCCAAACGTTCACCTTGCTGTCTGCACTTAGAGGAAAGAATAAAAGACATTATTTGGACATTTACTTTTTCCTGGTTACCGAATGACAGAAGCCAGTGTGTTTTAATTTCAGCTAGCTTCTGCAATAAATAGGAGACCCTCCGTATTGGTATTTACAACAGTGTGTGTGTAACCCAATTCTTGTTTTTAAAAGGTCAATTTTCTGTTCGGAATGACCATGCAGGCTCATAATAAGATTCGTGCATTACTCTGGGCTCCTCGCTGTGCCAGTAGTTTTCAGAATCACTTACAGTCCAAAGGCAAAGAGGCGCACCGATCCCAGTGGGTTAATTAGCAGATCTAATGTGGCATGAAAATAGGTGGTGACTGTATCCACCATATGCTAAACTGACAGCGCCACTAAACCACCACATTGCCTGTCTGGTAGAGATGTGTAACCATTATCCTTGACTCTAAATGTGGCCAGATGGCCAGGATGTGATATGCCACAATCTGCTGGGGCAGAACATAGGGGAAAACACAACAATTTAAATTAGCATTGTCCTAAACTGTCCTAAACATTGTCAAACTGCAGACTAGGTTCAGTTAAAAAAACCACACTGCTGCAAAGAGAGCTTACCTGGCAGTCGCTAAGATGTACTCGTATCTTGGCGACCATCGCACGGACAGTACTTCTGCTCTATGACCTGGATATGCAAAAATAATACTGATTAACACATAAATATGGACGCAAGCACACATACTGTGCAACTGGAATTGGCCATCGCCAGGTACTATCAAATACCAAAGTATTTATCAGATGCATCAAAACTAAGAACACCTGCCATTTTCAGTCTACAGCCAATAACCAACAGCATGTTTGGATGAACTTTTTCTGTGTTTTATGTAACCCTGATAAAGGTTAGACACATAACCATTGGTGCATCAATGGCAATAATCTGAGAATTCCTTCTTTTTTATTGGATTCAAAAACACTACATTCATCCATAATCTTGCTTTGCATTTTTTGTTTTATCATTTATGTGTTAATAGGCCTTGGGAAAAGAAGAATCCAAAGCAGTCAAAACCAGAATTGATGGATCAGACCTCAAAAAAAGGAAGAACCTAATCTGTGCATCCCTCATTTCAATTGTTCGATTAAAATCTACCAGGTAAAATATTTTATTTATTATTCTTCCATATTCCTGTACAATCTCTGACAGTGGCAAAAAAATGTTTCTTTTTTTTTGTTCATATACTTATAGAAGCATTCAGACCTTTAGATTCGTGCCTCTTTAAAGCACCTGTTGACAACAATGACAGCCTCAGGCTTATCGTGGTGAACTTAGCACACCTGTTCTCTGGTGGTTCCTCCCATGGGTTTCCGAGTAAGAGAGGTTCTGCTGTCTTTTTGAAATGTTTAAATGAAATCATCTCACTTCATTTATGATGCTGCATTTAGCCTATGTTACTAGTGAATGTAAGAAAGGGTTCAGAAACAATAATCTTTTAACCTTAAGTGTGGTTTTCATTCAGAACTATCAACTATCTGCCTGTTTTCTGGTCTCTTTCCAGAATACAACATATTTTCAGAACGCACTGAAGAAAAACACGGCCTATTCTGCTTCGTGTGTATTTCAGGTCATGACATCACAACAGGCACAAGACTCGAGGCTGATCAGCTAGCATTAGTAAACGTTCCAGCAGATATTTATGTCAGATATTACAGATTCTGACATAAATTCTGAAGAATCGAAACTCCACTCCTTCCAGTCTGCCTTAGTCTTTTAAAAATAAGAAGAATACAGGTAAAAACCTCTGAAAGAGGAATTGAATGACAAACAAGCAAATAAAGAGCAAAAAACTACAGATGATACAAATCAATTTATTTAAGCCTTATGTGATGTCACCAGAGGCAATGAATCTTGTTTTTGAGAAGGTACCCTTTAAGTTTATTAAAAAAGGAAAACAAATAAAAAATAAAACTGACCCTGACTTGTTCAATCTAACGTGGGTTAACTTGAGTTCACGGAAAAGTCTGCCTAGAAGCTTTAAAAGCATAATATTAGCATCAATAATTAACAAATAAATAGATACATTAAATATCTACTTGAACTTTTCTGTGGTTTTCATAACAAAGAATACAGATTTTCTTAGAATATTTAGTTTTGCTAGACATATTCTTCCCTAATTTAATACAGTTTATTTAAACAGGGCGAATTCACAAAATATGTCATCTCAAGGCAATTTACAAGACACACTGTTCCACTTCATACCCAAAAACTAAAATCTGGTGCTGCCCAAATTAAGTTCAAATCCCTCCAATCAAAGAATCAGATTTAGGCCCAATGACATTTAGCCCAATTTCATCCCAAATATAACACAGTAAAGTTAAATTAATCTAAATAATAATAATAAACCCTTATTTATCCAGATAAAATTTGATGACGCATTGTTATGGATCTAAGGAAGCCCAGATGATTACATAATCTTCATCAGCTGTTCTAGTTATGCTATTGTACTGTGTGTAGGAAGATAGAAACAAAAAATGTCTCATTTTCAAACTTATTCACACACAAAAACATAAAGCATCTGAAATTGTATGGAGATATTTTAAAATTGCCAAAGTTATTGTACAAAGAAACACACACCCTGCAGAACGTGGATCCGTGAACCGGACTTCAGGTCACAAAGTTGGATTTTAGGGTTTTTGGTACCCACTGAAAACACAAAGACACACACAGAAGTTTCTTGAATTAAAACAGTGATAAAAGAAAAAAATAGGCGATAAGCTCAACCCTCAAACCAGAAGATACTAATCTAATGTAACATTTCTTCCTATTAACATTGACCCTCATGTAAATAATCTGCCATAATATTCTACTACATGAAAGTATGTTACAAGAGGCAGAGAACGAACAAGTAACCCAAGTTCTTACAGATAAGATTCGGTAAAAAATAAAACCTCACTTATAGAAACTAGTAAGAAGCCAGGGGCTAAAACACCCTCTTCCTTCAAAGTTATAAAAAAAGGGAACCATAAATGTACATTATTCACAAAAACACCTATTGCTTAAGATGGCTGCTAAAATCTGACTGGATACAATATAACTGAGATCAAGATCCTTTTTAGGACAGGCTTGCATGGAAACAGAGTAATACTGTGGGGGATGCATCCAACCTGTTTGACAAGTATGTCTAAGAATAAAGGAGGTGAGTCTCTCAGATCTAGAAGCAGGAGACAGGGTGAGGGGACTAGTTTCTGTATGCAAAAGGGAACTTATCTCAGCAGGCCCGATGAACCTGTTGGTCCTGCTTTATTACCTGGGAGGACCGAGATTCCGACAATGCTTCTCCAGTGAAGGCTGCTCATATGCAATCAATTTCTAACTCTGTTCTGTCCCCTCAAGATACATGTCATTTTGCAGCCGGAGGCGCGTTGTGAGGGGTTGTGTCTGTGTTGTTTTATGGAGCAACACGTAGCACTTTTCTTCTGGAGGAAAAAACTAATAATACAGCTGAACATGTGGGATTTCTGCCCTTGGTTTGTGTTTGTACGCAATGCAAAACGTGTGAGAAAATTCTCAGGCTGGGGTGTTTTATGTTAATTAGATCAGCAACGAGTGACAGCGATAAAAACACACACCTGCGATGAGACTGTGCTTCCTGGCAATGGGCGATAGGTGGTGACTGTAGACATTGTCCTCAAACTCAAAAATTTCAGCAGGCTAAAAAAAAAAAAATGAAAAGAGAAGAAAGAGCAATTTATAGCCGGAACTATGCGTGTTTGCATACGTATGCTTAGTGGAAATCTAATCTAAAGATTAGTCTAACAGCTGCAGCCTTATGGTTTAATATGGCTACATTTTGCCAGAAAGAGAAAGAGATGATTGAAAAAGATGAAAAGAATATAAAAGGGAAAAAGAGAGAGGGCACAGCGGCTCAGTGCTCAGAGGGCAGCCTGCTCGGGCAGCCACTGGTGGTTACAATGCAAATTCTTCTGCAAACATAAAAAGCTTCTCTGTGCTCCATCTGTCAGTAAGTGCCAGCACCAGCAAGGACTGTGCCAGTGGGAGGGAGGGGGAGCACAAACACTCACTCACACACACACAGAGGAGGATCTGTTTGCATACAGAAAGAAAAGATGAAGACAGAGTGAACAACAATGCAAAAAACACAACACATTTAAAAGAGAAGAGAGAGTGTGCGTCGGTGCAGAGCTCAGACACTAATTAAAAGGTTAGTGGGTTCTTTTCTGTCCCCTCTGCGACCTTCTGAGCTTACCGTGGTGCCAGCGTAATTCTAGCATGGCTCTGGGCCTGCCATATGGGACAATGTGGCATAGAAAGGTGGAACGCATGAAGCAGAAAATAAGAAAGGCACGAAGAGGTAGAGGAAAGTGCAAAAAAAAAAGTATGAGGGGTGTACTGTGGATGTAAAAGGTTTACACACCCGTTTAAATTACAGTTTTTATGGTAAATCAAAAAATATATATATGAATTCAGAGTTTTTATGTGACCTTTACCCTGGACAATCTGAGTATAAAAACAAACATGTTTTTGGTCTAACCCCCTAGTATCGGTTTGTTGATCTGGATCTATGCTTTGGGGATTCCTGTGATAAAAGATGAAGTTTCTCTAAATGTTCTTTCCAGCAGAGGCCTGAAGGTTTTTATTTATTTTGTTTGTTTTCTTTTGCAAATATCGCCTGGTATTAAGGACCATTTAAAAATTCCTCCGTTTTGACTGAGGAACCAGATCCAGCTGAACAAATACTGCCCCAAAGCATGATGCTGCCACCACCATGCTTCGCTGGGCGTATGATGTTCATGTGGTGATGTGCAGTATTGTTTAATGTCAAACATACGTTGGGGAATTAGGGCCACGACATACAGCTTCGGTTTCATCAGACCATAAAGCCTTCTCCCACGTACTCTTCTGAGACTTCAAATGGGTTTTTGCTACATTTAACCAGGCTAGGGTGATTTTCATTGTAACAATAGGCTTCCATTTTGCCACCTTCCCCATAGCCCAGACATACAAAGAAACACATGTACAACACGATCAGAACTTAACTGAAATTTCTGCAGCTTCTTTACTGTTGCTGTATGGCTCTTAGCAGACTCTCCGACCACTTTTCTTCTTGACTTTTCATCAATTTTCCACTTGATGATGAATGTCTCCACCCTTATCCAAAGACATATCTAATTCCATAGAAAGTCCATTTAACCCTTCTGGTGACTGATACATTCAATGAGATCTCTCTGATGCTTTGGAAGCTCTGTACAGACTGTAGTTTCTGCGGTGAGGTGCAATTTAACAGGGGTTTGAATGTAATGCACAGTAATGGAACCACATTATTTTGGTTTTTTTATTTATCAGTCTTCTCCCGATATGATTTCATGTTGTTTTTAATAGGGGTTTTTCAGATTATAGCTGACGTTATTACAAAAATCTAGCATTTTAACAGGGATATTTGGACGTTTTTTTCAACTGCATATAATAAATAAAATCAACTGTATTTCTTGCATACCTCAATGAATAAGATGGAGTTTCTGTTGAGTCAGTCAGGTATTAGTTTTCCTTTAGCTGCTTAGCTTTATTCCAGTACCTCTAATTCAATTCAAATTCAAAAATACTTCATTCATCACAAAAGGGAAATTAATTGTTGTAGCTCATACTATGCAGGTTTCTTCAAAAAGCCGTTGTAGATGCTGATGGCTGTGGGCAGGAAGGATCTCCTGTAGCGGTCTGTCTTACAGCAGATCTGAAGAAGCCTCTGACTGAAGACACTCTGTTGTACAACAGTCTCATGAAGAGGATGCTCAGGGTTCTCCATAATATTCTTCATTTTATGAAGAATCTTTCTTTGTACAATGATCTCCAGAGGTTCCAGATGAGTCCCCAGAACAGAGCCAGGCTTCTTTATCAGCTTGTTGAGCTCTGATGCTGCTACCCCAGCAGATGATGGCAGAAGAGATCACACTCTCTACAACAGACTTATAGAAGATATGCAGCATCTTGCTGCCAACACCGAAGGACCTAAGCTTCCTCAAGAAGTGCAGTCTGCTTTGTCCCTTCTTGTAGACGGCTTGACAGTTGCACCTCCATTCCAGTCTGTTGTCCAGGTGAAAACCGATGTATTTATACTCCTGCACCACCTCTACTTCTTCTCCCATGATGGAAATACTGTTTGACCTGTTTCTCTTAAAATCTACCTATATTTTGCACAGGGTGCCTTACTGGGTTCAAAGAGCATTGAGTAGCATTGTAAATGACGTTTGTGGACATCATGACTTACCTTTAAAGTCTCTGTGTCCCACACTTTCATGGTCTTGTCAAAGGAACTAGAGACGAACATTCCTGTGTCATAAGGATACCACTGGACTGTCTCCACACTGAATTTGTGGACATGTCGGCTTGACCTGGGAAAACAAAGAAATAATTTATAAACCCTGACACAACCACGTTAAAGAGAGTATTCTGCTTATATTGTAATATTGTTGGAAAACGAAAATAACGACTTCTTTGTATGTTGTGTTGCATCCTCGTAACAAATCTTGTGAGCTGGTTGAAAACAGAACAATAGCAGAATGCTGCCCTCTAGTGTATGAAATGAAAAAGCTAACATTTACCTTCCAACAGTACGGACTGGACTGCAGGTGTACTGTTGTTTCCCACTGTGGTTCTCCAGGTCATAGATGACAATAACTCCATCTGCACCACCAGACAACATACTAACAAAACGAAGAAAATTAATTATCACACAGAATTCATTTGTCCAACAATGTATGTCTGCATGATCCCTATTCTTTCACGCAATTTAGTGCTTGTAAATCCTCCTTTTAAGAAATAATGCTGCAAACATCTTGTCCTATTGAGATCTTACCACTTTTTTCAACATTTTCTTCTTTTGGATTAGTGGATAGCTCCTGCTAACTACAAATCCAAGTCATGGTAATAATATGTTTAAGGGTAACAGTATAACAATACCACAAAAACTTGAAGTAGAATGGCATTAAACTTGTACATAATACATGCATTAAATCATCGCTGATTGAACTTACTATCTGCCTTCAATTGCATCAATGTCAATGTTATTAATCCCATTTCCATGGATTCGGTCCACATCTCTGTCAGGGTTTAATGTCAGACTGAGGACTCTTAACGGATACAGAAAGAGAGAAATTACATGAAGCCTTTTACTCAAATGACAGCTTTTGAAAACACAAAGAAACATTAGGTTATAGAGAAATGTACAAACTTAACTTCATGGGGAAGCTGAAAATATTTCTTACTGCTCTGATCAGCACAATTTACTTCATGTCTGCTTCTTAAACAAACTTAGTAATCTTTTAACTTCATAACATTATTACATTATATTCCTCTAATCAGCAAAAGATATTTGAGATCATTACAGCCTTACTCTTTCTATTACAAATGCCATCACATTCGCCTGATTAAGCACGTTGGTTGCTTCCTTTAACTGAAATATTGCCATCAATTATTTCAGATCATATGTATGTGTAAATATTGTATTTATCACGACAGATGTCTAAATTACAAATTCTAATGCACATGAGTCTTAACTAAGTCATTTTAATTTTCCTGTATAACAGTGTCGTAAACAGTTGGTCTCATTCAGCTACAAACAACTTTAAATCTACCATCCATATCCATCTGGGAAAACGTAGACTTATATGTTCTCCCACCTCCTCGTTGACTCTGCACGTCTAAGTCGCAAAGGGTCATCCAGACCAGCCTGCCGTGCTGATAAGAATCCTAGCATCGCTTCAACTTGAAGAAATCTGGTCAAAATTCCATATTTTATTTGCGCGACTGGTAGCTAAACTAGCTTGAGCTAGCATGTCACCTACGCTGAGGTGAGTTTGTAATCCGTGGGGAACATTTGCCGATTATATAGAGCATCTTCTTGTAATATGATTTGCGTCAAACAATACTGCGAATTTAAGAAACGTCTACGGTGCTATATTTGCATTTATACTTGTTATTTTGAACGAACTAACTAGCTTCCCATCGGTTCCAAATAATGAGCCGCCATGTTGGCTAGTGACGCGAAATAATAATTGCTGTGATTGGCTGGAGCGGTGTAGCCGTCCAATCACGAAACGGAAGCATTGTATAAAGTAACGTAATAGTATGAGAAAGCAGGCTACTGTCGCCAGATAAAACATTTCTCTCCATAATCCGCTGGCTGTCGTCTAAAGAAGATGAGCAAGATTGCAGGCCTCCTACGGCGAACCTTTGGAGTAGTTCGTCAACACGTCGGGAACGATCATTTGGGGAATAAATATTACTTTATCCCCGAACAGAAGTCGTGGACAGGTACTTCAGCACGTGTGATGAAATTAGCTAGTCATGATTTCAGTTATAACGTACACACGCAGACAAATGAAGCTAACTTAGGGAACCGCTTCGTAAACGTGTTAATACGCCTTGTTAAATCCTTGACAATCCGGATATACACAGAGTATTTATTGCTCCGTTACCTAAGCTTCTTCAGTTTGTGCTGCCTTTGTATTAACCAATTTTCAATTAATTCTTACGCAGAAACGGTAAGTTTAGTTAGTTCTTCATTCAAGAGCCAGTGCTTTCTTGTTTACTGTAGGTTATGACATTAACCCAGAGCCGTTCTGCCTTTCACCGTTGTTGTAGTATTAATTTTTGCCACTAGATGGTGCAACAGTCCAATTAACAGAGTCAATTTTGGGGGTTTTAAGCTGTTGCGTTTACATCGGGGGCGGGCAGTTCTGCGTGTCATATATTAAGAGATGATTGGACGATGGATAGCTTCAACTATTCTGCAAAGAAAAATGACAAAATTTCAGTCTCTGAATATGCAAAGCTGATAAGAACACACCCTAATTAACTTGTCATTGTAATAACTCAGGAGCGCAGGATACACTTGCACACCACACTTCTCAGTCTTGGTTTTGAAATAAAATAAAATGAAAGCAATGTATTATTTTTCTTCCAATTCAGAATTCTGCACAATTTTGCTTTAACCTATTGCATAAAATCCTTTTGTAAGGCACCGTAAATACATTGTAAATCCCAAGTTAGGCAAAACAAGTCAGAGAGCAGGGTCTTTGTACCTTTCAGTCACCCATATCTAGCTAGTTCAAAACAAAATGTTTTGCCATAATTAATAGAAGTGAATGGACTTTGCACCTTTTTCAGTTCCTGGTGTGAATGCACCCCCTGCAGAGAAAAAACCAAGTCATTATCTTTGCTTTCTCTGGTTTGCTGTGGAAGGATCCGCCTCTTGCAGGTTGGGTGTCTGCTTTTTTTTCTGGCTGAACGTGACTTTTGTTTGATTCACCTTTTCTCAGCTGTTTTTTTTTTTGCGGGGGAATCTTTCGCCCGCCTCGTATTTATAATTCATTTCAAGGCAGCTTCTCCACCCCTGCCTGTCAACCTATTCAAATGAGACATCACAAAAGATGCTCTCTAGCACGCTTACAGGCTAATGTATGCACTGTCCCATCGCAGAGCCTGACAACCGCGGATAGGCTAGCAGGTCTGTGAAACGAAAAAAATAAAAAAAGGTTAAGATAAACACAAGTCTAAGCAGCAGGTGGGCGCAAATAAATGACTGTATTTGCATTTATAATCAACATAAAGGCAGTAGGGTGCAGGGGTTGCATCCTTCTCTCTCCATTCAACCTTGTGGAACTGAATCATATGCATTATTCAGTCCATATGTCTTGCAGAAGCCGGCTTTTGATCTTAAACTGATAGGCCAAGCATGGGCTCAGGGCCTTAAGGCACAGACCGCAGGGCTTTTCACTCAAGCGCATAAGTTTTGCTCAAAATAGGTGAGGAGTTTCTCTCTTTATTGTCTCCCCACTCGTGTCTACCCATTTGTCCATCTCTCTGCATTTATCCACGCTTTGCTGCTCCCATTTTCTACCTCTCTCCATCCGTTAACTTTTGAAAACTGGGGCGTAAGCAATTCTCTGAGCCATGGATTGTAAAGGCTGCCATGATGTTGTTGTTTTATGTGCATTTGTCTGATTTGATTTCAACAAGTTCTTTTTGGGCTGTGCCTTTTTTTTTTTTTGTTGCCCCTCCTTTGAATTGCTGCCTCTAGATTTTCATTTCCTTCTTTGAAATAATTCCAGTAGCATGGAGGGATCGACCCAGCAGAGAGCCTTCTGAACCACTATCCTCAGATGTCGCTCCTCATCAGAATGAAAGGGCGTGGGTATAAGTAAGACTTGTAGATGGAGAGAGAAGGAAAAAGAGTCTCTGCTTTTGGTCCAGAAGCTCTAAAGAGCGTGCAGAAAGAGCTGTGCTACAGGCTGCAGAGTCCCTATGAGTCCAGCCTACAAGAGAGCCACTGGCAGTCTGGTCTTAGAAGGTCTTTGCCTTGCTGTTGTTTTCACTGAGCTGAACTGAGAATCTATCTTCTCCCCTGTCTTTTATCCGTGTGCTTCTGTCCCCCAGGCCCAGCTCTGCCTCACGCTGCATGGGGGCGCCGTGTCACGCTGCCCAGATGAAAGCCTGAGCGCTCTCTGGATGGGCTCATTCGTCTTCAGCAGCCGGAGCCGCAGCTCCGACGGCCGCCCTCCCTTCCCTTCCCTTTTTTTATTTAGGGAAGAGAGAGGCGCGCTGACATTATCGGCTGCTGCAGGCACATTTGAAAATAATTGCCTGTATGATTGCTATTTTTTCTTACCTCTTTGAGGAGGTGTAGCCTTTGTCTTGGAATCAATGGCTGCTCAATACCGGACAGGGGAAAGGCAGTTTCCTTTCATGTCTCGGTAAAAGGGATGTATTTTTAGCGCTGTTCGTTTTAGCCGTGTGTGTGTGTGTGTGTGTGTGCGTGCTCCATGCAGTTTTAAACTATTGGTCTTCCTTTTCTGTTTTGGAGAATGGAAGAGATTCAGAGGTTCTTCAGAGGTGTGCCACGCAGGCTGGAGAGAAAAGAGGCATTGACTTGTTGTCCTATCACTATCCCCTCTCTCTCTCTCTCTTTGTCTATTATTTATTAGATTCCCCTGTTTGTTTTCTATGAAGTGAAAAATAACTCAGCTCTGCTATTTTCAGGACGAGGCAACTCTTGGGGACCGAGGAAGGAGGTGTGTTCTTGTGCATTAGTGTGTCCGTTAATGCACCATGACAGCTGCTCACCTCACAGTTGTATTTTAAAAGAAAGTAGGGAGGATGTGGGGAGGAATCATTAGTGGTGTGTTTTCTCTCCACTTCATGCCCTAAACACACTTAACACAACAGATGGCTGCGTGTCATCACAGCGTTGATTCAAGCCTCATATTTCCATCCAAAGACTCACAGCGGAAAGAGACGAGGGTCCAAATGGCTGTTCATTCTGCCACAAGTCATCCCCTGGGTGTGATGAAGGAAGCTCTATCCCGCCATAGGACACCGAGTCAGTGTTTACAGGAGCGTCTGTGTCCAGAGCCGCCACTGTAAATCATGCTAATTGATCAGCGGCGATGCAATGCGTGGGGGTTTAAATGAAGGTTGTTTAATCATTATAGGGTGTAGCTCATCTAGCTCCGTGTGCCCTGCCAAGAGCGTGTTTGCAAGTGTGTCTTGTGGCTCATCATGGACTGACTTCGCTTGTTCATTAAAAAGGCATTTGAAGAAATAGATGCCGAAACTGGGAGAGTGACCGCATTTGTTTTCAGTGGAGGAACAATCCAAGTGGGCTGTGATCCAGTAACGGGTTCAAGTGTTTTGGAGGTCCATTAAATGCTGTCTATCTGCACTGGAGCTGGAGATATTTACTGTGCCTTGCAGAAGTTTTCATGCTTTTAACATCTCATGGAGCACTGTGAAATCTACCATTCAAACATGGAGAGAGTCTGGCACACCCACAGTGCAAACCTACAAACCTGTCGTACATATGAACTGATAAGCAGGACAAGGAGCGGATAAAACTCGAGAAACATCCAAGAGGTCCATGGTAACTGGAGGAGTTGCAGTGTCTGAGTGAGAGGACAGCTATTGGTTGTCCAGTCCGGAAATCTGGCAAGAAGAAAATGCTATTGTTCAAAGAATGTTATAAGAATTTCAGTTTGCAGAACTGCAGCCATGTTGGGAGAAACGCAAACACCGTGGCTGAAGGCGCTCTGGATATATAAGACCTAAACTGAACGTAGAACTTATGCAAAATGCTATGTGTGCTGAAAAACTCATTCTACATATTTTCCTGAAGTCTCCATCCTTACTGGGAAGCACGGTGGGGGCAGCAGCATGGTGTGGGGATGAATTTATGGGATTAAACGCCACATTTTTCAGATTTTTATTAGCAAACACAAAACTTGAAAACCATGTATCATTTTCTTTCACTTTACAACGACGAGCTAAGTCTAATTAGATGTGATTTTATTTTATTATTATTTTTTTTACATTTACAGTCTGACAAAGAGTAGGAACCAGTGCATTCATGTAAAATAAAAATATTCAGTTGGCCTAGATGTGTTTTGACACCCCAGGACTCTTTTTCAGTCAGAAACTCAACCTGAAAGACTGACAGACAGGTAAGGCACAGTAGCAGACGGCTCCAGGAGCCTGCCGCTGCTTATTCGAGTCAGAATATTTTAATAAAGCAGACAGGCAGAGAGAAATAAGGCAACGAGGAAAAGGCAAAGAGAAAAGATAAGACTAGGAGGAATCTATTGGAGGGTGAAAAAGAAGGTGGGGTACATGGAGTGAGTGACAAAGAACAAAGAAGGTGCTGACATATTGGGGTGAAATTATGGAGCGGAGTGGCGGAAAGAATGGATGGAGTAAAAGTGAAAGGAGAGTTTCTGACAGAAAGGGTGAAATGAGTAGGTGGATAGATGGCGGGGGAGAGAGAGGAGGTAGGGATAGGTTAATGGTGAGAGAGTGGTGGTTTTTGAAGGTGTAATGCAGGGAAAAGCAAGGTGGGAGCATGGTGAGTTGCATGGGAGGATTGAAGGTGAACAGAAAGGGGTGGGCAGCTAAAGATCTATGGACAACAAGCACTTAGGCCTCAGAGGAGGTGCGGAGGAAGGAAAGGAAAGGGGGGTCTAGACTGTTTCAAAGCCTCACAAAGGATCCTGACTTCCTGCCTTACCGTAGTTCCTTTTACAAGCCGTGTAGGGGGTGGTGAGTAACTTTGTCAGGATGGGTGGTCTCAGACAGAGCGGGCGTATTTTAGATATAGTGTAACAAATAGATTAAATCCGGTTAAATCTAATTTTAAACTAATAATTCTCCAGTTCTGTCATAATTTGCTCAAACGTCTTTGGGTTCAGCAGAAACGGGGACAAACAGAACGACGTACGAACTAAACTGATCCGCAGCAGCAGGCCCATTTTACACCCAGGTTCCTCCTCTCTGTAGAACTGATGGAAAACAATGACTGGCCTTTTCCCTCTAAACCTCATCCCACATCACTAGGCTTTGGGATAATGGGTAACCATGGTTACAGGCCTTACTCATCTCTTCTATGTAATTTTTTGTTCCTCCTGGAAAAGAGATTGGGAGGGAGAACAGAGGGCGTCCATATCGGTGTATCACTAATGCTCATTGGATCGCTCCATCTTCATAAGGCTGTGTGTTATGATGCTTTTGTTCACCCATGCCTCGTACAGCTGGAGATGGGTAAACTTGGCTGGATTAGGCCTGCTCTGTCAAAGGGGCTTTTTGGGGGGGGGGCGGGGGGTTGTCCCAACACCGTGAGGCCAAAACCTCCCCCCTGTCTGGTTGAGAATGGTGCTCTCTACTGGAAGGTGGCAACATTGCAGTCGGATGCTTTCGACTCTGAACGTTCTTATTGAGAGCTTTCCCCTTTATCGCTTTATCCGTGTGTGCATCATAGTAAACACAATCAGCGGCCGCTTAGACTGCTCTGGACAAGCGCACCTGATAAGGGTCCAGACCTCATTAAGAGTGAGAAGAATGTGGGTTCATTAGAAGTGATGTGGTCATTGCTATTTTGAGGAGCAATATTGCAACTGCATGTTTTCTTAACATCATGCAACCAAATTCATAACAAACATGCACAAAAACTGGTTCTTCGTTCTGGAAATTGGTGCATCAAACCTCTGTCTTTGGGTTGCAGAGTTTTCGGGAAATCCAAACGGTTGAAATAACCATAATCAGTGGGTGATTAAGAGGAGTCTAGCTTTCTCTAGTTGTGCTTCCCTTGAAAACCTGCTACATCAAATTATTAATTTCTCTTCTGCCCTCTGGTGGATGATCTAAGTTCAAGACAGCCACACTCACCTTCTGAGAGTTTTTCATGAGGAATAAAGTCATTCTTTTAAAATTGTTACAGTGAAAAACATTTTTTTGGAGCCATACCCTTTGCATCTAAAAATGCCCATCGGATCAATTATGACACAAAAAAAGAGTAATCTAAGTAATATTAAAAATATGTTCTAACACGGCATGCGGTGGGATGCCGATTTATGTGTCGCATACTAGTACAACTCAAATGAACATGGTGTCTTTTTAAGCTGTAGATGTCAGTGCCAGTGGTAAAAGGGAGGGTGTGAGTCCACCTGTTGGGGTCAGGTGCAGAGAGCTCCATTTGACAGATTCTGTGTCAGTTTTAAGGAATGTCTTCAGCTGTCATCGACTGATTTTTTTTTTTCCCCTGACATCTTCCTCTGGAAGAAAAAAAAAAATGAGTGCAAGAAAAAAAAAAACAAGACACAGCAACAGAGATTGTACGGAGATGCCTGGGATGACATTGTGGAGGTGAAAAACCTCTCGGCCCGCCCCCAGTGGTACCCACCTGGGAGCTGATGTGTGAGATTGTTGAGGGGGTGCCTGTTGGAGCAAGTGATGGAGTTTAGTGGGGTGGGTTCAGGTTCAAAGAGCAGGCCTCGGAGCGCATCGTGTCTTATTTTAACGAATGGGAAGGATTGAGGTACGGCTGCCACAGCAACCCCCTCACACATCCTCCTCCTCTGTCTCCATCCTTCCTTCCTTCCCCCCTTCCTTTTCCTCTCCCCTCCCCCAGGATTCACAGCCAGCCTCACAGATGAGTTGTGCTCAGACAGGTGAGATGGCTCATGAATATTTATGACGTGGGATTTCATTCCTCCCCGCCGCTGGACCCTCCCCCTCCTCTCCAAGGCGGTGCTGCGTATGTCCTTCACGGTAAAGAGGCAGCGTCCTCGCTCCTGTCCCTCAGGTTAATCTGCCTTGCTCTCTAGCCAGTTGTGTGCTGGTGTGTGTACAGGTGTGTATTTGCCTAGTAAATAGGCTTCCCCCTAGTGAGTGATGAGAAGGCAGACGTGTCACAAGGGGGCCCGCTGAGATTGTGAGCTCCTTACACCCTTCTGTGTCTCTCGCTCAAGGTAGGGAAGGAACTGTGGAGCAGACAGATAGATTACATGCTGATGGCTGGAAGTGCCAGCCATAAGTTATTCTATCATCAAATCATGCAATATGAATATTTAGATATTAAGATTTATTTATTTCATAGATTTAGAATTTTTTATGAATTTTGTAACTTTTTGACAAATAAATAATTTAAGATAAAAAAAGATAAAGAAGTAAAACTGACTAAAGTTTTAAATATATCAGATTGGACGCAGCTTCTTTTAAATGACATTTGAATTATGCTTTGAAAAGATCCGTTAAACTATGGTATATTTTATCGTAAAAGGGTGGAAAGCTTTTTGCCCTCCAGTATCGGTAGGTGCAGTGCCTGGCAGAAGTATTTCCACCCTTTTAACTTTTTCACTTTAAAATCGTGAACTTCTGTGTATTTTGTTGGGATTTAATGTGATAGACCAACACAAAGTAGTTCATAATTGTCAAGATGGAAGAAAGTGCTGCATGGTTTAAAAAAATTTGGAATACAAACAATAACAATTAGAAAAGGATGGTGTGCATTTGTCTTCAGCCCCCATTTGTTGCAATTACAACTGCAAGTCTTTTTAGGCATGTTATTATCAGCTTTGCTAATCTAGAAACAAAAAGTCTTGCACATTCCTTCTTTGCAAAATATCTCAAAGTCAGTCAGATTGAATGGTGAGCATTTGCTGTGGTGCCATATATTTAGCTCCCCCTAACTTCCATGAAACTCTGCTCAGCTTCCCTACAGCATGATGCTTCCTCCACCATGCTGTTAGTATTCAGCCACACATATAGCGTTTTGCATGAAGGCCGAAAAGTTTAGCATTGGTCTAATCTGATCAGCTTTGTTCCACATCTATGCTGTTTTCCCCGCACAGCTTGTGGCTACCTTCTGACAGCCTCTTCTGTTTTTCTGTCAGCTATAGATTTCATTTGGCTACTATTCCATAAAGCCCAGATTATCCCACCTGGGCAGTGGATCTCTGGAGCTCCTCCAGAGTTGCCATGTGTGTCTTTCCCGTTTCTCTGATTGGCTGGCCGTTGAGTTTAGAAGGACAGCCATGTCCTGGTAGGTTTGCAGTTGTGTCATACTTTCTCTGTTTTCACTTGATTGATTGAACATTGATGATTGAGATTTCCAAAGCACCCAATATTGTTTTAGAAACCCAACTCTGCTTTATACTTCTCCACAACTTTCTCCCCAACCTGTGTGGTGTGTTCTTCTCGATGCCGTTTGTTCACCTCTGAGGCTGGTGAACAGCTGGATTTACACTAATATTCAAGGTGAACACTTCCTAGGAGATTTCTAAAGTCACTTTGATACCACTAACCAGAATCTAGTGAAACAGAGTAAAAGGGGCTGAATACAAATACACACTACAGTAAACTTTGACAACCAAATGTCCTATCTGTGTTCTCCTCAGTAGCGCCCTACTTTGTGTTGGTTTGTCACATGAACATGTTTTGGATCCTCCCATCCCAAACATGCTGGGAGGATCCAAAACGTCCGTACAATCATTAAAATCCAGGGATAAAACGTGTGCTGGAAGTGAGGTTTAGTGATGCTGCAGAATCATGGAGTAGAAGCCTGTTGGCGTTTAACAAGGAGCGGGAGAGGTAGGGCCTGCAATGCAGAGGAGACAGACAAAGGTAAGCTCCTCTCTTTATGCTTATTATTTAGGCATTAGCTCGCTAAGCACATCACATGTGGGGACTTTAATGCAATTTTACCATTTCATTCTGCTGCCACCCACTCCTGATGCAAATATGGATATGATCTGCTTATAATTAGCATACCTGTTAAACGCCTTAGTATTGCCTAGAGAATCGCAGCCTTTTGTATGCAGGCAGTTGTTTTTGTCGTGCTATATCGGGGAAGTTTCTAGGAAACAGTTTCTCGAGAGACATCCAAGTTCATTTTTTGTTTGCTAATTTAAGGATCATATTTTTCATTTAGCTCCTATTTGGTTTAGTTTAGCAGAACAGGTGTGGGAAATCTGGTTTTTGGATATCGGAGAAATCAAGCCTCATGTAGAAATGGAGCCTGCGAGGCCCTTTTGTGACAATCTAGTGGGAGCCAAGGCAGAACTAAAGCATTACTAGCCTAATTAGCTGACCTGATTACTGTACAGGCTGGATAAAGTATGGAAAAGAATCATCCTCACAAGACATAATTACAGAACAGCACAGGCGCGGGTTTTCGAGGGGAAACTAAGGCCCGTGAACAGAACTCGCTTCGTCACTTTGGAGGGCCATCGTTTATCCATCCCAGTGCCAAAGCTATCTGTTATGGCTGAAGTAAACATTAAGGCCATCAGTCTGCGGTGCGCGTGGCGCTGCTTGCATCCATTTGTCCGTGTCCAGTGAGCTGCGGAGAGACTGTGATGGAATCCTGACAGACTGTCTGTGTTTTGGAGCGTGTTGTTTTCCTTGCCCATACATTTTTCTCCTTCAAGCCATGTTTGCCATGCATCATCACTCTCTCTCTCTCCCTGCCTCCCTGCTTCTTCCTCCGCCCTCCTTGCCTCATCCTTTTTCAGATAGACATCTGACTACCTGTGAGGAGAGAAACTATGGAAACACAGAACTTGTTATTTTTGAACACGATTCATGTGAAGAAGACACAGCGAAAGTGGGCTCTTTCTTCTCCTGTCTCTCCGTTCCTTCCCTCCCCTCTTTCGGTCGCCGTCTCCATGTCACCACTTGCCGGCTAAACTTGTCTAATCAGCAGATTTGACCAAAATAATTGGTAGTGGCCTTGCAGCCAGCGAGCGTCGTGCTGTATACAGATAGAGAGAAGAAGCACTTAATATTCCAAGCAGCTCATGCCTCTCCTGTTCCCTCTGATATCTGACCTCTTTTGTCTCCTGCTGGGCTTGATGTTGATTTTGGAGGGCATTGTTAGCCAGGGCGCTGTGATTGGAAGAGGTAGCCGGTGGAGGGGGGCCGTGGTTGGTTGGGTTAAAGGAAAGGCCGATTTGCATAAAGGCTTAGCCCAGATTTGGAGCCACTCAGCGAGATCTGAGGAGAAGGGCCCGAGGGCCGCGAGGTAATCATCCATGGCCTGTCACAGTGCTGTCATCCCTGCGTGTATTTGTCTGTGTGTCTGGAGAGCATTGTGTTTGGACTACTTTGTGTTTATAACCCTTTGCATTTCGTTTGCAACATTGGCGAGCCCCTCCATCAAATCACACTTGCTTTCTTTTTATTTATTTATTTATTTTTTTCCTTTCCAGGCAGGCATATCCGTGCCAAGCGGATGGTGGAGGCAGCCAATCCTGCAGAGCATGAATATATGGAGGGCAGCATTCCGATGGAGTGGGAAGGTAAGTTTGGACTGCAGAATCTGTGCCGCATATTGTACTTATCACTAATTTTAAGCAAAAAAAAAACAAGAAATCTGCAAAAATAAAAAGGGAATGACAGATTCATGGCTTCATCTTCTGGGACCTTGGCTAATCCAACGATTTGTTTTTTTTTCTCCTTCATCTTGCAAGATGGAATGGGGGCTGGGAATGAGTTTATCAAAGAAGCCTTCTGCCGGTGTTATACAACCGTACCATAAAATAGTGTTTCACATTTCTTACAACTGGATACAAACTGTTCCCTGTGTTCCAGACTGGCTTTATCCACCTTAAACCCCATCATCCTGCCTCGCCCCATCCCTCATGCATTTTCATCAGGATGCAAATAAGAAATGGATAAAAGAGGCCCAGAATCCCCATGCTAGCTGGAGCAAGAGTTGCAAAATCTCTCTCTCTTCCTGGCTCCTTTTAACCTGCTCTGCTGTGCAGCCAGCTCAGCCAAAATGGAGCTCCTTCAACAGAGGGAGGGGAAAACAGACGTGATGGAGAGAGCTCTGCTGTGGAGGGAAAGGAGGGACGGAGGTGTGGATGAGGAGTGACGGAGCTTTAAAACCTGAAGATGAAGAGAATGGACGCATTTTCTTCTGAGACGCGGGTCTCAATGGCTCGGCTCTGCCAACACAAAATCTGAGCGGATGTTTTGCCTTGCAACTGCTTCAACTTTTTCATATTATATCACATCTCCAAATTTCAAACATAATTTTTTTTTTTTTTTGATGTTGAAGAACAAGGAACACGGCAGACAGGTCAGGGAGAAAGCTGTGGTGACGTTTTAAAGCAGGGTTAGGTTATAAAACAATATGCTAGGCCTTTTGTTACAGAGCAGTGCTCGGTTCATCATCCGAAAACCAAAGGATGCAACCGCAAACCTGCCAAGACATAATCAGCCCCCTAAACTAGATGGCTAGGAAAGGAGGGCATCAACTAGAGGAGCTGCCAAGAGACCAATGGTAACTCTGGAGGAGCTGCAGGGATCTGTGGACAGAACAGCTATTACTGAAGAAGTGCACACGATAAAATAGTGGCTAGAAGAAAGTGCCATTTGTGGTTTGCAGCAAGCCACGTAGGGGACACAGCAAACATGTGGAAGGTAGTCAGATGAAAGCAAAATGTAACTTTTTGGCCAAAATGCAAAACACTGTGTGGCAGAAAACTAACACTGGTCATCACCATGAACACACCATCCCCACAATGAAACACGCTGGTGGCTGCATCATGCTGTTTTCTTCTTCAGGGACAGGGAAGCTGATCAGAGATGAGAGGAAGATGGATGGAACTAAATACAGGGCAGTCCTGTAGAAGCTGCAAAAAAACTTGATACCGGAGCAAAGGCTCACCTGCCAGCAGACCCATGACTTTAAACATACAGTCAGAGCTACAATAAAATGGTTCAGATCAAATCATATTCATGTGTTAGAATGGTCCTTTCCAAGTCCTGAGAATCTGGTTCAGGACCTGATAACATGTACTCCCAGATGCTCCTCATCCAATCTGAGTAAAGTCTGAATAAAGTTTGAAGCATTTTGCAAAGACGATTGGGAAAAGATTTCAGTAAAGCTGGTAGAGACGTGTCCCCAAATATTGCACACTTTTTCAGATTTGTGTTTGTAAAAGTTTATCGTGTTCCTTCCACTTCACAATTCTGAACTACTTTGTGTCGGCCCATCCCATCAAATCCCCATAAAATACACTGAGGTTTGTTGTCGTAAGGTCACAAAACGTGATAAACAAAGGGTAAGAATACTTTTGCAAGAGACCGTAGTTCTGTATGTTTAAAAAGTCACATAAAACAAGACGAAGATAAACAAAGCTGCATAGAGTCGCCCTGCAAGCACTGAGGCTTCCTCTGTCGTTACTCGGTGATGCTGGAACTGCAGTCTTTAACTATTACTGCAGGTTTTGTTTGTGCAGTGTATGTTCGCGTGGGTGTTCTCACTCTTGTTTTTTCTTGCTCCTCTCTTCTTTCCTTGCAGCTTGGATCCGAGGCAGACGGAAGGAGCCTCCCTCCATCGAGGTACGCAGCCCTCCCCCCTCCACACACACACACACACACACACTTTCCAGTTTCCCTCTGTGCCGATGGATGAGCTCTCGGGGACTAGTTCCAAGGGAGCGAAAGAAGCACAGCTGGAAAGAAAAGCTTTGATTTGTTTTAACGTACTGAATCCAGGAACTTTAGGGGACAGGTGTTAAAATAAACAGCAGCTGAAATTCATTGATGGTGAGACTGAGAGCAGAAACCGCCTCCGAACAAGGGGGCTCACTGACACCGTGTCCCAGTTTACTTTCTCTGTTTCCAGCAGAAGCCTCCATCTCGGCTTTTTGTGTTTTATTTCTGGCACTTTCCGAGATGGGATTGGTGAAGGCGTGCAGTTTTTGTTTTTGGTTTTTTCCTCCCCATTCATGTTCCTCTCTCTGGGTTTATTGCTCTTTAAATGCGAGAATGCTGGAAATTATTTGGCCGGGAAAATGTGGGTCTATAGGAAATCCCTTGGAAGGCCAGTGCTCAGGCACTCTCTCTGTCTCTTCGTCCCCTGTCCCTGCCAGTAGCCGGTGCCATCCCCTGGCTTTCATTTTGGCAGAACATTCCCTTCCAATTTTCTGCTTTGCGTCTGCCCAATAGCTGCCACAGACAGCTGGACGGCGTTGATGCGGCCAAGCCTCCACTCCCAGCACATTACCCTGCCCCTTGTCACGCTCCCTCTCTTCCTGGTCCAAATCGGCATAAATTGATTGGATTAAATCCTGTCATTAACAGGCTGGAAAAGAAGCTCAGTATGTTTGTCTCCCTCCCAAAAGCAATGGTTTTTTGGCCACAGATCTCCACCTCTTTTTTTTTTTTCCCCACCCTTCAGTTTTGCCAGCCCACAACAGCATCATGCCCAGTCCTCCCTTCCTCTTTGGCTCTCACAGCCAGGGCAAGGCTAACATCACTGCGGACACTAGATGTAGGGCTCAAGTGGGAAACTATTCCATCAGTGGACTGTTCATTTTATGAGCATTTCCAGGATTTAAATTGGTTTCCGATAATACAGTAAAAACACCTCCTGTCCTGTCAGTTTACCAATCTGTTTAAAGTACTACATTTCGAACCAGATTGTTGTAACAGCGCACTGCAGGTTTAAGTGAAAGCGCGGGTTATTTTTCTTCCGAATGGACTGCTTCATGCTGAACAGAAACAGTTCTTGAAAGCAACTTTATTTCTCTTCTGATTTGCATGAGTACAGCAGATTTTTCAGGAACAAACAGAGATTCTTGATTAAGAAGGAAAAACTATTATTGCTTTAGTTAGTATATACCAGCCGGTAATCTTGTGATCACTGTTCTGTTTATTTTAACTTTCAGTTTTTTAAGAGCTGGAAGCTCGACACTTAAAACAACATGGACCTTTGTTTTTATAATAAAAAAAAGGAATGATCAATGTCAAAATACATATTCAACGTGTTTGAGTTCTCTGTTTTGCTCTAATAATAATATTAATGAGAATTAAGTGTTCTAAATTAAAAACTTGGTAAATAATTTAAATAAAAGATCTTAAAGAGGAAACAATTTATTTTACTATAAGTGGTTATTTTACATTTAAAAGAATTCAAGATGTTTTTTTTTATTAGAGGCTACAAGATGCAGGATAACATTGTAAGAATTCATTTCTACAAGAAAATCTTCAAATTATTAAACTTAATTTTTTGTGCCTAGAAAAGAGATCCAAACATTTCTTGTGTTGAGTTGAATTGAGTTGTAAAGAATAATTGAGGTTGTTTTTATTTAACTGTGCACCATTAAACCAGAACAGCGTTAACACGAAGATTTCTTTAAGAGGAATTTTTTTATTCAATCAGTCTGAAGTCATCTATTGCATACTGATCAAGCATAGCATTATGACCTAGTATTGTGGTAGTATTGCTGCCAAAGCCGCCCTGATCTCTCAAGGTATGAGCCTTACTTTTGATACTGCTGCGGACCACAACCTCCCCACTCAAATCCTTCCCATTCCCCGTTTGACCTGCTTATAACACAGCAAATGTGAGCACAAAATTGCTGCCCAATATATTCCATCCACTAACAGGTGGCCCGACTTTAATTCATTTCACATATTAGTGATCATAATGTTTTGCCTGATTGGTCTATTTATGTTACGTTATTAGATTCTGAGACAGTGAAACTGGTTTTAAATTGGTCCTTATTCCATAAAGATTTTAGAAGCTGTTAAACATCACTCATAATCGATGCAAATACCATAAACATGAACATATTTGATTTGTTACTCAGGAGCTGATGGTGAATGAGTCCCAGAGGGAGCAGATCAAGCTGAAGGCCATGGAGGTGGAGGAGAAAGATCTGGCCCTACAGGCTAAAGAGTACAACGAAGGTCTGGTGGCGACTCCTGCAAGGACTGTGGCCAAGGGCCATGCAGCCGCCACCGTCTTTGGCAAGGAAGAGTTCAGCGAGGAGCCAAGCAGCACTGCAAACAAGTTCCAGCCCGGTTCTTGGATGCCCACCTCAAAGAAATAGGTCGAGACCTCCACAGAGACAGAGACATGCAGTGCAATGTAATATACGGTCTACAAAGCCTTAGGAAGAAGAATACTTTACTTTAGGATTGATAACAGAAACTCTTCTCGGTACAATGCAATCCACATAAAAAATATAATTAACTATTTTCTTCAGGAAATCAGAGACTAACTAAATATGCAGTGATGTGTTAGAAAACCTGAAATAAATTGATGTGATTTTACTTTAAAGGCTACAACTGGCTAAGCAGGTGTAACACAAAGGGCCTTACAGAGGTCAAAAACAGAAAGACAGACACTTGACCACTACAGACACACACAATGAAATGATCAAAATGATCCGTTACATAATTATATTAATAAATTAGATTTTAATAAAATGATCTCCACATTTCAAGTACCAAAAGTTACAATGATATAGTTTGATAAGCATTCATTTCACTTCAGGTACAAGAAGTAATTTTTTAAATAAAACTGTTTATTGGACACTTTTAACAAAATATTTTTATACATCGATCATCTGGGTTCTCATGTTTTTGATTTTTTAAATCCTATCTGAGCTCATGAATTCATAATGGCGAAGAAGAACTGGGCAGCCTTAAACTCATGTATCATTTTTGATACAAGCAATCCTAGGACGTCTGCTCTGTAGCTTTCTCAAACCTGTGGAATTAAGTAAATATGTCGCTAAATATATTTTAACCATCCTCTTTAAAAATGCAAAATGATATGATAGTGCATCATGTGTTAACCTGAGGTATCAATTATGATACAAAATAAAACCAGCCCATATTTTTGTTTTAATACATTGTTCATGCATACAATAAACTGTTCACTTTATAAAAATCTTAATTTTTTGACAATAATTTCTTGTATCAGGATATGAAGGGATAAAAATAAAAATCTTGATTAAAAACGCTTCGAAAGATAAAATTCAGATCAACGAAACAGTCGCCTGTTTTATCGCAGACGCAACAATCACCCGTGATGCGTCTGTGGTTCCCAGATCAGCAGTTAAAAAAAAAAAATAGTGGGTAATGGCTGAAATATTTAATCCAAGATCTGATGTGGTAGATAGATACACAAAAAGCAGGATTTGCTGTGGCTATGTAACGCTGTGGTTGGAGCAAATTATTTTAATTGGTAAACCAGCCTTTTCATTTTCTTGAAAACAAGACAGGGAAAAAAAGGTTTCCAAATACAAATATTTCTTTTTGCAGAACAAAAAAAAAAGTAATGAACTTCATGTTGTTCTAGAATTGACAGGAAGCTGGAGTTGAGGCCTGGGCTTTGACTGGGCCACCAATGCGGCTTTCCCCAGTCGTTTTCTGGTAGATCTGGTGCTCTGTGAGATCATTGTCTTCTTGCATTGCCCAACATGGCCCCAGCTTCTGCTGTCGGACACATGGCATTTCCTTCAGCTTTTAAATAACCTAATTAGATGTTGATGTGTTTGTAAGAAGTCGCTGTGCATTATGAGCAAAATATCTCCATTTTAATCAGAGTTTATGGGACATTTCTTCAGAAGTTTTCAGGTTTCTTTCTGTTTTACAAAGATGCAAGAGGCTGTTACACTGTTAATGTATTTCCCTCTTATTTTGTTCCTACAAACTTGACTAATCAACACAGCCTAATCCACTGCTTTTATAACATGAGTTTTGCTTAATTTATCAAATAAAATGATAAGTACCTGGTTATTACTTACACCCTTTTATGAAAGCACTAAGAGGGCACCCTTGACTTGGCCATTGATATGGCTTTTCCCACTTATTTTAAGGGGAGTTGTGCTTTCAGAAATCCTCATAACTGTTTATTTTGACCACTCAACAAGGTGCAAACTGAGCAGAGAAAAGAAAAATCTAAATCAAATCAACATTTGCTGTTACTATCCTGAGGTAGTAGGACATAAGTCAAGCATCTCTCAAAAGATAATTTAAAAAGGGGAAATAATTTATAAAGAAGTTGGCATATAAAATTGCATATTGAAAATTATCTACACCCTTCTCAATACTGAGTGGGAAGATGTTTGACATTACAGCATTATGGTTTAATATTACTTCCAGTCGGATGACGCATGTTGGTAAAACTATAGGATTGCTTTAAACGTAAATCTGCTAATTGTGTGATAATTGTGGGCCATTACTGTATGGCTACACTTACACAAAATCAAGGACTTTGTAGTATTAGAGTGAGATGTTTGTACCAGACCGGTGCTAATGATTTGTTTTATATATAGGTTGAAATACAGTCAATAACAAACAAAGAGTTGTGTAAGAGGCTTAAAACTGGGTGAGGAACAGCCAAGCTCTGCTACTGTGGAAGACAGCTTCATGTCAGAGGTCATATACACCTTGGCAAGACTTCAGACAGACAAAACAAAGTAGTTATACTGCTTCAGCAAGGTCTCCCGCTGACAAAGATTTCAAAACACAAACTTTTTAAGATGTGCTCCTCAAGCTCTTTTAAAGAAGAACAGAGACCCGGGTGTCGGCCGAGCAAACTTCGTCTGGCCCGATGAAAAACCCAACAAGCCCTTTGAAATCAGAACATGTCCAGTAGTGCCATCAGCTCAGAACTGACAGAAAACATTGAGCCCCAGGTATAATGTCCAAAGGAGTCTGATTAGAAGCTGCATTCATGGGAGAGTTGCAGCCAAAAAGCCTCTTCTCCGACAACGAAACAGCGCCAAGCAACACTACAATGCACAAGAACATAGGAACCGGATGAAGGGAAAACGGCAGCAGGTGCTTTACACTGATGAG
Source organism: Crenichthys baileyi (assembly GCA_036173005.1). Classification (NCBI taxonomy): domain Eukaryota; kingdom Metazoa; phylum Chordata; class Actinopteri; order Cyprinodontiformes; family Goodeidae; genus Crenichthys; species Crenichthys baileyi. Next base: position 857,615 of record JAHHUM010001157.1, on the reverse strand, counting down.
TCAAATTTGAAATACTTGGCTGTAGCAGAAGGCCCGTTCCGGAGAGCGGTACAATAATGAGTGTATGCAGGCAACAGTGAATCATGGTGAAGGTTTCTTATGTAGCTGGAGGTTTAATCAGGACTGAGTCAACAATCCTGAGAAATACACACAAATATCCATCATGCAGTACTATCGGCAAGGAATACGATTGGCTGCAAATGTTTTCTGCAGCAGGTCAACAACCCCAAGCATGCAGCAAATGTCATTAAGAATAAATCCTCAAAATCTTGGAAATTACCTTTCAATTCAATTCAGTTTTATTTATATAGCACCAATTTACAACACGTCGTCTCAAGCTACTTCACAAAGGGTTTGGAATGGTATAGGGTTGTTGGGGAGGTAAGATTAAACTACTGAGTGTTAGAGTTTGGCCATTTTAGAATGGGCTATGTGTAAGGGTACTATAGTAAAATAATACACTGATAAAGTGTGCCCATGTAGAGCCCGCTGGTAGCCATTGTTATACTAAAAACCACAAGGATTGGGATACCTCTCTCTGTCAGACTGATTATAACCACTGGAAAAGAGAAGCAGAGGTCATACAGGTAGCAGAAATGTAGGGTGTGTTTGCAGCTCAACCATAACTGAGCCGGTTTAGGCTAAGCTTGACTCCCCCTTACTCCATCCAACAGGGAGGGAGGAAGGGAGAGGTAAAAATAATTGGAGTGTTGTTTCCAGTTGCATTGTGTGGAAGGTGGGTAACTTTAAAATGGGCTAAGTCAATTCAATCGAATGCATTTCAAGTAATAACTAATCATTGAACAGTGCAGTCAGATTCAGTTATTTATTCAAATTGGATAAAAAGTTTTTCTATCTAAGGAAACCCAGCAGATTACATCCAGTCAGTGACTTGCAGCATTCACTCCTCCTGGATGAGCATGTAGAGACAGTGGACAGTCACTGGCGTTGACTTTGCAGCAATCCCTCATACTGAGCATGCATGTAGCGACAGTAGAGAGGAAAAACTCCCTTTTAACAGGAAGAAACCTCCAGCAGAACCAGGCTCAGTGTGAGCGGCCATCTGCCACGACCGACTGGGGGTTAGAGAGAACAGAGCAGAGACACAAAAAGAACAAAGAAGCACTGATCCAGGAGTACTTTCTATGGGAAGGAAGAGTAAATGTTAATGGATGTAGCTCCTTTAGTCGTTTCACCTAGAAAGAAGGAACAGATCAACTCTGAGCCAGTTTTCAAGGTTAGAGTCTGAAGAGAGAACATAGAGTTAGTTACAGTAAAAGCTCAGTCAGTAGGAGAGAGACAGGGTTAAGCACTGAAAGACAGGGCTTTCATCCAAAACATCAGGGATTATGTGGAGAGACGAAAGGATCTGAGAAAATTTACATCCACAGATAATCTGTGGTCAGTTCAGTGTTTGAAACAACCTTCCAGAAAGTTCCTTCATAAGCTGTATGTAGAACTGATTCTGTTATGAAGCCAGAGTAGGTGATCTAACTAAATGTAGATTTGCTTTAGATTTCTCTAATTTCTATTCATTTTTGAAAGCATTTTTATTTTATACAGGGTCCCTACAGATCATCATCCATCTGTTGTCTATAGTTACTTGTCCTCAGTCCAGTGGTTATTGGGGGAGAGGTGGGGTACACCTGGACCTTTTCTTGGTTGACATTTCTGATTTTGTGGGCTGTTGAGATACAAATTCTTGCAAAGTTGTGTTTTATTAGTTTATTCTCCCACGAAAACAAAAACATAAGTGCTGAGGCTGGCCTCCGATTCAGCAGTGTCCTGAAGGGCTAGTTTACCGTTTTTTTTTTACAACGGGGCAAAAAAGAAAAATCTGCACATGCCATCAGTCAATCGGCCAAAAATCAGAATCAATCACCTCTCTGTTAACTGGTGATCTGCATGTCAAATAATGAGACATCTGGAATCTTTTTCCTTATTCATGCGTCAAAACTAAGAACTCCCACTGTTTTCTGTCAATGAACACATCAACCAACACCATAAATAATCTGTTAATTCTTTCATTTTTGTCAGATTTAAACCTCTGCACCATTTTTTTCCCCTTTGTTTTATACTCCTTAGAAAAACAAATCTAAATCGGCAGGTCAGATGTCAGGAAATTGTATTGGGTGATCAGTGATACCCTTATTTGACAAAACACCAAACAAGAGGAATTTCAGTGCTTTCTTTGGGGTCCCAATTTAAGAACCTTGGGTCCACTTCAAAGCCCAGAAGTAAAGTTGTGTATAAACCAAAGCAGTGAAATGTCCCCTAAGTGTTTATCTGTTTGTACCTGAAAATCAGAGATGAACACCACCTGAAATGTTGATGTAGCAAATAAAAGATAAAGGGTCATCCTCTAAATATAATACGCCGCCTTTCATTTTAACAAACCCCTATCTTTAATCAAAAGGTGTGAGTCGTGTGGATATGCAAACCTAAAAATCTAACTCCTTTCTAGATTCTTCATGACTGTGTAGGAACCTTGCATACAGCACTTTCTCATACCTGCCTAAAACCTGCAGCACAGAACTGCAACGTTGGAGAGATGACCCTGTGTACTGCATCAGAAGCACTAATTATTAAATCAGTTAAGACATTGTATTCTATGAACCATGGGAATTTTTATTGATCAGAAAGTTTTAATAGCGGTAACAAGTTACTGATCTGAGAAAACTTCCAATCATCTTCGTCACCATCATCAGGTCATTTCAGCAGAACAGGGATGTTAAAGGAATGTGAGGTGTTTTAACAGCTGCAGTTAAAACAAGGATCTCTGTATAAAAAAAGTAAAACAGAAGACTGCTGGGCTCCTGCTGACCACAGTCCCACAGAGACAAGTCACCTCTTGGCAGTACTGTCCACTGCAGCACTGTCGAGTCCATGGGGCCAGCGTCCTTCCTCCTGCCAGCCCTGTGTTGACAATAGGACTGGGACATATCATTATTCGGACTAAGGAGGGCTGCTCGTTCTGTTTCTTTTATGCCCTTATCCTTCCCCAGGCTCACTCTTTCTTCCTCTTGGCCTTGTTTATGTTTTCTTGACGTTTCTGCTTTTTCTTTTGTTCGCGGTCACGTGCCTCGATCATCTTGGCCAGTTTCCAGGACAGCAGTGCGCTGGCGATGAACAGAGGGGTCAGAGCCAATATGACGGTGGTAAGGAAACCGTAGGGGTCTTTGGCAGCCCACTCCACAACATACTCTGCCCATGCTCGTACATCGATCATCCTGCTGAGCAACGGCCAGCTTTCACTCAAACCTGAAACAGAGACAGTCGTGAGCAGCTGAGAGCAAGAGAATGAGTCAAATACAAACAATAACTGGGATTTCATGTGATGGACCAACTCAAGTAGCACATAGCTGTGAAGAAAACAATACACACTTTTTAATATTTTCACAAATCAAATCTAAGAAGTGTGCAAATATATTCAACCCCACTTTTATCTGATACCCATGCTCTTTTCAGATGACACCAGACCTTAATTTCCCTCTATATGCTAATCGCTATGACTGCCAAAAACACACCAGCCTTAACACACAATCCCTACGGCAACACATAGTGGTGGCTGCATCATTCTGTGGGTAAGCTTTTCTTCTCGTCAACAGGGAAAACTGGTCAGCGTTAATGGGAGGCTGGATGGAGCTCAATACAGCGCAATCCTGGCAGAAAACCTGTTAGCGGCTGGAACAGGCTTGAGACTGGGTTGGATGTTCACCTTCCAGCAGTTTACCGACTACATAGCATGGGTTTAAATTAGGGGTCAACTCCAGTCCTAAAAAGCCACTGTCCTGCAACTTTTAGATACAGCCCTGTTCCAAGCCACCTGAATCAAAAAATAAAACTTTTCGGGGCCCCCTGCAAAATTGATGACATGCTTTAGGAGGGGCCTTCGCCTTTGATTCAGGGGGTGGGTGGGGCAGGGTGTGTCTAAACATTTCTGGACAGTAGGTATTCATGTGTTACAATGGCCTGAAACCAGACCCAAAACCAATCGCTAAGATGTCGCAAAACTTGAAAATATGTCCGTAGACGTTCTCAATCCACTCCCGACTTTGGCCCTGGGCACTAAAAATACAAAACCCCCCCCCCCCCCCACCAACTTCTTTTTTTTTGTTAAAAAAATTTTTAAAAAATACCGTTTGGGAAACCCTTTCCCTTTCCCCTTCACATTTTCACTTTTTTTGTGTTGGTCTATCACATAAAGTTCCAGTAAAATACATGAAGGCAGTGGTTTGGACGTGAAAAACCCCGTTGTCAAATGGACATCTTCCAAAATAAATGAAAACGTTTTTTTGTTAATTAGCCCCCAAAAAAATGATTTAGGGCATAAAGGAAAGTATATCACTTTAAAAATAGAAAAAAATGGGATTATTTTAAACCCGCCTTTTTTGCTTTTATTTTTGTTGCAAATTTAAAAAAACTTCCCGGGCTTATTTCTTTAAATGAGTTTTTTACACCTAAGGATCAAGGTGACAAAGTTACACATTTTGACAGCCATTTTAAACTAATTTAGATTGGAGAAACAAAGTTTAGTCTGAAAAAGGAAGAAGCAAGAATAAACTGATTTTTAGTTCTAATTCTCAATGAGATCTGCATAATCATAATGACCAGTCAGTAATTCGCATTAAGTAAACTATCAATAAAGCTTTACAGCTTCCTGACTATGACCTCACAATAAATAAAATAAAATTTGGTAATTATAAGTTTATCCCACAGTGTGCAGGGTGTACTACACCTCACCCTTGGATCCCTAGAGAGAGGCACCATTCCTCTCTATGATTCGAAACAGGATTAAAGAAATATAGAAAACAGATGGCGGTTTATCCCAACTAAAATTTAAGGGTATTCAAGCTCACCTGAAGCTCAAAATGCATTTCAGATTTCTATATTCCTATAGCCCAGTGGTTTCCAAACATGTTGCACTGCGGGCCAAAATCGGCAAGTTGAAAGTACACAGGGGCCATAATTATTCGTTTTTTCCTCCAACTGAAAATGCAAAATCATTTAATCGTGATTTTTTTTTCTTTTTAACTGCTCAGCAATAAATTAAACAAATCAAAAAAAGAACAAATTGTTATAGGTCTAAAAAAAAAGGTGTTAGCCGTTTGCCTTTGAAAAAAATAGATCTAGTTTCCTAACTTTTTGAATCAAATGTTTTCTATTTTGTTGGTTTAGAAAATGTTTTTAAGTATATTCATAGAAACAGAAATGAGAACTTTTTGTAAAAACCCCTGCATTTAACCAGGTTTAATGAATGGTTGTGCCCAAGTCTATTTTTAGGTAAAAAGTCACTGGATTTTTGTGGCTCTATTTACTATATTATTACAAATAACGCAGAAAAAAACATGGCTAATAGAAGAGAAATACTTTATGTTGTATCTAACATTTAGCATTTAAGAAAATTGTCATTTGAAACCTCACCCTAAAAATTAGGAAAAAAAGTACATCAGCATCAGCTCCATTTGCTGGAGGGTCAGATGTTAACTATTCTTGAACTGCGGTCGGGGGCCACATAAAATTATTCCAATAGGCCGCAAATGGCCCCCGGGCCGCAACTATGACGCTCTTGACACAGTCAAAATCAGATACAATTCGGGTGATTATACACTGGCAACTGGTAAAAAACAAAAAGATGTCTAAAGTGAACACGAGTAATTGGCTTTGCAGCAATTCCCTCAACGTGATTATAGGGAAGCTTTATTTTCAGAGCAATAGCTGTGTTTGTGAGGCTCTAGACTGCATGGAAGTGCTATATTAATAGCAAAAATGTCTGAATTGATATCACTTGTATAATTATTACAAGACATACCATAAAATATTGCGATGATACCAAAGTTCATATTGCACCATTCCTAGCACAGGCGAGTCGAAGGCAACTAAATTTCTTGTAATATATTCGGTATCTGTACAAAAAAACATAAGCGTAGGCCATTCTATGTTACTTCTATTTGGTTTAACTTACAGCCTATTATAGGATATACATTATTATAGAAAAAAAAGCATACCTATTTCTTTATTATCATAGAACTACCAAAATGAAATTAAAAATACGTGTTAGATTGCAAACTCTTGCAATACTAGTCTTTCGAAAGTAGTGTTACTAAGTTTACTGAACCTAAGAGGGACATAATTTGTGTGTGTACTACAAATAGCGTCACTATTTTCACCAGCCTCTTGCTAATAGCCGGAAAACAAATGACGCCCGGTTGCTAACTAGCATTATGCTATGTGGCTGCTAGCATTCACTTATCAAAACAAAACGGCTTTAGCAGAATTACCTTGGGCCGAGAACTCAGCTAATAACCCCAAAACGAACAAATCAATCTCCGTCAGAAGGACTGAATCTGAACCTTTCATTTATTGAAAGACTTTGTAACATTTGCATTATTACTACCATTGAGGCTAACAAGGCCTGTCTGCGAGGCCCTAACTTCCAAGGGCAAAACCCCTCACTTTGGGCTAAGAAGCACTACAAACACGAGAACATAACATCGAATTAAATTTTTCACAACATTAACAGCTTAAACCCCGATTTAAGAATTACATTAACTCACCAAAGTACAGAAATTTGTGTTTACATCCGCGATAATAACCAGCAGCTCCTCCCTGTTTCACTTCAACCGTTTCAACTCATGAGACGTTCGGGTAGTTTTTCCAGAAAGGGAAAAAAAGTAACATCTTGATTTTTTTTTTCGAATTGAGACCGTAGGTTGCTTTTTGCTTATTAATATACAGTTACGTATACATTGCTAATACTCTGTAACATGTGTCAATGAAAACGGAGTCTGTTTTCACAGAGATGGGACGTCAGTGTCAGACATTCGTGAATGCTTTCCCCTTTAAGAAATCCCTGTCATGTTATATCAAAGAGGCCCTGAATGCAGCATAAGTTTTCACTCGTGATTGGATATGACGTATTCCCTGGCTGACAGACAATGTAGTCCTTTTGCTTTGAATAGAAAAAACTCAAACATTAAAACAAGCAACCCAAATATTAGCTTTCTGAGCGTTTCAGACTGATGTCAGTTTTTATTTACACTTTCTGTAGAACCAAATGCCATGAAATAAAACTTTCAATTAATTAAGAGCTAAAAAACAATAACTGTTATGGCCACTTCCAGTGTTATAAGCCAACAATAAACTCAGCTGTTTGGTCAAATAAAAGGTTTTTCAGATTCTGGTAAACATAGTATTTTTTTATTCTCTTTCTAGATTTATGAATTCAGCAGCTCTGTTTTTCCATCTCTTCTGTGACTCCAAAACCTTGGAATACATACAGTACCACTCTCCTAGAGTTTTGGACCACAAATGCATGGTTGTGATTTAAGAGGAATCAAAACGTTTTGTTTAATTTTTTTAGGTAATATTTGAAAATTTAAACTTTTGTGAAATAAAAAAATGTCTTTTGAGTGAATATTCTTGATTAAATTGACCATAGCTCTGAAAAAAATAATCTGAATGATTAGTTTAGTAACAGAACAAGACTTAAATAAAAGAAAAGATGCAGAAGAAAAAAAGACGAGTTAATTTTCCTACAAGACGACATTTAGCTGTTGCTGAATAATCTGTGAAACAGCTCTGATGAAGGGAGAAAAGCAAATCAAATAGCAACAACTGTAAGTGGAAAAAACATAAGGCTCCAGTGGCCCTCTGAGAAAAATGACTAACATAACAAAGGAGGACCTGCTGGCTATGTGAACTTCCTGTGGGGAAGTATTGAAACCAAATCAGGTTAGGCCACATCTGCTCTGTCCATACGGCATAGATCACTTTCAGAGCAGTTCAAAGGCCAGCCTTTTTAGACTTACTCACAGAGGATGGAGAGGGGCAGCTGGGAACACATGCAGCGGACAGACACAAGCACATATCCTGGTTTACCAGCATAGTTTTGGCCAAGTTTATAGACAATTTAGAAAAACATCCCCAAGGTGGTTACCTTTTTTTTATTTGCATTCCTTTTAGCTTCACATGTCAAATATCCAGAGGGGGGGGCAATGCAGCTCCTCCCTAACTCCTCGTGAGTGTTTTACTCAAACAAAAGTGAGGCTCCCTTTACACTATCAACATCATTTTAATAATTCAAATCATTGGATCATGTTTAGATTCCTGGATCTAATGTATGGGTAAGTGGGCATAGTGCACTTTGTATTATGGAACATAATACATTTAAACAGGCTTGCACAAAGTGTTTAAACCACTGTAACTATTCTGTTTACAGAAATCCTTATTAATGTGCAATGTCCCTGTCAAATAAAACAATAAATATAATAACTAAAATTGACCAGCATTAAGTAGTATATGATTCAGTAGTTAAAGAAAAAGATTAATGGTTCACAAAGTTTTTACAGGTAAAAACCTAACCCGTGTCAACACTTTGAAGAACCACCTTTCAGTGCATTTGCAACTGCAGGTCTTTATCTAGACGGACATCTTTACCCATTTTTCTTTACAAATTAGATTAAACTCGCTCAATCTGAATGAAGAGATTCTGTGAACATCACTTTTCAAGTTTTGCCACAAAATGACGATTAGATTCAGGCCTGGAGTTTCCCTCGGCCATTCTCATAAATTAATATACTTTGATCTAAACCTTTCAATTATAGTTCTGGCTGAATATCTACTTTCTGTAGCCAAAATGTCCAGTTTTGGTCTTATCAAGCCAGATCATCTTCTTCCCTATGTTTTGTTGTTTCTTCTCTATGGCTTGTGGCAAACTTTCAACAGCACCTCTTGTGGGTTCTCTCAACAATGGCTTTTTTTCCACTCTTCAATAATGGGCAGATTTGTGCAGTGCTAAAACTAATAGTTATCCTATTAACAGATTGTCCCACTTGACCCTGCAGAGTTACCATGGGCCTCTTGGCTGCAATATTCTCTCCATTTTCAAATGATAGATCAAAGTGTGTTTTTCGAAAAGTTTAAAGTTTGTGATATTGTTTTATAACCTAACTCTACCTTCAAGCTCTCCACAGCTTTATCCCTGGCCTGTCATGTTCCTTTGTCTTCATGATGCTGCTTTTTTCACTGATGTTTTCCAATAAACATCTGAGGCCTACATGGAATAGCTCTAGTTCTACTGAGATTAAACACACAGGTAAATATTTACGACTCAAGTGACTTGTGAAAGCCATTTGTTGAACTGGAGTAAAGAGGGCTAAATACAAATGCACACCATAGTTTTATTTGGAAGACATTTCGAAAACCTTTTTTGTCTCACTTAAAATTCCTGCACTTCTTTGTGTTCATTTTTGAAATAAATGACCAACAAAATTCATTGAGGATTGTGGTTGTAACGTGACAAAATGTGAAAATGTTTAAGGGGCGTGAATACTTTTGTACTACTTGCACACTACTTCAAAACCATCAAATGTGCAACAAACTTTTACTGAAAACAGTCTCAGTTATAAGTGTACGCTGCATTAAGGCTTCTGAAAACGTTATGGTTCCTCCTCCTAAAACACATATGTTCTCACATGCAAAATACTTACTGAACTGCTCTTCACATAAAATTCACCAACTGATTGCTTTAAAACAAACATGCAATAGAGTCGACCTCTTTCATGGTATCCCTATCTTTGGTTAACTTATTGCAAGTAGATACAGCAGTGAAACAAACAGCTGACCCATATGTGACCGATGTGACCAAAGTGGACAGGCATGTCCTGCTTCCTATCTTCATGTTCCTCCTCCCCTCCCACGGTATTTTCTATCTCTGACAGCTGAAAGTCCTTTTAAACCTAAGCCACAAAAATCAACCATCAGCGCAGTTATTGAAGAAACTGGAGCCCAGGGTGATAGCTTATCCTCCAAAGAGGGGGGAAGAAAGTCAGTTTTCTTGGCCCCTTTTACCCCTGTGGGAACCTGCGAGGCCGCCTCTGGATTAAGTCCCCGCCTTTAAACTCAAATAAGAAGGAAACTTCAAAGGCCGTCGGCCACCGGGGCCCCGCCCTCGCGCTCCCGGACGGCTTCACAAAGGATTTGCCGACGTTCGGGAATTCCGCCTCCAGTTCCTTTTATAGCGCCACTCGTGCGCTGGCTGCCTTCCAGTTCTCCGCCCATCCTCGTTACTTGACAACACAAAGGACTTCACGGAACTCACAAGCTCCGCCCACCTCTCCAAATAAGGGCAGTCTCTCCATGTACGGCAAACAATCAGTTCGAGATTGCACTTTTCTCTTCCTTATCCCGTTTATATGATCGGAGAGGAACTGCGCTTCAGGTTGGAAGCGGTGCGATCATGGCCGAGCGAGTCCAGCAGCCCCCAGCCAAGCGGCTCTGCTGCCGGCCCGGCTACAACCCGGCATGCAGGCAGGGGCAACGGGCTGGAGGAGTCCCGTGCGGCGGCGCGGGCTCCGCTCCGGGAGGGTCCGGGAACGGGAAAACGCACAACCCCGAGTCGCTGCTCGACATCGCGGCGCGGAGGGTCGCGGAAAAGTGGCCGTTCCAGCGGGTGGAGGAGCGGTTCGAGAGGATTCCGGAGCCCGTCCAACGAAGGATCGTTTACTGGTCATTCCCGAGGAGCGAGAAGGAGATCTGTATGTACTCTTCTTTCAACGCCGGGGGAGAGGAAAGTGGATCTAGCGGGGACAATAACGACGAGACCCAGCTGCCTTTTCTGCGGGGTGTCACTCTGCTGGAGGGTGGCTGGGTGGACAACGTATTGCAAGTCGGTGAGTGGACTAAAGCGTCAATGTAGGCAAAGCAGACTAAGAAAGAAAACATCCCACTCGCCGTGTTTGCATTTTCCCGTGCACCTACATGGGGCTTGTGTTTCTTTTCCACAGCCGTGCCTATTATAAACAGTGCAGGGTATTTCCACACCAGTCTACCCTATCGCTGTGTGAGAATAGCCTCTTTTCAGATAAACCCGTAATTTTAGCCCACTTCTCCTTGTTTTTAACCACTGAGCTGTGCGCATTGAATGGCCCCCGAGCAATTCAAATTGGAAGCTTAGGACTTTGTTCCTATTTTTGTTTCTTTCCAGCTCTCCATGCCCCCACCAACGGGTACGCAGACAAAAGCCCCCTATATCTTTTCACCGCTGGCTAAATAGACGATATTTAGAAAGGCTGGGGAGGGACGGCGATTTAAAGCCACAGTGCTTCTGTTTTGTTTGCCAAACACCTTTGTGAAACAAACTGATGCTTTCCCCCTCAGCATCGCCAACATTTATCTATAGTCCAAGCTGTATGCACATATACAGACTGCGATATGTGCTTTTTTTGTCTTCTAGCTGCATTATTTGTGGTGCAGCCACGAGTAAACAGAGGTGCTCCAGGCTCAGTAAACCCCCTCTGATTCCCTGCCCCTCTTTGCTGGCTGGCTCGTCTTTGCCAGAGCCAGAATATTTCACTACATTCGTCTGTGCAATAGACTCAGCTGTCAATCTGACTCCCCACCCTTGGAAGCGGTTCAGGATTCTAATCCCATTACCCTCCCCAGTTCATCTGAATCTTAATGCATTCTGTAAACAAGATTTTATGCATGATCTTCCTCCCTCCCTGCCTCCCTCACCATCTCCATCTCTCTCTGCCCTTGTTCCCCCCTTCCCTTCCTATCTCACTTCTTGGCTTACTATCTCCCCCCTAAAGAATCTGTGGAGATGGCTTCAGCTCTTGTGGGCTCAGAGAATGTGCAGTGCACAATAGTAGCCATGGAGCAGACAGAAAGGCAGGCAGCTCTCCCTCATCTCTCTCTCTCTCTCTCTCTCTGGCCTGTTTACCAGATTCCCCAGCATTAGGCTCATTTATGTGCTCCCTCTTTTTGGGGCTTGAGGAAGCTGAACACTCAGCCCGGGGTAAAATAGAAAGGATGAGGCGTCACTAAGTAGATAAGTGTGTGTGTTTGCTTTGGATAAATAGCCAGAAAGGGGGTAGCGAGTTCATTTGCAGTTAGAAATCTGTCAGTCAGTCATCCAGAGATTGGAATCAGCCAATTTTTCCTTGATTGACAGGTAGAATGCTTCTATTATAACAAACTGTGCTCTTTAAATGCATCAGCTATGTACTTCCATGTTTTAGGTAAATAAAAAAAACTAAAAAGGCTAAAAAACATTTTTGATAATGATAAAAAATAATTTTTAAAAACGAAAAAAAAAAAAAAGGTTTTGCACACGGTTTGGGTTTTCTTTATCTGTACGGGGTGTCAGTCCATCCCCCATCTCCAGGAGTGGGGGGAAGACAGGCGGGAAAAAACCCGCAGGGAGGAGGGCATGTTATGCTGATTGCAATTTTTGCCCCAGAATTTCTTACTCTCTTTTTTTCACTAGCTGGGGAATGATAAAGCCAAGGAAGAGCAAATTATAAATAAAAGATGCAGTTTACTCCAGGGGACAGGCAGCCACTGGAGGATGAGGGCTTAAAAGCAGGACAAGCTTGGGAGGGTGGGGGGTGGGAAATGGGGTATGTCACCCACTCCAACCACAGTTTTGGCCCCATAAACACATACGGGGGGCTGGCCTTTTAAAAAAAGCGCGGGCGATTGTGGGGGGTGTAGCATGGCTTTGTGTGGCTTCTTCTGTATGTTTGTGCTGTCACTGGGATGGGGTTCAGCGTTAATGATGAAAGACAGTAGCGCAATAGAATAGACGAAGAGGTTATTGTGTACGGAGGTGGGAGGGGGGAGCTAATATACTTGAATGGATCTGCTGTCGCCGTATTCCTCTCCTTCCTCTCCAGTCTCCTCCTCCTCTGCCTCCCTTTGCTCCCAAGTGAGCAGCTATAAAACTCTCCATATTTACTCCCCTAAGGCCAACTACCAGCCCCCAGTCTCCTGTGATTATTTATCTTTTTTCTCAACGACATTAATCACACGCTTTTTCCTTTTTTTTTTTTTTGCTCCATCTCTTTCCATGCATCAGTGCTGCGAAGAGAAGAGATTGGAGGGGGTGTTTTTTTTTTTTTTAAGAAGAGCAATAGATCGGGTGATATCAAGAAAAAGAGGGGAAGCCTAGAGGGAAAATGTGGGTGGAAAATGCAAAAGAGGAAAGAGAAGCATTGAAATGGTGATTGCAAGTGAAGGGGATGTATGAAAGTAAAGAATGAGGCTCAGAAATAGGGAGAGAGTGAGATAGATGGCTTGTTCTTTCTCCCATGCGAACTCATCTGTTCCAATGCCAGCCTTCGGGATAAATATTCATATATGAATGCAAAGTTTTATCCAGCAGTCCACGGCTCCTCGTTTATAACGGGCTTATACAAGCTGGCTTCACCCCACACAGCCAACCCACTCCTCCCACTGTTGTATCACTGATGAATTTGTCACCTGCTGAGTGCTGAGTTATAGAAGCTCAACTTTAACAAGAACCAGTTCTGAAACTGACCTAATTCTTGTTCATAGTTCACCAGCTAAACAGTTTAAAATAATCTGGTCTGATTTTTTTTTTTTTTACAAAGGTCAGTGAACTACTAGCATGTTTATTAAGCCATCGTGTTTTCAGAAATTATAGGTCTCTGAAATTGTTGTATACATTTGCCTGATAAGACTATATTTTTATTTGCACCCTCCTTTAAAGCACTACATGGTTGGTGTTTCTCTTAAATAAAGTTCTGATTGTGTTTAAACAGAGCTGAGAACATCTTCACAGCAACATCTGAGCTATTGTTTCACCCTTATTCATCTGTACGATGGTCAGAGAGAAGACTCAGAGGGGTATGAATGCATTAAAACACAGGCTGGTTCCTGTGTGTTTCTCTGTTGTACCTGCAAACCTACAGCTTGACTCAGTCCCCGTCAGCAGCAGGCTCACACATAGTTCAATCAGGAACAGTGTCCAAACATAACTCACCGTAATCTATCAATCTTGCTTGTTGGGGCATGGGCCTTTAGTTTGTATTGTTACATTTAAAGAGGGTGAAAGGGGCGCGGCGCTGATGGTGTAGGGGTTAAGCGCGCTGTCCCGGGTTCGAGTCTCGGACCCGGCGACATTTGCCGAATGTCTCCCCCTCTCTCTTACCCCTCTTTCCTGTCTGCCTATTGTCAAAAAATAAAAATAAAGGCCACTAGTGCCGAAAAAATATCTTTAAAGAGGGTGAAAGGCATGCATTACACCCATGATTGTCAAACTGTGGCACAAGTCCCTTGGGAGGTATTTGGGTTGTCTTTTGTTGAATTCAACTAAAGACAATTATTTGGTGTCATGCGTTTACAAGATAAATGCAAAGCTAATAAGCCGAAAAGATGAGTTGTGCAGCACATTCACCTTTTCTTCTAAGAGTAACTACTAAAAAGAGAGCTGCAGTGGACAGTATTTCCAGAACTCCTTATATGAACTGAAGCTGACAGCGAAAAAGGACCAAGTACTGGTCACAACGTACTTACTTCGCAAATGATACCAAACCCAACCTAACTACTATATAAACCAGGTACAAACTAGAGCTAAGCTTCTGTTAGCAATACTTACTAATGAGGTGTGTTTCTTTGCGTTGTAAAAATTCAAATAGTGATGGGCATTTATGTTTATTATTTATTGCTATTGTGAAAGGTTTCTTATCATGATAGGAATTTTGATTTATCGTAACAATGATCAATTCCTATTAATTATGTCTGAAAACCCCAAACACTGATGGTAATATCGGCATTATTACTTTTACTATTTTCTCCACTGTTGGTTCCATGAAAACATCAATAAATATCATCTGTCCATTTTCTATACCCGCTTCTTCCTTCCTAGGTCGCTGGGGAGCTGGTGCCTATCTCCAGCAGTCTAAGGGCGAGAGGTGGGGGTACACCCTGGACAGGTTGCCAGTCCATCACGGGAACACACAGGCCAAAATAACCATGCACACAACTATTCACACCTAAGGGCAATTTAGAGAGACCAATTAACCTAACAGTCATGTTTTTGTACTGTGGGAGGAAGCCGGAGTACCCGGAGAGAACATGCAAACTCCATGCAGAAAGGTCCTTCTTGCTGCAAGGCAACAGTGCTACCAACCGCTGCACCGTGCAGCTCCAATAAATAAAAAAAGGCTGGAAATGAGTTGTAAATACTTATTTATTGTCACTCTTGTCATTATGATACAAAACACCATAAAATATCGTCATAAGTTTATATGTCGATATTGCGCATTCCTAAATTCAAATGCAAAACAAACTTCACTTCTCTACGCTCAACACGACCGGAGAAAACTCTGGTCACTCCTGCACTCCCTCTGCCACGATGTGATGGAAATGTTTAGCTGTTTTAAAGCTGTAACTTTTGAAAATACTTTGTGTACCTTTATACCAATAACCGCCTTATACCTTGATCACAGAAACTGAATGGTTGCAAGCTGATCAGAGATTTGCTACTCTTTCCCGCTGGTGTGCCAAGTTTCACTTTCCTTCAGCTTGTCAGTCAAACTGTGCTCACTGTGACAGCAGAGCATTAACCCACTGGTTAAGTTAAACTTCTAGACCTGCCTGTTCTGAACGCAGCATCTGTTCCTCTCTCCCTTTGTGCAGTTTAGACTTGGCGGCTCATCACGCTTGAAAAGAAAGGCTAGCATTACGCAGCCCCATCCTCTAATTATAGAATTCTAATCCTATGGCTCTAGTATGGCATGACAAAGCATGTTTGCACTTCATTACCTTCCTTCCTGTTTCAGCCCTCCAGTCAAGGTCAAGTTCAGCCCTTCTTGTCTCATTTATTCAGAACATAGGCAGCCCCGCTCCTCCTCCTTTTGACCCTTCATCTTCATATTGCTTACCCCCTCCCACCTTCTTTGTTCTAAGAGGTTAAAAAAACATAACACCAAGCACCACACACACACTCTTACTATCCTGTTACGGTAAGCCCCACATCCCCAAGGAGTGACATACTGATGTCTGGCATATGTCGCTCTCTGCAATATCATTAGCATAGGGTACATACTACATCCTATTTACCCATTTCTCCCTGTTAAGCCAAATTTTCACATGAGGCTGCATGTCATTTTTATCACGCAGCTGCCCCAAGTCAGAGTGATGAGGTGGACACTTTGAAACTGCTTTAAATTCAAGTAGAACGAAGAGTGAATTCGCATATCCCGTCAACTATTTTTGGTGTGTTTTCCACGGTGGTGTTGCTGGAAAAGATGGCCTGTAATATTTTACTTCGCCCCTGCCTAAAATATCACTGGATGTCCATGGCGGTCATGCCTGTTTGAGTGTGAATGTCAGCTTCCTCTGCTCCACCTATTTTAGAGACAAATTGGTGTGTGTGTGTGATGTGTGTGAGTGGATCTGTCTTTTGCGTCTGCATGCTCATAACTCAGGTTAATTTGTTCACGCTCTGGAGAATCTTAATTAGGTTTCAGCGTCATCTACTCCAGTTCACCCCCTTTTCATCATGATGTCAACGGGATTGTGAAATAACAAGCACAAAGATGCTGCCTTTTTTAAGACAGTTTGTTTTTGAAAGGGATCATCGCGCAGACTTCTCTAAGGCTGGATCTAATTTCCTAGGGTTGTGCTAAGCCCTTCCACGTTGTGTACTTCTTGGCATTTAATTCAGATATTAGGATAAAATACTCCACCTACAAAAGGCGCAGTCCTTCAAGTCAGATCTCTCTGCTGTATGTATATATAGATAGTACGTATCAACATAGTATGGGCCTGTATGAAGTGCTGCTGGTACGATACCCTTAAGTAAAACTTTCTGGTGGTTGCACCTTATTTATTTGCTTATATTTAAAACTGAAAACCCGCTGTTTTTTCTTACTGGTGCAAAAAATAATCTAACAAATTAGAGTTTGCAGCTATACTAATGTTACTTATAACGTATTTATTTTGATTGTAAGCAAAAATGTAGAATATCTATTAAATTTAGGCCTTGTTGCGCAGTATATTTGGCCTTTTTTGTTGTTTTGGACAAATTTGTTATGCTCCTTATAGTGTAACACTAAGAGCACAACAAGCTGTTATTAGATGGTTATTTTGTTGGGCTATCTGCTCAGACAGCCATGCTTAACAAACATACTTTTTTTACCTTGCCTACTGTAGTTAAAACAGTGTTACCTTAATAAGTGTGATGGGTGGCGTTCCTTTGGTTATTTGCCATGACTATTGATGTTTTTCTTCACCAGAAACAAAAGAAAATTGTCTTGTTTGTAAAGCTAATTTTACCACTGTTTCGTATCTTGTCATGAATGCTCATATCTTGACGAATTGGCCTGTTACGTAAGTCTAAACGCAAAGAAGTGAAGGGGATTTTGTGGAAGCACTGTATTCTGCTGCAACAGGACAGGGTATGCTATTTTTGAGGTGATGTCAATGTCTCGTTGTTGTTTTTTATTCCATTTAACTTCTAGTCAAACGCCAATGTTCTATAGTAATCAGAAAGTAGGTGATGCCGTCAGTTGTACCAGCATAGGAAGTTGATGCCAGTTGCACAATAGGGTAATGGGGATAAAAGTATGGATATTTTCGTGAAATTTGATGCTAACCTTTCCAGTTTCCCTTTTGTTAAGAAAAATTGAAAAGATAATCAAAAATAGAAATTGGTATGCATTAAGTCACACATTTTAATGGCTGTTACGATGATAAAGTATTTCAAACTAAAAAATATTCAATCTTTGCTTTTTTTCTTTTATTTGTACTGATTAATAATATCAGTAGAAATGATACCAAACATGATCTATCAGAACACTTCATACAAGACATTATAATGGTTATTGTGTTAATAAAAAAGTTAATTGAGAAAATATTTATGTTTGAGAGGATATTTGTGAGTGCAGCTTACACCTCTGAAAATCTTTGTTTAGGGCTAGTTCCCTTTACCCTCTCTCTTCTTCGCAGAACCATTTGGGACAACAAGCACCCTAGAAATGTGAGGGTTAAGGACTATGAATAAAGGACATGGGGTGACACAGGGTTCAGCCTAAAACTTGTATTCAACCCCTTAGAAGGAAAACAGCATGCCATTTTTATACGAGTTTTGGCATTCAGTATGCATCTGACACTCAGGAAGATATGTGGCAATTTCTAACATTGTAATACAACATAAAAAAAGTCAACGAAACAAAGGACTGATAAAGAAGACTATTTGTACAAACTAGTTGGTTTTTGTCTGTGTGAAAACACTCTAAGCCAAATGCCAAGGAGAAATTTGGCTTCCAAAGTTAAAGCAACACTGAGCTCTTTTGTGAAAGAACACACTTATTGACATCCACATTTTCCCTTGCAAGGCCTTTAAAGGGCTTCTTGAAGACCCACTTTGACTTCTGAAGCATTTTGTTCACAAAGGTGCAGAATTTGAGATGCAAAACTTGAATCTTGCATGAACATGTCTTCTACACAACATGGGCAGGCCCTGATGATATTCTTTTTGTGGGTGAGGGCTTATTTTTCCTGTTTGTGTGTGGGCTGCATCTTTTTAAGTGGGTGGATCTGGTTTTGTTTTGCTGCTGGGCTGGAGCAGTTCCTTTATCTTTTTACAATGCCCATTGAGAATGAGCCCACATGCCTACCACTGAGGACAAGGAGAAGAAACGCTTTCAAACACTTTGTTAGTATGTGGGAAACCAACATGTTTGTGAGGGACGAAACTTGTGACGTTGGAGGTAAAGAAGAACTAATGGTTCTGAAAAATATTGCCAAAGCTAATTGGATCCTAAATATCCTACAGTCAGGAGAAAAGATACAACTTGTGGATACAATTCAATGATGAGGCTGTGGATGAAGCAATCTGGTCAAGGATCTGGTGCCTCTGGTCTTCCCTTAGGCATGTGGCTAACCCTGTGCTTCTACCATCATGGAAAAATTTCTTAGCCCAGAGCAACTATAAACATCTGGCCTTCCAAGAGCAAAGGGCTGCAAATGCATGCAAGTGAAGGTTCTTTAGAGAAAATGTCCTCTCAGTCTGGCTTTGTGTATTTCAGTGGACAGGAGAAACAGATTCCAGGCCTTTGTCCCCTTGGGTTGGCTGAATGGAAAGACGAGGGGATACCTTTCAGCTGTTGTGTAATGGAAACACATTAGCCTAGCCGGGATTTGTGCTGGCCTGTCCGCTCTTGCAGATGTGGCAGTGCAAATGTTAAACAAAGATTATCTTGTCTATGCCATCTATGAGTTAAAAATTGTTTAGAAAATGTTGATTTTTACAAACATCCAAAATATAAAAGTATTTAATTTATTCAAAAGGAAAATTTATAATTTTCCTCTAAAAGCAATGTTATCTAGGAATGACCATAAATCTAGTAATTTTCACTTTACATATACAATTTAAAGATCAGTTGCATAAAGTCAGTTTTGCTTTCCCTTTTAACGCAGTCCATAAAGCAAAGCCTTTTTATGACAATGCCACATTACACCTGTTGAGTGACTGATAAATTTTCCAGAACCAACCTCTCTCTGCTTCATCTCCAACCCCTGCAACTTCCAAATACGTACATTAGAAAAACTATCTGTCCACTGTCTTAGACTTTCTACTTAATCAGCCCCAAGTGTTGACTGGCTGATTGGAAATGTGCCTATTTTTATCTTCCTTGAAAGCACTCAAGCTATGCGCTAACATGTTACTGTAACAACACTATTTAATGTGTATGCTGTTACTGAGAGAAGAAGATTCAGGGCTACCTGTTTTCAGAATCAGTGAGGTATTTCAAATATGTCAGGAAATAGATACACCTATGAAGCTGCTTCAGAAAAAAAACTATTTTCTTAACACGTCAAGACATCTCTGAAGCTCACACAGACTGGCTACAAGAGAGAGTGAGACTTTCAGCAGAAAACAGGAAGGCTGAACAGAGTGCAGCAAACTGTTTCTGTTTAATCCTTTTGAACTCTCAGCCTCTGGCATGGAACATGCTGGATTTGGAAATGCTGGCAGCCTTTTTGAAATCTCAAAGTAAAAGGTTAATGATTGTCATTCTTTAGGGAACACTCCAAGACTGGAGTCTTAGTTGTGCTAGCCACGCTAGTGACAGTATAAGTTGTTAGTCAGTTTTAAAAAGGAAGGCAAACATTTTTTTGACTTATATCTTATGCTGTAGTTCTAAAGAACAATACAAAATGGGCTACTATCAGTTATGGCAGCTGTGACAGACTGGCAACCTGTCCAGGGTGTACCTGCCTCTTCCCCAATGACTGTTGGAGATAGGCACAAACCTCTCAGTGACCCAAACAAGGAAGATGGATGGATGGATGGATGGATGGATGGATGGATGGATGGATGGATGGATGGATGGATGGATGGATGGATGGATGGATGGATGAATGGAGCTTTACAAAAAGCAGAGATCAGAAATTGGCTAGAAATTTCTGATCAGTGCAAATACCTCTAGATAAACTATACCTATGGTGGATTATAATCACGTGTGATAATCCCCTATTCACTGTTCAACAATCTTACTCTACTCTTCATATTTTCAGTAACTCTCCACCTAAGACATACATTTAGACAGCCCTGGCATCTTTCACAGGGGCTAATGTCTGGTTCCCTTATTTTCCCTGGCCATCTACCTGACTGGAGCCAACCTCTGTCCCAGTACTATTCCTGGATCCAGACATAGCTGTTCCCTCCCTTCCCCTCTTAAATCATCACTCCTTGGTCCAGACCTATCTGCCACACTGCTGGGCTTTTGCAACCAATGCTTAAGGACCTCTCCAAATACACACTACAAGAGCAGTATGCATTAGGCCTTATTTAAATAAACCAGCTAAAGTAATAAAGTTCCACCCTAATCTCTGTAACGTCTACCCCCATCCCCGATCCAGCCTGACTTGTCTCCTGTCCCAGACTGTGGCTGCTGGGTGTGCGTCAGCACAGCTCCTCGGCTGGCTGACTCTGTCTAGGAATCCAGCCCTGCTTCCACTGAGCTGCTGCCCCTCTAGCCTCCGCCAGGCATTGTAGCACGGGGAGCAGAGGATAGAAAGGCTACTAAATTCACAATGACAAGGCTCCTATTAAAAGACGTTTTTTCTATTTCATTTAATGACTTTTATTACCAGCCGCCCCTCTCTCTTCGATTTGGCAATAATAACAACAGGGGAATGCAGCTCTCAGCATTCTCCTATCTGATTCTGCCGTTTGCTTTTATTTTATTTTAATGAATTCCTCTTTGCACCAATGGGATGCTGAAATAAGCACAAACCCCCAATACTCTGCTCACCTCAGCAAAGGGTTCAGGGAATTTTTAATGTGTGTGTGCATTTTTTGACTTTATATTTATGCACATGATGACATTATAAGTCAGACAGTATGTCTTATAAACACCGCATACCCTTTCAGCATTATCAATAAACATCCTCTCTGCATGGTTAGGCCATTTTTCCTCAGGAGGATGCTTGGCACAACGCTGCTTGCTAGCTGGAGAGCTGGAGAGGTTGAGCTCAAACGATCAAAAACATCAAAATAGGGTGCTGGTCATTTAGCCTCTCTACCGTTTTGTACACAACTTTTTCTGTGTGAAATGGAGCTGCCTACTGTTAGTCCAATCTTGCATTGGTTCAAACCTGCCAAGGGGACTTTTCGAACCAGCTTTGACAGTTGAAGTAGTTTTTAAAATTCTACCCATAGTTTATTGTAAGGAAATGCAGGTATTTGATTCCAATAAACATCTGTCAGCAGAAAGTCACTTTTGCTCATCTAGTGTGGCCAGTGGCTATAATATCTCATATTTCATAACCCTCATTACTGGCCCAAACTTCAGAGAATGGAAATGTGTTGTATTATGAAGTTCAAAAAAATATTAAATTCAATTCAATTACACATGGGATTTGAGCACTGGCGACATGCCCAGGATGTGTTCTGCCTCTAGTCCAGTGACTGCACGGATGAGGGGTTATAGAAAATGGATAGATGGAGGGAGGGAAGAGATTTGAGCATTTTTGGTTTGTTTCCACAATTTTTAAAAACACTTAGCAATAAAAATAAACTGATACACATTAAGAACATGGATCAGAAATGGTTTGCTGACAGGGTTGAAATGGTAGCATGTGATAACAGAAAATAGCTAATTAGCCCAGGACGGTGTGTGTTTGCGTGTTCCCAAAGTCACTGTATACTTAGAGTGCAAATATACCAGAGGTGTTTGTCCATTTGGTTCATGTGGGCCAGTGTGAAAGCTCATCTGAACTGTGGTGTGGGCCAAGCAAACAAACTCTGGTCCATCTGAAAACATGGGTCTCATTTCACTTAAACCCAAACCCAGGAGCAGTTTGCTAACAATGGAGTAGGTCACGTCTCTTAGATGTATGATATACGGACATATATGTGATCTGAAAACAAGGAAATCCCCGCTCACTGCCTGTGTAACCAAAGGAGTATGCCATTGTCTTTTTTTTCTTTGCTGAATTCATCTCAGACATACAGGACAACATGCTGATAGTTTGCAGCGCTCGCTTCTGGCTAGCTGCTTTAACATTTAATGGCTAGGAAGGATCCTTAAACCAGGTAACCGTTTTTCTAATTCCCCCCTAGTAAAAATAAATATTTAATACTTTCTGAATTAAATTCTTCCAATCCCCAGTTTCTATTTCAGCTATCCCAAGAATTAGTATTAACACTGTGGTTAGCCAAAACTGAATTTTAATAGGAGAAACTTTCATTTCCGATATCTGTCATTAAAATAGGAATAAGAGCTAGTTTTTGATTATTATTATTATTATTATTATTGTTAAGTATTAAATGCATTGCCCTACCTGCTTGCCATTCATATTTGACAGTTTCTGATAGTAGCAGTTTTAGCTGCAATTTGGTTTGCCTTCAAAACTGTAGTGTTAAACCAAAACAAATGAAGGTATGACATTTATCAGCAATTATCTCCTCTCTATCAACCCATGTCCCCTGGTCTATTTTGGTGTGAGAGGACCCTGGAACGTAAAGCTTTGCCCCATTTAGAACATTAATTTCCTAATGAAACTATTGTCCTCACACAAACTAGCTTTGAACCTTACTGTTGGTATGTGTGGGGGTGTGAGTTCTGTTCCCAATGAACTCCTTCAAAGACTCCCCCAGCTGAGTAAAGTTAGACTCTTACTGTTTACTCCATCTGAACATGAGCATGTGAGTATATGACTCTGTGTTAATGGCTTGGTGGGAGTGTTTATGACTGTGAGCGTGTCAGGTTGAATAAAGGTGAAGCAAGTTAATGATAAGAGGTGGATGACATTCCCGTCTGTCATCATTCCCACCCTATCTCATTTCCACCCTTGTGTGCACACACTTTTGTGCCATAGGCTTTAAGACGCACACCATTAAGGCGCCTTAGAATAAACACCGGCTGAGGCCATGAGTTTACCTGCCACTGACCCTCACTCTTTGATGGAGGTGTTCACTCATTGACTGGCCTCTTTCCCGTTATTGAGCTGGCCTTGTACTGACCTCCTCACTTGACCCATAGGGATTTACTGAAGTCAAAGGCCAAGCTGGTCAGACTGACCCTCCAGTGGCTGATTACTCTGCTTGAAAGACAGGCCCGTGCCTCCATTATTGTTTTCCAATAAATAGCACGTGACCGAAGGCAAAGATCACTTGCATGACTGAATGTTGTGTTTTGCACATCCCAATGAGCAGTTCTTTACCTGAGAGTTTATTCTGACAAAGGACAATGGGTAAGGCCTCTCCTTTTGTGGAGCAATCTGGAATCTGAGCCAGATTGAAGTGGAGAGAGACGTAGGGGTGTGTTAACCCCCCTCCATCTCTTTTTTAGCCCAGCATGCTCAAGTGCCATGTGAGCTATGTACGGTAGACTGAAGAGGAGGAGTTCCTGGGACTGGAAGGTGCCTCTGGCTGTGCCTGGTCCAACGATGTCGTGGCTGTATGGCATGTGAGACGTGCATTCATTACTCCATTGCTGAGCCAGGCTGAATAGAGCTGGAAAGGCTCTCCAGGCATGAGAGCGATGGAGACAAAAAGAAAGAGGGATTCATCAAGAATGAGGGCTAGGATTTCAACTGATGAGGGAATTTTGTTTGCCTTTCTAAAGGGTTTCGTCTTTAAGGACTTTTTTTCATTCACTCATTTGCTTTCTTACTTTCTTGCCTTTTTAAACCTCTTTTCATGTTTCTGTGTTTTCTTCTCCTCCTGATTACTTCATTCCCACCCTCCCTACCCTCTTTTGCATCGCCTCCTTGTATTAACAAATTCTCATGGTTTCTGTTCCTCCTCTTTTTAAATTTCCACGTTCATTTCCCAAACTTTAAAACAAAAACTCATTGTATTAACATTGCCTCCATCTAAACACTGCGTCCTCTGTCTGCAATCCGGTTAGCAGTCTTGCTAACTCCTGCTCTCAGTGCTTATGGTCTGTAGCCAGACCTCAGCAGCTATTGCTATTCCTATATTTAGAAGCTAAGTTTAGCAATGGCTACACTTATGAGAGAAGCATATTTTGGCCTATTTCATATGGTGTTTTTTCTCAAAATTTGTTAATCTCCAAATTATTGTATTTCTTAATTAAAGAATTTTGATTTCTCTTCAGGGAGTATAATTAATAGCATTAAAAAGGTCTCTTTCCAGCCTTGCTCTGTTAGCCATCCTTGTTTGGAGCAAAAATGTTGTCATACAGTGTGTTTGTGTGTGACAGAGAGAGAGAGAATTTGTAAAACAGGGTTTTACAAATTTAAGACAGAAACAAAAAAATTTGAAGTTGACATTTTAAATTCCCAACAGCATCTCATTTTGGTGATTAGCACAATTGCTGTATTCACCCTTCTTATTATCTGGTACAAGTCTAGCTTTCTCTTGATCTATCGCAGCTTGAATGAACCGCCTACATTGAACTGCCTTGACATGTCATAGAAAATAAATCGTCCTTTTTAACAGATTTTCAAACTTTGTACTTCCTCTGTTTTAAGTTTTAGAACCTGACTGATACAGAAAATATAGCACTTCTTTCCTCCGTAATTGCATCCACATGGAAGAGTGTTGTCAGCGGTACGGTCAATAATCGGAAAAAGATTAGATTTTGAAGTGGCCGCAACTTTACTGTAAAACATTCAAACTTTCTGTTGTCTACTAAAATTGGCTGTGGGTCAGTTTGGTCCTTTGACAGTTCTACATAATGCCAGGACAAACTTTTTGAGCATTAAAATTGTTGAAGGTAAACAATTAAAACCACAAAAGCACAAAATGGCAAAGAAGTGGACTCACCAGAACTTAGCTAGTTAATCGAGTTCTCTTTCGTAACAGCTTGTTTCCTTTGAAAAATAGTTTCTAACACCTGCAATGCCATGTCTTTGTTTATGTGTATGTTAGACGCTTTTATCCAGAGCAACTTACAGATGAGGATATAACAAACAAGTTAATTTCAAAGCTAATAATAAACAACCTAGAAGGAAGACCAGTAGCCAGGTTCAGTCAGAGGTGGCAGGGTTGACAGTGTAGAAATAGAGTGAAGGGATGTAGGGAAGTGCAGAAAGAGATGGTAGATGGTGGTAATAGGTTGCTAAAAGGGGGTATGGCGTAGGGTAGAGTAGGGTAGATGCTACCCCGACTCGATTTTGACATTACGCATTTAGTGAAAATCGAAAAGGTAACTTTAGGTATTCTGTTATCTGTAACAACTTCCACACTGAAGTGTTGTTGCCACCTGGTAAAGCTTTTGTATTGTGCATTGACTAATTGGGATAAGGGAATATGATATTGGATTTTTTTTTTTTTCTGAGAAATTTCCTTTTAAATAGCTTCTTACATGTCTGTGTTTGCTCTGACTTCATTTTAAAATACCTCATTTAGACTGAAAATAACTAATTTCCAGTATCCCATGGTACGTTCTTCTAAACCTGAGAGTGTTGTCAGTGCGACCTGATAGACCATAAGTATGGTCACACAAGAGCTGCACGATTTCAGGAAAATATTTAACTGGAATATTATTGCTGAAAATTAGGATGACGATATCGATATACGATATTTTCCTGACACATTTGTTTATTTACCATTACATAACATCGGCAACACTGTTTGTTTTAGCATCGTCCTCACTAAAGATATACATCAGGTTGGGGCATTAAGAGCCGTTAATGTCCTTAATGCCCCAACCGTCAATAATGATTGGGGATTTAATTGATTTTGCAGTTCTAGTTTATTTGCTGGTTGGAAAAAGATCAGATTTTTGAGTTTCCAACCAACAAATCACCGGTCAAGGCCTGTCAAGCTGAAAAACTTCCAATGTCACCAGCAGATTTCGCAGTGCATCTCTATCTTTCCTGAAGCTTGCAGGTTTCCAAATCTACTTCTTTTTTAACTCAATTGGGGTATACATAACCAAAAAAAGGGCGGCAGCCACTTTCTTTCCTCAGTGGTTCATGTGGAAATACATCAGGTTGTATCTGTGCCATGTTCTGAAGAGTAAGTAATTTCTATTATGGTGGAATAAACTTGGCTTTGGGAAGAAAGACAGTCTGCCACAATGTGTCATTACTACTTTGTCTGCATTTTTGCCCAAACCTCACTATCGTGGCCTGGTTGTCTTTCTAGCCATGAGCTGGACTGCTGCTGTCCCTCCTGGGTGGCTACATCATTTACCCCCCACCCCATACCCTCCACCACAGCCAGTGACAGCCTCAGCCCAGGGAGACATGGGTAATGGTCGTCTCTGATGTACACCCTGACTCAATTGAACTGGATGGCAGACACACGCCTAAAATAACAAAAGAAGGGGAAGGGAAAGGGGGGGGGGGGGGGGGGGGGGGGGGTTAGTGGGAAGAAGGGAAGGGAAGGAGCCAAGCGATCGATAAAGCAGGGACACATTGCCTAATAAAGATTTATTTCTTTTTGTCCCCCTCGCCATTCGACTTGGCAGGGCTGAGAGGGGGAGGAGGGAATGTGATTAGTGGACTCCTTCTCCCAGGGTGCCTCTGATAGCGTGTGCATCTGCAAGCAGTATGTTTGCCCCAATGCGTTTTGTGTATTTTTACATCTCTTGTGAGTTTATCACATGTGTCTGTCTCTCATCCCAAGAGTGAAGGGGGTTAAAAACAGCCTCTGCCGTTTGTTCAGCCAGCAGTGGCGCTAGCAGCTGCAGCTGTGTCCCTGCCCCTCTTTTCCTCTCTTCCTGTCAGCTAATATTTAGTTAATCTTTGGTCTGGGACCTACGGGACTGGCCGGAGCTCCTGGTGCCCAATCCATCTCACACTGATCTATATTCCACGCTGGATCCCTGTGCCATTAACCACCACTGAGGGGGGAAGATGGAGCCGCAGAGAGGTAGAGCACAGAGGAAAGGGCAGATGGGTGGAGGTAGAGCTGCAGAGAGACAAGAGAGTGATGGAGAGGAAGCACTGGAAGGAGGAGGGGAGCTGTCTCCCATCTCAACACTAAATGGGAAGAAAAGGCTACTCCAGCCACAGCAGAAACCTCTACCTCTAATTTTTAGGAAATGTCTGCAAAAATGGTGTACTCAGATGGGTTTTTAAAGTATAAAGCTCCTCTGTTTCCATCTTTACAGGGAATGCTGCCTTGGAATTACTACCTCAATCCAACATTAAATAACAGAGGGTTTGCTCTAGGCATTGGTCTGGTTATCTCTATCAAGCCAGTCATAGGTTTTAAAAAGTTCTGATTTCTAAACTACTAAAACTTTCTGTCATATCGTTCCTCAGGTTTATTGTAGTTTTCAGACTGCATGGATCATAGAGTAACGTGCCACTGCCCTTCCTCCACCTGTTGCTTACACACTGTCAGCTACATAAAAAAGGCTACTACACTTATCTCTCGCATACAAGACAAATGTGGCTGTATGGAAATCTTTCACATCGCTGAGAACATGAACAATCGTGGTAAGAAAACTGAAGTGGCACTATCCACTGATTTCAGGCTTTACTTGTTTTGTAGGTTCTTTGATAGAAGATGTAGATTTAAATCCAACACAAAAGGAAGGAAGATCATTAGCATTTTTTGTACTGTATGTCCCTAGTCTTTTTTTTTTTTTGAAGTTTTTGCATCAAAGCGTATCCTGTTAGTTAAGGTGTTTTTATTAAGCAAAAATGTGGGGAATCCTAACTTTTGATTTATTAGATCAATAGAAAAAAAATCTAAGCTTTTTGTTATTTGTCCGATTCTGAACTCTGGCTGATCGATTGGTGCATTTTTATTTAAAACTAGTTTTAAATAAGCTACAAGTGGCATGTCTGACTGCAGGCTGGCTACCCCAGCAGATAGCCTGACTAATTTAATGCTGAAATTAGCTTGTTATACATGTTTTACTCTATATAGCAGGGGTCGGGAACGTATGGCTCGCGAGCCAGGTGTGGCTCTTTTGAGAATTTCATCTGGCTCGCAGAAAAAACATAATATATTCTCACTTTTTAATCCATCCATCGATTTTCCACTGCTCATGTCCTGTTCAGGGCTGCAGTTGGCTGTTTTGGAGGAGTATCGTACATTTCAGGACGAATGGACCGAACAATTCGCCTTTATGGAGAGAGCAGGTTCTGCGGTGTGTCTAATTTGCAATGAAAAAATTGCATCGATGAAACGGTCGAATGTAAAGCGGCACATTTCGACGCACGCCATGCTACCTCTGCATCAAAATACCCTGTGGGAGACAGCAGAAAGAAAGCGTGCCAAGAGCTACTGAGCAGGGTGCAAGCTAGCCAGCAGCAACTCCGCCTGTGGACCCGGCAAGGTGACTATAATTCGGCTAGCTTTGCTGGATCTTAAGCAATAGTGAGGAACGGAAAACCATTCACAGATGGCGAGTATGCTAAAACATTCATGCTGGATGTAGCCAATGAACTTTTTGATGATCTTCCGAACAAAGACAAGATAATCAAACGGATACAAGACATGTCTCTTTCAGCAAGAACTGTGCATGATCGTACCATCATGATGGCAAACCAAGTGGTGGAAATGCAAGTGAAGGACATATATGCAGCACCGTTCTTTTCTCTGGCTTTGGATGAGTCAACAGACATATGCCATTTGTCGCAGTTCAGTGTGATTGCAAGATATGCTGCTGGTGACAAACTGTGCGAATAAAGTCTTGCTGTTCTGCCTATAAAAGGGTCCACAAGAGGTGAGGATTTATTCAAGTCTTTCATGGAGTTTGCTCAAGACAGAAATCTAGCTATGGATAAATTTTTCTCAGTGTGTACTCATGGTGCTCCGTGTATGGTGGGGAAAAACAAAGGATTTGTGGCACTTCTCCGTGAACAGGAGGCACTTTGTGTTCAGATGTGTGACGGTCAGCTTGGCGAAGTGATGTCGCTGGTCATTCATGTGATCAACTTTATTGTTGCCCGAGCCTTAAGTGATCGCCAGTTTAAAACACTGGATGAAGTTGGAAGTAACTATCACGGTCTACTTTTGCCCAGCAAAGTGCGTTGGTGATCAATAGGGAAGGCACTTCGCCGTTTTGCGGCTTGCCTAAACGAAATCCGGACTTTCCTTGAGACGAAAGGCATCAAGCATCCTGAGCTAGCCGAAACTGAGTGGCTCCTCAAGTTTTACTATCTCGTGGATATGACTGAACATCTGAATCACCTCCACGTTAAAATGCAAGGTATTGGAAATACAGTGTTATCCCTTCAACAAGCCGTGTTTGCTTTTGAAAACAAGCTGGAGCCCTTTATCATGGATCTTGAAACAGGGCGTTTACTACATTTTGAAAAACTGAGAAAATTTAAAGATGCATGCACAGCAAGTGAGCCCACTCAAAACTTTGATCTCCACAAGCTAGCTGGCTTCACATCCAGTCTCCTACAGTCGTTCAAAGCACACTTTGGAGAATTTCGTGAGCACACTCGTCTTTTTAAGTTCATCACCCATCCAACCGAGTGTTCACTAAACACAGCCGACCTTAGTTACATTCTTGGTGTCTCCGTCAGAGATTTTGAAGCAAAAGTGGCTGACCTGAAGGCCTCAGACATGTGGGTGAATAAGTTCAAGTCACTGAATGAGGATTTGGACAGAATCGCACGACTGAAAACGGAGTAGGCGAACAAGCACATGTGGACAGAAATGAAAAATCTTCAACCCGAAGACCAGCTGATTATCAAAACTTGGAATGCGGTTCCTGTCACATACCACACACTGCAGTGTGTGAGTATTGCTGTGTTGACCATGTTTGGATCTACGTATGCATGTGAGCAGTCATTCTCACATCTTAAAAACATTAAGTCCAACCTACGATCACGGATGAAAGCCTCAACGCTTGCATGAAGCTCAATCTCACCAAGTACCAACCAGACTACAGAGCCATCAGCAAATCCATGCACCACCAGAAGTTGCATTAATGGTATTATAACAACATTATTTACATTTTAAATAACTGTCTGAGTCAAAAAGGTTCCCTTCCCCTGGTTTAAAAGAATAAATTCAGAGGCTTATTATACTCACATTTAGTTGAATTCAGTCTTAAAATATATTATATGGCTCTTACTGAAATAAATTTCCAAATATTTTGCTTTCATGGCTCTCTGAGTCAAAAAGGTTCCCGACCCCTGAGTAAAACACGTATCATATTTTATGCAATGAGTGAAAAAACTACTGTTAAATTTAGTTGCTGATTTAATCTATACTTCAGCTTAAGTCAATGTGTCAAAATAACAAATAAACATTTGAAACTGTATTCTTTAATATGCTTATAATATTTTAGCAGCAGGGGGAATTTTCTTGCTAAAAACAGTTAGGTCAGGTTTTCCATTTTTGTTTCCCATTTTTGCATAAGTATCATGTTACTGTGGTATTGTTACTCAACGTTATCATATTGTGGGAACCCTCATGCATTCTTAAATCCAACATTCAACAACAAGGTGTTTGCACATGGATGCTTTAAAGGTGGAGGGAAATCAAGGAGGGAGGAGGATGAGAAAAAAAACTGAGGCAGAGATGCAAGAGTGAGTGAACCACATGCAATTAGTGGGCCACTTGGTTGATATGCGTTGTGCAGTTATCAGAGGATCCACCTGCAAAGGCTCTAAGTGCTGAGTCACTTTCGAAGGCACAGACTAAATGCTTCTATGCCAGATGCATGGTCCATTTCAGTGGAACATAATAGGCTGTAAAGTGCTTTGTAAGCAGTGACTGGTCGGCATGGCTAACCCTAGATTTTCCCCCTCTTGAACCCTGCTCTAAAGCTCATTTCACCACTTTTATGGAAACATGGTGTGTATTTGTTCTGCTATTTGTTGTTTCCATCTTCTATCCTTGTTGGTCTTCCTGCACTGCATCCTAGGCAGCCACATTGAGATTCTCACTTCTTTCTGCACTCCCCTTGCAATGTTCCCTCTCTTGGCTTAAGCACGTGTGTTTAAATGCGAGCACCTGTTTGAGATCTTGATGTCTATGTGTGTGTTTAGGGTCATGCCTGCAGGTCATGCGTAATGAATAGCAGGGCTGTTGTTGAGGCACAACTGGTTGAAAAGGCAGCAGCCAGAGAATAGCTCACCAGTGACGGAACGTGAGGAGGAAGAGAAGGAGGATGGACGAATGAATGCAGAAAGGGAGGAAAGGAATGAGGGAGCCAGAGAATCACATAGGAAAAAGGAGAAGAGCGGTTGCAAAGCCACTGAGCCCTAACCACCTTCTGTCAGCCTGTCTGCTCTCAGTGCTGTTTTCTCTCTTATAGGAATCTAATGGCTTTTCCACTGTCCCCTTTCCAAACCTCCACCTCCTTCTCCTCCTCTTTTCTATATCGCTGGGCTGTTTTGTTCTTCCTTATTCCTCTCCATCCCCTTTGCCAGCTCAAATTCTCGTATGCAGTCTCTGTGCTGCCTCCACTCCCATTCTCTTTCTCTCTCTGCGGCCATCCAGCTGCTGGCCAGAGGAACAGCTGACTAAATCTAAACCTCGGGGTCCCTGGCTCTGGCTTCGACTACAGCCCCGGCTCTGCTCCCCCCTTGCTTCATCTCTCCTACCTCTGGCCTATAGCCCTGGCTTCTCTCTCAGCAGTCCCAGCTCAGCCCTGAACCTGCCTCTGAGCTTCGGCTCCAGCTCTCGGCGGTTTCCTCCAACCAGCCCCCTCTGTCCCACCTTGTGGCCAAGAGGCCTCAAAACCCTTTATCCTCTGACCCTGCCCTCATTTTTGTCCCCACTTCCTACTTTTTTGTATTTCATTTGCTCTCCCTACCCACTGCTTCCTGCTCTGACAGACTCTAGCTGGCCTCCTGGTACTGTCCCAACATATCTGGACCTAGGCCTCATCCATGCTGGCTGCATTTCAGTTCTCTGGCTCCAACAGCTAGCCATTGTAGCCAAGCATCTTTCTCTCTCTGGCTAGCTGGTGTAGCTCACTGGGGCTTTCTTTACTCTAAGCAACACTCAGCTTGCGCATTTGGTTAATTCTGGCTCGGCTCTACCCCGCAGAGCTTCCCGACTCCGTATGTGTCTCTTTGTTTCCTCCACTCTTGTTTCTCTGCATCTCTGTAACTCAAGCAGACAGGCTCAGCCTCGGCACAGACACAGAAGCGTGCATCTAGCGAGAGTGCAAAGCATATGACACATGATTGGCAGCAGGGGGAGGATGGGGACAAGCAGTGAAAAGGGGAAATGGGCCTTGTCACTTCTGCAGACAAGCCGCGGGCTCGAGTTTGATCGCTGCCCTGGGAAGCGAGCCTTTGTCCCTCCTCCCCAGCCTCTGCGGCTGTCAGAGCTAACGGAGCGGCGCTTGTGTGATTAGGTGCAGGCCCAGGTTCTGCCATCACAATCGTGAACAGACACTGTGGATGAAAGACACATGTCAGAGCTCTTCCTTCTTTCTGACGTCCAGCTGCTCTGAAATGACTGACTGAGGGCTGACAGACTAAGGTTCAGAGTGAGCCCCTTTAGCTATGCTGGGATGCACGTTCCCTTTGATTGAAAGTGGGGCAGCTGAGCCCAGGCAAGAAGATACAGTCAGTTGGCGCAGGCCAATCCTCATCAGAATCTTCCATAGAAAACCTCTCGGCTATTCACAGATTGTTATTCAGCTTGTTCCCATCTGTCTAATTTTTAGCATGGCTCTTCTCACCCTTGTTGCAACTTTTTGTTGCTGTGTTTTGGTTCTACGCACAATACGTGTATGAAGAAGAAACTTGGAAGTAGTAAAAATGTTCCTTTGGTGTCACATTTTTTTTCTCTTTGACTGACAGATGTGGAAAAATGAAAGCAATGCGCAGTATGACACTGACTTCAAACATTCCTGTGTTACACCAAGGGTGTATCAGTATATCATGAGAGACTAACACAGTGTTGAGCCTATAGGATGGGACGGGATCTGAGTAATTTATTTGGAAAATTTTGGAATTAGCTTTTTTTTAACAAAGGTATTGAAAATTTCACAAATCACCAACTGTGTTTTAAAGAGTAAGAAGGAGCCACCTCAGTAAATACAAAGCCTTCAAAATACTACCGTCTTGAAATCTTTTTTTTAACCAGCACAACCAGAGCACTCTGACTTTTTTCAGTTTATTTCATAAAAAACAGACAAGAAAAAAGAAAGTTCCCATCCACTGGAACTGCATGATTGATTGAAGGATGTGATTTAATTATATTTCATTTTTAATGTCAGGCTATAATTTGCAAGTTGAAAAGAATACTTTAGAAAGTCAGTAGAATTAGGAATTCAGAGGGGAAGATGTTTTTCACAAATTGTAACCTCAAAATCTAGTATTTATTCATTCATTCATTTATTGACTTATATAGCACCAACTAAGGTGACCAGTTCACGTAACAGTAAGATAACAAAATCACAGTGAAAATCACAGAACATAAAAAACATACAACCATAAAAGCAAAAAACAAGGAAATAAGAATAATTGCTAAAATGCCAGCATACTACCTAGTATTAAAAGCCTGCCAGAAAAGAAGTCTTATGCTTAGATTTAAGGATGCCTGGTTCAGTCACTGACCCTATCATGGCATTGTTACCAACTAAAATACATTTGGTCTTTTGTTCAATATGACTGCCTTAACAGCAAAAAAAAAAAAAAAAAAAAAAAAAACATTTTATTTGTACTTCTAACTATGTATAATGTAGTAAATCTTTTTCAGTACTAACCCAGTACTAACCAATCTCCTTTAGTGGACATGTTCCTATAGTTTTTAAAAGAATCTGTATTCAGTTTAGAATTGTCCAGTTCAGCTTTTCAGTCCAGGCTCCTTAAAAACAATAAAATAACCATTTTGTTTAATGGTGACTGAAGGCTATAAAGAAGGTACTAACTTTTGCTACATTAGCAGCTAATTGTTAGGCATTTATAATATTCCCACAGTGCTTACAAATCATTTGTATCTTGTCCTTTAATCAGTTTGTTTTTCTTTCTTTTCTTTTTTTTACAAGTATCCAGAATGCTTCTGCAGAAAGGATTTAAAGGTGGTGAAGGCTTTTCAATACTTTGTAACCAAATGTTATTGTCTGATTAGTAGTCTTTATTAACAAACTATGTCGACACAATAACTATTCAGGAACTACTTCCTTCTTTACTTCAAAATAAAAGTCCCAAACATATACGTGGTGCCAGGCTGAGACTACTGACCTTCATATCGCATATTACCTTACGCTTAAATAAGACAAAGTTGTATGCTGAACGCAACTAGATAGCAGCGTCAGTGGAAAAATATTGTCATTTTACTATTGCAAGATGTTCTTATACACCTTAAAGCCCCACCTATTGCGGGCTCTTGACATTAGAAAGGGGAAAAAGCATGAAGACTGGATACTATTGACAAAAAAACAATGGTGCCATCAGCTTATGGGGCTGTGTGGTAGAGTTGGGGGTGTTAAATAACCCACCATAAGCACATAAAATAAATCAGACAGAGGTACGGATACCTTTTCATTCAAAGCAGGCATTAGATGTGCTCCTATTCGGATGCCAAGGATGTTTTACAGACCAATGCAACATTGATTACCTTGGTGTAAAAGCCAACATGAACTAAGCTGTTTGGTCACGCTCCTCCTACCTCATAGACTTTCCCTCTGTCTTCCCATTTTATGCTGTCTCTTGCTCAGGATGGCACCCATTGACTGCCCCTGACCTAATTTGGGCAAATTTGACTGACCTACTTTATGGGCGAATGCTGACTTGCAGCAGGAGGTGATTCTCCCACCCACATTCACACGTACTCTTCTCCATCCTCATGATTATCATGCGGCCGCTCAACCTCCTGTTGCGAGTGCTCTAGTGCAGGGTAATTTGTGTGCTAAAACACACCCCTCTTGGTCAAATTTCATCTGCTTAGTTCCCTCAGCAATTTGGCTTCCTACGTGAATGTAATGAGGATCTAAAAGTCCGAGCACATGATAAAAAATAAAGGGTGTATTTAGCTTTTGTTTCGGGTGGTCTCAGAGGTGACATGGTCCTTCACTTCAAGAGTCGCCCATGAGACATAATCAGCATAATTGTGTAAGGATGTGATTATTCCCCTGTCATCTGTGCAAATGCTAATTTGAACAAATTTAATAAAAGTCTGAAGAGCATTCAAGAGTACAGTTACAATTGAAGCAATTCCTTTATGAAGTTGGAAGTGTAAAAACTATCAGACAAAGTG
Source organism: Crenichthys baileyi (assembly GCA_036173005.1). NCBI lineage: Eukaryota > Metazoa > Chordata > Actinopteri > Cyprinodontiformes > Goodeidae > Crenichthys > Crenichthys baileyi. The sequence continues at coordinate 822,238 of JAHHUM010001157.1, read as the reverse complement.
ATCCCACTGGACGATTCCCTTTTAAACCTCTTAAAATGAATTTGGAGGTCATTCCATGTCAATTCCCAGTAGACTGGACATGTTACCTTATGGAGTTTTTTTTAATCTTGTTGAAAAATTGTCGCAGATATGTCTTTTTATTCCTTCTTTATATAACAACCATTAAAAACCTCTTAGCACATAGAATACCAAAAGAACATTGCATTTAGACACAGGGATTTGCTGTTTCTAATTCACAAACACATTTTTGGTGGAAAAAAATGCTTTCCAAAGTTCAGATAAAAAGAAACGTTTTTGGTCTACTTTTGGATTGGATATCTGAAGACCATAGAGTGAGGAAGAGGTGGACCTTGGACATTACGTTCTGTGATGGAAACCACACCAACAGTCAAGCCGACGTTTTTTTCTTTCTCAACATCTGTTTCATGTTGTCGTGTGTTCAGTCTCATGTCCCATCTCTTTTTGCATTACCGGTCAAATGCTGAAGAAATCAGATCCACAACTGTTTAGAGAAAATCTTAAGCCTGGATTGGTTGCTGCTCATTTCCTCGCATCACCATTTTGCGAAATACCGCCAGATCTTCCTTGCCCGTACAGCATCAATTCGTTAATGCATGAGGGTCCTTCCTTACCCTCTTAGACAACCAATGATTTAAAGTAATTTTCTATAAATCTTCTCATGGTCTACTGTAAGGAAATGTTGTATTTGACAAATTATTAATACTGACGACAAGAAGTTTTGAGTTATTTTGGTTCGATCAGGACTGTTCTATACAACTGGCCAAACTGGGATCAGAAACAAATTAAACGGAAATTGGGTGCAAAATAAGGTCTTGAGAAAATTATATACTGTACAAAGAAAATAAAAGCACTTAGATATTATTTGTGTATACGGGATTACAGGATAGTAACTGGATAGTTTACAATTAAACCAAACTGACCACAATAAACTCACTGGTCTCCAAAAGTTTTAGCATCTTTGTCACTACGTGCAGCCTTAAAAGATGATGTAAAGACATCCAGCTAGCAAAATACAAGCAGTGTTTAATCGCATGGTATCAGAATAGCCTACCAAATATTGCATCTAGGCAGTGCTTTTCGCAATATTGCACCCATTAATATTGCGATTCGGATTCAATGTATTGTGTAGCTCTGAATTATATACCAGATTGTAGCATTTTTATCACCATTTACATCCAATACTCATGAAAATAGAGACCTATAAAGAAAAATAAACTGATAAACAATAGTTTAACCATGCTGGTATGAAAGGGACAGATAAAATGGAAGTAGGAAGAGACAAAATGGCAAGATTGGTACAAAATATCAACCAATGATGGAGAGAACTGACCCAGAGCTGCCTAGCTCTGTTTCCGTGTGCGTTTTTTATTTTGATGTATTTAATATCACACCGTTGCCACCTGTTGGTGCAAGAAAAGTATTACAATGTTTTTGACTAATTCCAGAGATTGTGTAAATGCTTTCACTTACACTTAGATTTTTCCTTCCTTGCTTTTGTGCAGCCAAACTTGTTTTTGAAAGGAAAAAAGGAGGTATTTGTATATTTGACTCTGGATGGGCCTGCCTGCTCTCCTTTGTGCTTTTTCTGTGTTGGCCAACATGTATGCACAGTAGGTGCATCAGCAAATAAAAACATCCGAATGCAAACAAACTCGTGCATATACAGAATCGCCCTGGGGATATACGTGTTGCCATGGCAACACATAAAGATGATAACAAAAGAGCGGTGGGGGGGGGGTTGTCTCCCTCTTGATCAGAAGGGTGCAATTTATCCAATGTATCCTATGAAAAGCCGCTATTTACATGAAACGAGAGCTGTTTCTGGGAAATAGAGGTCTCTCTGAAGGTTTTGATGTCAGCTGTCTGCTTTTAGCTTGAGAGTGGAAACCCTAACCATCCAGTGAGGAAAAGGAGTAAGAGCTGTAAACCTACTGAGATAACTCACTTCCCTTGTGCAACTGCTGCTCTTCGCCCCTGAAAGTCTCTCATTGTTTCCCCCTGATGCACTAGAAGAGGGGCCAGGCGTTACGTGTGATTTCAGGCGCTTGCTGTTTGCACTGAGTGAATCTAACCCTCTTGCTTTATAACTTATCCTTTAGAGAGTGATGCTAACATCAACGTCAATATTTACAGGAATCACCCGCAGGCAAGCCAATCGACCACCTCGATTCAGCAGAGATACGTTCAACCTTTTGCTTGCTCCCCCTCCTTCCCCCTCTCATCCAACCCTCACTTGTCTTCATCATCCTGTTTTCTACTTGACGACCATGGCTTGTCTTGTGTTTGCGGTTTTGTCTGCATGTCCTGGTAAGGTGAGTCCTGCATACATGTGGGGAGGATATCTGACAGGGCCACCACGGCTTTAATACAGGCTTAGCGGCTCTCAGAGAGATACTGGATGACGCGTGTCAAGTGAAATTAAACTTTTCCTCCTCCCTGATTGACCACCCAACCCCCCCCCGCGTGTCCTCTCGCCATGTCTGGCATGGTTAGTGTGAGCTATGACACTTTTCACTGGGGCTTTTCAGGGAAGAGGTGCCGCATCTGATGCACAAGGCCTCACGCCTTTGAGGAGGGGAAAATTTGGCCTACATAAAATCAACATACAGGCAGCAGAATGGAATACCCATGCAGTTTGAAAGTACATAACACCAACTGAAAGAAGGAAAGGGTTTCAGGAAGATCTGGGCAAATTATGGCTTACCGGGTCCTATTCTACCCTGTGGGAAGATGTCCTGTAAAGGCCTGCATTAAAATGGAAAAACTAACATGCATAAAGTGTTAATTATGTGCTAGCATATGAATATGCGGCTTTTTTTCTGAAAAACAAAACAGTTTTTATGTTGAAAGGAATGTCTTTAAATAAATGTCTGTGGTCCACTTGCAGCGGGTTCTATCCCACCAAGAAATTTCAGTTCCTGCAAATGACAGCATCTTGGAATAAGACCTGGACCTAAGTATTATTGTATTTAAATCATCAGAGCTTGCTATTTTTTGACAATTACTTTGGTGAAGATTACTTAGGGTCCCTGGACAGTTTTTAAAGTTGTTTTTTTACACAGTTTTGGCTATTTTGATACAAATGGCCCAGAACTTGTTCAAATTGTGCATTTTGGGGTGATTTTTTTTTTTGTCTTCAGTTATTTTATGCACCTTTTAAACTAACAACCCTTCTATACTTTTGTGCCATTTAACGCCCTTTAAAATGCTTTTTTAATGCGCTATAACTTTAATTAGAGTTCTTTTTTGTACCAGTGTTGAAATCCCTGCAAATTGTCATGATGTATTGTTTTCCACTACTTGAAGATATTTTGCTTTTGCAAATTGGTAGTGTTAAAGAGAAGGCATTTTATGAAATGAAAAAAAAAAACATTTTTGTCTTGACACAAAAAATAAAAATAAATAAGAATAAACTTTTGATTCTCCCAGATAACTACACTTGCCCCCTCACCCTACAATATTTTACTTTACAGGGAACGTTTGTTACATTTTATTTTCAAATGACAATAATATTGACAAATAATCAGGTTTATATGTTTGTAGTTCGTATAAAAAAAGGTGGAATTGGGCAAAGTTGGAGTCAGATATGAAAGTAAACCTGAAATCGGTACCGGCTAATCTGATCATTGTACAAATTTTGCTCCAGATTTGCCAGGTTGTAACATAGTAGAAATAGAGGTGGTGATGCTAGCTTTGCCTTTTTTTTTGGATGTAGAAAACAGACAATAGTAAGTGTGACCTTGTTGACTCCTGGAAGCAAAGGGTTAAACACGAGTCGGCATGGCTGCGTTACGCAAACTGGCGGCTGGCTGGAGCTGAAAGGGGAAGTGCTGAGCTCAGAGGAACACTGGCTCAGAGCCATCCCTTCCTCCCTCCCTCCCTACTCTGAATCTCCCCTCTCCCCACCACGCAGCCACCCTCCCCCCACGTCCTCCCCGCCTCCTCGCTACAGCTGAGCGCTCCCCATGCTTCCCACCGCCAGGCGTGGTGATGTGTGTTTGTGTGTCTGTGTGCCTGTGCTGGAATGCAGCTTCCCCCTCGGCTGGGGCTTGTGTGTGTATGTGTGTGGGTGTGTGTGTTTGTGTGTGTGTGTGTGTCTCTGTCTGTCTGTCTGGAATGATGCCTCCCCTTGTCTACTGTGTGACGTCAGTACACACAACGGGTCAGCTTAGGGCTAGGCAGTATTCTGTGTGTGTGCGTGTGTGGGTTTGTGTTTGTGTGTGTGCGTGTTTGTTTGTCATGAAGGGGTGGGGGGTAGGGGGATGGGGGGAGGAGTCAGTTACTGGAGAGAGAAAAAGGAAAGAGGTGGCACTGTTTGTGAGCAGAAGGAGGTTGACTGCAGGCAGTCACTGAGGCCAGTGTGTGTGCATGCATGAAGGCACCGTGAGTGTATGTCAAAGGGTGGAGCCATGATGTCTCTGTCTGGTGGAGTGTATCGAGTGACTTTCCAAATGAAATGGGGAGGGTAAAGAGTGTAAGGTTATTTTCCCCGCATGGAAAAGTGAAAACGTGCACAATTTCTCATGTGCACAAGACCAGTGGTGTTAGTGGCCTGGCATTTTTAGAAGCAAATAATAACTTTCACAGGCTCTTTTTGTGTGCTGTGCTAGCTTCACTGTTGGTTTTACTGAATTTTGTTATGGTTTTGCATTTCTTTTTCAAACCTTTTTACGCTTACAGCCTGGCATGAGGCTGTGTATATATATCTTTATGAGGCTGCTAAAATAACATTGATCATTACAGTAATATTATTAAAACACTTACTGTTATTATGATTTGACACTTGGAGAGTAAGAGGAAAAGAGTCGGTGTGATGACAGTCACTTTTTAAAATCAGTCATCTGTTTCGTGTATTCATGATAATCTTTTTTTTTTCTTCTTGAATAGTATACAATAGCAGAGATATTAGCAAAATAAAAGTTTTAGAACAAATCTGTTAAAAAAGGCACACAGCATAGCAGTAGCTGAAACTAAAGCTGCTTTGTAGTCTTCAAGCACAAATGGAGGAAGGGAAAGAAATCTTTTAAAGAAATACAGTAGAAGCTGAAGTCAAATTTGTACTAAAAAACTTGCAACTAAATAAGCATGATTATTATATTAATGGTAACAGTAGTTAACACAGTCTACTCTGCTAACAGCAGCTTCTATGCTATTATTAGCTAACATGGTAACATTAGCAGGTTCTAATTAGCAGGCACTAATTTACTCCATCTACCTTGGTAACAGCATCTTATATGCTATCATTATCTAAAATGCTAACATTAGGATGTCGGTTAATATTTGCATGTCAGCCAACTCTACTCTGTTCAGAGGAGCTTTTATGGATTTAAAACAACAGAGAAGCAAGTTTAATGAATAATAGTAATAATAAGAAACAGGATCACTATAGTGTGAACAACCTTTACACAATATAGGAATTAATTCAGCTTCGTTTCAAGGAAACGAGTCCATGTCAAGTAAAGCTATGTTGTTTTACAGAAAGCTGTGATTTTTTTTAACAGATGTACAAAGTTAAGGAGGACAGGAAAAAAATATAGGATAATTCTTGAGCCGAATATTTTCCTCGTTGCTATTATGCTCCTCATAGCATACCACTAGAAGTATAATGAGCCGATATTACCTGGCTAATAAGTTGCTCAGGTAGTGAGCCTGCAGTCATCTGCTTCCAGCTGATTTCAACCTTAGCTTCCTCACTGTACTTTAAAAACAGCTTGATTAGTGATAGTCCTTTGGTTTCAATGTTATAACTTTCCCAAAAGCTGACTTCATTGCACTTGTTAGGAAGGAAGTAGTGTGGGATTCCAAGGCGACTATTTGATGGCTTTTTTCAAAAAAATTAATCATCAGAGAATTTAGACATAAATGTATAAGACAAACACATCTATAATTGTTTTCAACAAGTGCATAGATGATCATTTTGGTATCGCCTCCATGCAAAATATGTGACAAATCCAAAAAAAAAGTACATTCCAAAAGTATTGAGGCCCGTGTTTGTTCATATTGTATTTTCAACAGATAATCTCATTTAGAAAGTCACTCACTTTCTTCATCCCCGTAAGCCCTCAGCTGCATAGGTTTGTCATTAAACATAGATTCTAGCCCTGAAGTAGCAGACAATGGCTTTTCAATGGATCCCATTACCTTGGCTTATAGGATGCGTAGCTCTGCTGGGACCGACCTTTGCTAATTGCACACATTTATTTCCAGCCAGCTGTAATTTCATTCACACTAATGAACCTTGCACATGAACCGACATAATGTATAGTTAATGTACATGCAGGAGATGAAAGTAGCAGGCATCAGGCTTTTCCAGTGAGAGAAATGCGTTGAGCTGCAACATAAAGTGACACATGACCCAAAGATACTTGGACCTAAAGACAATATAAGATGAAATTGTTAAATAGCTCCTTACAGGTCCCTCAATTGCCCCAGTCCCTGATCTTATTGGCTTTCTGATCTGGTCAGCTTTCCCACTGATGGCCTTTGGGATGTGTCAGCCAAGCAGTAACACCATCCCTGCCTGACAAGCCCAATCCAGCAAAATTAGAGTCTATTTTGAAAGTGATAGTTGGGAAAATTGCAAGTCATTCCTCATGTACCGCATGGCAACTAAGTGGCAGGAGCCAAGCAGTTGACTGTCATTTTAACTGCCAGCTGATGACAACTCCAATCACCCACACATCCATCAGCGTGCACACAGACGCATACACACATTCAGATATTCCCTGCCATATCTGTGAATTGCATTCAGACTTTTTTGCTGTCAGAATCTCAAGCAGAAGTAAAAGCATTGAAATTCATAGAATATCTCAAAACATTAATTTATGCCTGCATCTGTCTGTCAGGATAACTGTGAGGGTGTATGTGTCTGTGTGGGTGATGCGCACCCACGGAAGGAAAAAAACGTATCGCTCCACCAGTGGGTTCACAGCATAAATACAGCCCTGGAGCTTGCTGGTGTTATTCCAGCTTGTCCCACACCTAGGACATACTCACACATACACACAGGCCTAAAGCAAGGTCTCCTGCAGAAAAGCACTGATCTCTGTTTATGGTCTCTATATGAGTTCTTCCTTATAGGACCACACACACATGCACGTATTGTTGCTCATACAGGCCCACCCTCCCAAGATGCTGAAAGGCCTCATTTTTGCCTTTGTAGCCTTAATTATTGAACCAGTTCAAGGAGCCGCTATGCAGGAAATTCTCTCTTTAGCTGTGGGTGGGATGGGGCTTTAGAGGTGGTGGTTGGGGGTTAGTGTTGTGCTGCCAAACAGTTCTTGACCCTTCCTCGACCTACACTGGAGCCTTGCTTTTCTTCAATTGTGGTTCAGATCGCCTTTCACTGGGGCCTCTCGGTTCAATCCAGCCAAATGTATTCTATTCCAGTCCAATAGCGTTCCCTCTGTGGGGTTTTAGCTGGCTGTCTTTGGTCAACAGAAGGTAGGATCCAAATGTTAACACTCCAGCTTCCGCAGGTGGTCACCTTTGGATCAGTCAGATTTAGGTGGTGTTATGTTTCTCTAAAGCTCATGAGGTAACTTGATTTAGGTGCAAAGTTAAAGTTAATACTTCTACGGAAACGCATCCAAAATATGAACATTCACCAGCCAATGTGTTTGTTACAATAGCTTGTTTTGCCAAAAATAAAAATCAGGCAATCACATGATAGCAACAAAGTACATTTTGCTGCCAGGCTGGCTGCTCAGAGTATTTCAGAAACTGTACTTTGATTTTCACGCAAAACCGTTTCTCAGGTTTAAAGAGATTGGCCCAAAAAAGACAAAATATCCAGTGAGAGGACGTTGTGTGTAGGAAAACGCCTTGTTCATTTGAGAGTTCAGGGGAGAATGGACAGACTGGTTTAATATCGTAAAAATGCAACAGGGCTCAAATAACCTCTTGTTAAAACCAAGTTATCCACAATACCATCTCTGAAAGAAGAATGTGCCAAACCTTGAAGTTGATGGGCTGCTGCAGCAGTAGAAGTCCACACCGGGTGTCCTACCTATCAGTTAAGAACAAGAAACCAAGACCACAATTCACATTAGCTCTCCAAAATTGGACAGTAACAAATTGAAAAAAAGGTGCCTGGCCTGACAAGTCTTGAGTTAAACTGGAATATTCAGATGGTGGGGTTAGAATTCTGTAGAGGCAATATAAAAGCATGGTTCAGGCTGCTGGTGGTGATGTAATGGCATGTGGGATATTTTCTTGACACACTTTGGCCTGCTTTGTACCAATGGAGCATAATTTTAATGCCACAGTCTCCCTGAGTCCATCCCTTATGACCACAGTGTACCGACAGTCCTGAATGCAAACGGGGATCTGACCCATTACTGGCAAAATGTAAGAAGATATCAGAGCAAATACAGTCACAGGCTTTTTGCCTCATCGTCTTAGTTTCAGAGATAACCAATGTGCATTTTAATTCTGTCAGGTACAAATCCGGCAAATGAATGCTACCTGAATGACATGGTGCCATATTTGAATTAGATGACAGTCGTTTATAAACCAATACAGCCAATAAACTAAATGTCCTTCCACTGTTAGACCACAAATTTCTCTACTGACTTGGAATCTTAATGTGATTGTAGAAATGTACGTATGTGTCTGAATCTAATTTGGTTCCGTGATTTTGCTGCACTGAGCAAACCTCTCAAAACGGGCCGTGATTCCTGCCGGCTCCCTTCATGTGGGCAGAATAATTTTGTTTTACAGGGATATTATGAAAGCCATATTCTGAAGCTGGTGTTGAACTTGTAGGTCTCAGGTCCTGCTCTTCCCCTACATGTAGTGTCCTACATTTCTGGAGCTTTTTGTGTTAAATGGACTCACTCAGGTGGTTCATGATATTCATGAACCACCTGAGTGGTACAAAAACTGTAGTAAAGGCTAATTTGTAAGATTTCTCTCATGAAGGTCCCCTAAGGAGTAGGTGGGCCACTGGTATTCGTGGAATCTGCACACAGACACTAAATTACTGTTGAAAAGTATTAGAGCACCTCTAATTTCTCTATGCTTTGCTTCATAGGTGTCTGGCTTTCTTGTTATATTTTAAAGTGGTTTGAGTCATGGATCTTCAGGCCTTCTGTGGGTCTTTCAGAGTTTTTCTTTGTGCTTTGGACAAGTGGAGGACAAAAGGAGTCGTTTCATACTCAAACCGTGTGGAGTACATAAAAGTCATGTCTTTAAGACTCAGGAAGTAATCCAGCAAAGACCTGAGACAACATCTATGAGATGTACCGTCCTTGTGCTGATCATCTACTGTATGCCAGGTTTTCAGCTAATGGCCCTTTGGTAACTACTGTACTTTGTTGAAGCTAAGATATTCTTTTCTCTCTGTCAATCTGTGGCATCTTTGGAAATAGATTCAGATAAAGAAGTAGGAACAAATAATGTATTTTCTAGTAACAACATGCCTAAAGAGCTTTTTTGAAACATGATTTTTTGCTAAGTTGCTGTGAGGTGACGACACCTTTTCAACCATCTCTGAAAAAGGTCAGGCACTTGACCCAGGCTGGTAATTTCGGCTCTTTGCCAATTTGAACTTCTGATTGTTTTGTCTCCCTTTCTTTTGAGTGCAAAAAGGAGCAGTTTGTGGAGGGACATTTCATAGTGACCTTGACAATCAGTGATTTTTTTGTTGATTGTACTTGAAAGTCGGATTTGTTTGAGTTCCCAGTTAGAACTGTTGTGAAAACATGGCTTACAGTCATAATTCCGACTGGAAAAGTTGGAGGTCTTTTCCTCGAGTTTAATATTAAAGATGGGTGCTGCTAAAAAAAAAAATGCAGTAAAATTGCAGGTATAAAATATTTATTAGCCCTTTTGACAGTTCATATCTCAATAAATCAGTAGCACACATGGTATTGTATAGCATTTATTTATACGCATGCTGTTTTATTGTTTGAATGGTTAAAATAAGAATCTTAAAAAACCCAACTATTTTCCAACTTGGAACTATTAGCCACTCAACTTTTGTCTTTTCCAGATTAAAGTAATTTTCTATAACCTACTTCCAGTTAGGAATGTGGTTGTTCCACCATCGTTATTTGGCAATAGAAGGTTATAGTCTTTTTTTAGATTGATCAGGGATTATAATCTCTCATATATCATAAAAGTTAACTGGGATCAGAACCACATCGATAAAAATATAAAACAATAAGTAATAAAATAAAATAATCTTCTACAAAAAATACCATTTAAGAAATTTTACATTACTTTCAAGTATTTTTAGCCCCGTAATACTTTTAAACGCTAAACTACCAGGATAATCAACTAATACAAAATGACTAACAATAGATTATGGGTGATAAATGTCACTATGTGGGTACACAATGGGAAAACAAAATGGAAAAGTGGAGAAGTGACCGCTATTTAAGGTTCAACTCCTCTTATAATGCGTATAAATGCAGCCAAATTCCAAAGAAAACTTTCAGAAAAGACCTACAGAGGGTTTGAAGAAGTATTTCTAAAGACAAGTCTGGCTCTCTCAAAGTAAAAAAATACAAAATAATATGGGATGACTCAATTTTAGCATCATGTTGTATAGTCCACATCTCCCTCTTGCTCACTGTCACACGCTGTACTTGCAACCTTGCATAGTGCTTTTTGCCAAGTGTGATTTCACCAGGGCGGTCTGAAGGGGTTTCTAGGGCAACCTCACAGAGGCCTCGTTCTAAAAATGGCCACCATGGTTACTTTGAAAGCTAACTCTGGCCTCTTGAACATGCACTGAAAAGAGCCGAGAGCGCCACTCTGGGAAGGGAGCTGGGTAGATTGGGTAAGGGGGAAACCAGGCTCTCTAATAACTAGCACATGAGACACTGAAGGTTTCATACCCACCCAACTAGGAGTTATGGGAGGTGTGTGTGTGTGTCTGCCTAAACAGTAATATTCCTGTACTCAGCGCTTGGCTAAATTAAAAGGGCATTTCTGGCACAAGGAGCATTTTTTGGTGCCCAGACGATTGGACGGGGAAAGGCGAAACTCATTACCTACCCATCTGTCAGAGAGTGAGAGTGAAAGAGCTGTGGGAATGTGGACTGACGAAGGGAGGGAAGGGGCAGGGTGGGGGAAATGCAAAGGGCTTGGAAGGTGAAAGAGTGAGAATGTCCGATAAAGCAGTGGGAAACCCCCCCTTCCTTCGAACCTGCAAGTCTTTTATCGCCCGTTAGAGTTTCCATGTGTTTTGAATTTTAAAGTGCATCGCAGTTAATTTCCCTTTCAGAAAGAAAGCATTTGCAAAAGAAAGTGCAGCTGCCTTTGTAACCTTCTGCTCAGTGTGTGTGTGTGTGTGTGTGTGTGTTTGCTTGCATCTGAGGGTGATTTTTCTTTGAGCTCTCTCAGCTCCCACATGTTTTTGATGTTCTCTGTTTTTTTTTTTTCCTCTCGACCAGGGGCCACTCTTGAGACTCTCTTCACACAAACAAACACACAAATACAAACACGCACGTATCCACACGAAAGGTATCACTGAGTATCAAACGCTCATCTTCTCATTTGTGAATCGCATGGCAGTTAAATAAGTATTTTTTCCCCTCCACGGGCCAGCTGCGCCGTGTGAACCTTTTTGTCTCGTTTAGGATTGTTTCAGTGCGGCTCCTTGTTTTCCTCCTTCTCCCGCAGTCGTAGACATCCAAGCTTTGATCACAGCACATGCGAGGAGCTGCCATATTCGATCCACACCCCTCTTGTGTGGATATTGTTAACGAACATGTGCTTCCTCCGCCAGCTGGCTTTCAGAAGGGGAATGCATATCTCTGTGGCAATGTTTTGCAGCTCTGCCTTGCAGCATATTTGCAGCCAACACTTTATACTTCTGCGGATAAAAAATTAACAAGCAGGCTAATTGGCATATTCTATGTGATCCATCCATTCATCCTTGTTTTCAACACCTGCTTAATCATGGATGCACTGAGAGACATACAAACTCTGCACAGGAAGGCCCATGCTGCAATGCAAACTCTAGACCTTCAGTGTTCGCCCTCATGTTTTCATGATTGTACACTTTTATTGTTACAATTTTTTTATTGTGTAGTAGATGCCTGACTGAGAAAGTTCAGGAGATACACAAAGCCTTGCAAAATTAATTATAGCCCTTGGATGTTTTTTGTATCCAAACACTTCAATTTGGAGGGTTTTATGTGATAAACCAACACGAAAGAGAATGTAGTGGAAAAAAATGGCTCTCAATTTTTTACTATTAAAAATCTGAAGCTGTAGTGTGTTTTGATATTCAGCCTCCCAGAGTCAATACTTTGTAGAACCACATTTTTCTGCAATCATAGCTCTAAGTCTTATAGTGTATGTCTTTCCCAGCTTTGCACATCTAGAGGCTGAATTTTGTTTTATTTTTTGTACAAATTCTTTTTTGTTGTTCAGTTCCTCTCCTATCAAACTGACTGAGCTTGTTGTTTTGCAGTTTTCTAGTCTTGCCACAGATTCTCTGTTTGATTTAGGGCTGGACTTTGACTGGGCCGTGCTAATGCATGAATCTGCATTGATCTACACCTTTTCATTGTAGCTCTGGTTGTATGTTTAGGGTCGTTGCCCTGCTTACAGGTGAATCTCCACACTATTCTTAAGTCTTTTGTAGCCTCTAACAGGTTTTCTTTACAGATAGCCCTGTGTTTAGCTCCATCCATCCTTAACTCTGACCAGCTCCCATGCCCCTGCTGAGGAAAAGCATCCCCACAGCATGATGCTGCCAAATCCATGTTTCCTTGTGGGAATAGTTGTTTAGAATGATGGACATTGTTAGTATTCCTCCACACATTGTACTTCGCATGTAGGTCAAAAAGTTACATTTGGTCCAGTATGACATGAGCACCTTGTTCTACATTTTTGCTACATGTTTGCCTTCTGTCCCTCATGTCTTGTGGCAAACTGCAAATGGAACCTCTTTTGATCTTCTACCAACAAAGGCTTTCCTCTTTTTATTCTTCTATAATTGCCAAATCTATGAAGTGTACGACTAATATGTTTCCTGTCAACAGATTCTCACACTGCAGATATGGATCTGAATTGCTCCTCCAGAGTTACCTTGTATTGGCTTCTTCCCAGATTAATGCTGTTCTTGCCCAACAGGTTACTTTAAATTGACAGCCATGTTAGGTTTGCAGAAGTAGCATACTCTTTATGTTTTCAGACGGTGGACTGAAAAGTGCTCTGTGAGATTGAGATCTCGTTTTATACCCTAACCCTTCTTTAACCTCTCCAGATGTTTACCCCTAAACTTTCTGCTGTGTTCTTCGTCTTCATAATGTTTATTCAGTAATGTTCTCTGAGTTTTTAACAGAACAGCTGTGGATCAAATTACTTATTTAAGCATTGGTGGCACTGGATTCAGTTAAGGGTTTAAGAGTTATAGGGGCTGAATACAAGTGTACATTTTTTAGATCTTATTTGTAAAATAACCACGTTTCTTTGTTCTTCTACTTCCTAATTATGTTATAGTATCTGTTGCTCTAACACATAGAATCTTAATAAAATACGTTAAAGTTTTTGGTTTTAAGATAACAAGATGTGAAAAAGTTGGAGGATGTGCAATTTTTTGCCAAGCACTGCATAAGGCCTATCAACACCATGTTTTATTTTTACATGCATCCTGCGGGTATAAGCAAGGATTGCGATGTTTTGTTTACCATCCTTTTTCTCTTTCTTCATATCCACCTGCGTTCCGACTGCATCTTTTAAGCACAAGGGATGGAGAGCCACTTTGACCTCTGCTTAGCTTGCTTGTGGAACCATTTCCATCTATAACCCATTAAAAATTCAGCCCTGGCTCCTCCCTTCATACAAAAAAAAACCCTTTGAATATATATGCACAAAGACACGCTTTACATCGAGGCTATGTGAGCGCTCAGCCCTTTGATAAACATATTAAAAATATGTATGTCTTTGCCTGGTGCACATGAATTTAACATGTTTCTCCTGAGCACATAAATACATTCATAAAGCCGCTTCTAACCCCTCCCATTATTAATAAGTCATGAACTCACACTGCGTCCCGGCGCTTGTGCGCACGCCTTCATCTTTCATGTGCTCACCAATGTGTGTTTTACGACACTGCCGGGGGACCCCACCTGGCTCATTCATATTCATTCCTGTATAATGAGTGGCCACGCCTCCAGATAACGCAGTCAAGACGAGATCAAACGCTATTTTCGAACAAGAGCCTGTATATTTTATGCTGGGACAGGCATGCTCGCTGTTTAGTTTCTTTTCTCGATTCCTCTTGTTGTGCATCATACGTTTCATGCATCTGGATGAATCTGATACTGATGGTCATATACAGGTGCATCACATTAAAATCTAAATATCAGCAAAAAGTTCAGTTATTCTAGTATTTCAATTCAAGAAGTGAAAGTCATGCACTATTTACATTCATCACACACAGGCTGAAAGATTTGAAAGAATATTTATTTTCTTTTGGGTGATTATGGCTTACAGCTAATAAAAACCACAAAGTCATTCTCACAGTGAATTCGAATCTTACATAAGACCAATAAAAATGATTTTCAATACAGACATATCAGTGTACTGAAAAGTCCTTGTATTGTAGTAAAGGCACTCTACTTGGTTTGGCCTCCTTTTTGCATGAATTACTGCATCAGAGCAGCGTGGCAGGGAGGCGATCAGCAGTCCGTGGTACTGCTGAGATGTAATGGAAGCCCAGGTTGCTTTGATGGTGGCCTTTAGGTCATCTGCATTGTTGGGTTTGGTGTCTCCTATCTTCCTCTTGACAGTGCAGTGCCTTGCAAAAGTATTCACCCCTACTTGACATTTTTGATGTTGTGTTGCCTCACAACCTGGAATTAAAATGGATTATTTGAGAGTTTTCACCATTTCATTTACAGAACATGCCCACAACAGTGAAGAAGTATTAGTTTTTTTATTGTGAAGCAAATAACAAATAGGACAAAATAACAGAAAACTTCCAGAATGTCATTAATGTCACTTAAAAAAGGACACATTCATTGAGTGGATGAAGTGATTCAGTTTGGAGGTAGCTGATTCTGTCTGCTGTGCGGATCCGGAGCTCCTGACGTTATTGAGCTTCTGTTTGGAAATGATTGGTTCAAGCAGCAGAAGCTGTTTAAGTAAAGGAGTTGAAACATGTCCTGAAAGACATTTCTAGTAATAACTCTTACTTATAAACAAAATTCATTCCTTGAAAAATTCCTTTCTTTCTTGTGGACTTTTTCCAGGTTTCCACTTGAGTGGCACGGTGACGGACCCCGCCACCCCCTCGTCCCCGGAGCTCGTCTGCAGCGTCAGCGTCAGCTTCGACCGCTGCAAAATCACCGCCGTGACGTGCACCTGCGGTAACAAGGACATCTTCTACTGTGCGCACGTCGTGGCACTGTCGCTTTACAGAGTGCGCAAGCCCGAGCAGGTCAAGCTGCACCTGCCCATCTCAGAAACCCTGTTTCAGATGAGCAGAGACCAGCTGCAGAAGTTCGTCCAGTACCTGATATCGGTACACCACACTGAGGTGTTGCCCACGGCACAGAAACTGGCTGATGAGATCCTGTCGCAGAACTCTGAGATCAACCAGGTCCACGGTGAGGAACCCAGTGTGTGTTAGAGGATGGCTAAGATAAAGTGTCCATGTGCCTTCCTGCCTCCATATTCAGTGATGTTGATTGTCTGATGAAGGTAAAGTGTGGCAGGATCAATGTTACGTATTAATGAGATCCATGTTGCAGAGCAGGGACTGTAATCAACGCTATAGACAAGTTTACATCTTACAGGAGGATGAGGAAAATAAAAAGCCAGGCCAAAGAAAGAAAGAGAAACCCACAGGGGCAGGAAACTTATGACTACTAAGAAAGAAGATGAGCTACTGCTGAGTAGCTCTGACAAGAATAAAAGAGACATCAGAAATAAAGACACAGGAAACGGACTTGGAGGAAGGAAATGTGAGGAAACTCAGACAGTGTTGTGAGAGGCAGAGACATGAGCAAAGAGATCTCTGAGACCAAAGAAACATTTTGACCTTGTGAGAAAATCTCTGGAAATGCAAACCAAAGCCATTTTCATAGTCTGGAGAATCTGTTTCTGTCAGTGTCCAGATCTTCGCCTGTCACACATGTGCAAGGAAGCAGGAGGTAGTTTTAAAGCCATTCTGCAAACTAGAAACAATCCTTCTGATCAGAAAAAACAAAAACAAATGCAGGATCACATTTGATTTGATTGCTGCTTCAAAATCTGTACTCTGGAGATCTGTACATATTTATATCTTAAGCAAAATAAAACAACATCAGCCCTCTCCAAACTCATCGTCTCCATTCACACAAAGGGAACTATCCGCGCTTTGTACGTGGAAGTTGGCAGAAAAAAGTCAACTCAGTGTGTTTTGTTTTATTCATTCGTTTTTCAAGTTGAGTCAGTTTTTATCAGCTTAAAGAAAAAGACAGCCCGGCTTTTAAAATATTACATATTATTTTCACAACTTTTAACAAAATTTTGTATAAAAATCTTCAAAAATCAGTGTTACCAAATGAGACACTGCTTTTACTAAGGGATACCAGAGGATGAAATAAAAGGAAGTGGGTGCACTACAGTAAAGCCTATTGCTTAAACATACATTGCCCTGCACATCCCTGGCACTCCTCGCAAAGATGTATAGTATATACATATTCTCACACTGGGAAATTTAGAAAAATCCATCCTTTAAATTAAATATGTTGATATTCTGGAGTAAAAACCTCCCATGTTAAGAAATAACTGTTTGTCTTTTATTAACTTATTCATTCATTTATTGGTGCCTCTAGATATAGCTAAATCACTCTTAACATTTATAATTTTCTCTTTTTTAAGATGACCAGAATACCAAGGAGAGTTTAATTTGTAACCCACGACTTCCTGTTTCCCTGGGTGACATGGCACAAAGACCCATCTCTTTAAGGTGCTCTTCAAAATAGGAAAGACAGTCAGAAAATGACTATAAGAAAATAGCTACTCCCCTCAATATGACCATATCAATAGTCAGATCAATAATTAGAATGCTTAAAACAACCAGATATGTGACAAGCAAGCCTGGACGAGGACCCAAGTGAGCGAGATGTTAAGGGAGGTCAGAATAAACAAAAAAACTCTAGCTTACTGTTGGAGAGGTGCAGCAGAGAGCAGGATCTTTTATTCTATATCATTTGGACTATCCTCTCTAACATTTAATGGAGCCCAGCATCATAAAAATTTGCCAGAAGTTGTAAAACAGTTGACTAATTTTACTTGCATCCCATGTGAGTAAAATGGCTTAAACAGGGACAATCCTGTAATTCACACTTTTATGAATTATTTCCTGCTCTTATTATTGTGATCCAGCTTTCTGCATGTTTGTGGGATTCTCTTAGGTTGTATTTTACTGCTAGTTTTTTTCTGTATCTGTAGTTTTAAAAGGTTTGGCCCTTAAAAGCCTGACCAGGGGTGCGAACAAGCCTTTAGATAGGAGACCTGTGGATAGGAAAACGGTTACTTTTTTCTTTTTCTTCTTAGAAATGTAACATTGTTTTATGTCTTGATAAAATGAATAAATAACCTTAACATCACCAAGTCTCAACAACAACTATTTATTTAAAGGGTTTTCTGCATCTTCACCTAGAGTGCCAATAACTGTAGAGATTGTGTTTGCGTCGTTGATGTTGTTGTGAATAGTATTATTACTTTATATGTACAATACAACCCCTATTTCTACGTATAATTTTCACTGTTTATTGATGCCTTCAATACTGGTGTAGCATATTCAGGAAAGCCTTGTGTTTCTAGGCAAGTTTTTATTTGTCTTTAAGATCAAACCATGGGTGTGACGTGATGCATTATTTTTAATCAAAACGAAAGACAACAAGAGAAATCCCGGGAACATGTGCTTTATGTGTGTATGTTTTTTATGCTCATATAGGGGCCCCAGACCCTACAGCTGGAGCCAGCGTGGATGACGAGAACTGCTGGCACCTGGACGAGGAGCAGGTTCAGGAGCAAGTCAAGCTTTTCCTATCCCAGGGAGGCTACCACGGCTCAGGAAAGCAGCTCAACCTGCTTTTTAGCAAGGTCAGTACCGTGTTCACACCGATTCATCCAGATACAGACCAGAAAACACACTCAGCCTGTGTAGGATTATGTCCCTCCCTTTGAGCTTTCTTGCCTAGATCCATTGGTCCTATCTTGTTCATTTGCATCATCCTTTACTTCTTCAAGAAATGGAATAAAAGAAACACGCAATGTAGATGCTTTAAAGGGCAGGTCATGTCTTAACTTGGGCTAATTGTAGGAGTGAGGGAAAAAAATGAGGCATAGAAAGTGAGAAGCCTTGCACTACACACCGTAAATTAAACGCTTACATGAGAGATGTTTGCATCACTCAGTTGCCTCCTATTACAGTGGCTGAGCTAGGGCTGCATTAATGCATTGTGTGCTATGTGAAGACCGCAAGCCAAGGCCATTATCATCCAGCTTGCCTGGCTTTTAGAATGTCTCTCAGATTCATGCACTTTGAAGCCAGTTATCATCTTCAATATAACACACACGCATGCACACACACATTGACAGCTATGTTTTCTGAGCCACCTTGCACAGATGCCTAAACGCCCACATAGAGCTGCATCTGCACACTCGTAATTTCAGTAGCAACGAAAGTTAGGAATCTGTTCCCTCTTCGTTTTCTTCCCTTTTTTTCTTTGACGGCGTGCTTTAAAGAATATGCAAACTCTTTGAGAAACCACAAAAAAAACAGTTGAGGCAGTATGAAGCAGATTTGAAAGGTGTTTTAGGTATTTTCCAAGTCAAAAAGACAAGACAAGGCAAGGGCATGGTGTAGTGGGAAAGGTGAAAGGTGGCTGTTATGGAGGCTGGCATGCATTTGATGGAATTTTTGGTCAGATTTTGTTGAAGACCTGTATTTGATATGTGAGTTTCCAGACTTTTTTATAAAAAAATAGAAATTAGCCAAAGTTTGTTCAGTCTGTGAGATTATGTAATTAATTCCCTCACTATTGGGCCCCTGAGAAAACACAAGAAACAGCTCCCAGTTCTCAGTAATGAGCAGCAAACAAAAAAATATATTTTTAACAACTGAAACTTCAATCGTTGATATTTAATGTGTGTATTTGGCACGGACTGTTATCAGGGTTTTAAAAAGTTTTGTTTTAAAACAGCTCAAATCTCCTGTCGGACCATTCTGATGGGTTAAGGTCCTACCAATGACAGGCCAGAGAAAGTGCCTGGAGTGACTTGGAAGCTGTTTGAAACAACACAGCCCCTCCTCCAACTGATGCTGTGCATTGCCAGTCAGCTGGCTGAAGGAGACCTGCTGCACTTTTCCCTTGCTTCCAATAAAACCTGCTCTCCATTTTAGTTTTAAATTTTTGTCTACATACTAAGATGTCATAATATCTTATTTTTTACTTACACACCATAAGAATCTCATACCAGCACGTCTAGGCTTTAGATGTATTGTATTGTTTAGATGTATGATGAAAAGAAAATTTGTGCCAATTAGCAATTGGCATTAATTAAACACTTATTATGGTTATTCACAAATGAAAGATGTCCATATAGTTGTCACTATTCACTTAAAAATTTCAAGAGTCGTAAACAACGGTTAACCACGACCCCTCAATGAAGATAATAAATAAAGTAAATGTTGCAATAATGTTTCATTTGTAAATTGTGGGCTGCTGAAAGCCTGTCATTGTAGTCGAAGCATGCATTTGTATCTGGGATTATGTCCATTGTTTGGTGTGCATGTGCTGGTATAAACTGCGAGCGTGTCCTGTCTCTTCCTGTGTAGGTGAGGGAGATGCTGAAGATGCGCGACTCCAACGGTGCGAGGATGTTAACACTAATCACAGAGCAGTTCATGGCCGACCCTCGGCTGGCGCTGTGGAGACAGCAGGGCACCACCATGACCGACAAGTACAGACAGCTCTGGGATGAGCTTGGTGAGGGGGGGTGGCAATAAACACACACACACACACTTGCACACACCTCTCCCCCCTGTACGCACAGGCACTGACAGATTTAGCGAGATGGGTGATCGAACCCAGACGCTGACACAAAGCAACACAGGCATATTTTTGTTTCTGTTTGGGTTTTTTTTGTGCTTTCATGTCCAAGAAAGCCCACAGTCTCAGATGCGCTGACTCGTTGCTGACAGCCTAGTTCCTCTCCCTCTCTTTCTATGACTGTAGGTTTGGCAGCTCTCGTCTAGATCATCTTGAATTAGAAGCCGTTTAACGCAGCACACAGAGCCTCACCTCTGCAGTGTTTTCAAACACTTCTCATTATGTCTCTGGTAGATGTGACAGAGAGCTTCTCAGCACACACTTGCTTGGTTTTTATAAGGAGTGCAGCTCTTTTCCACAAACGAACCTTAACCCGCCAAGCCCGTCACTGAGGCGGACGCCGCGTCGTCACCAGTCTCCCCTAATGTCTTCTGTTCCTGTTGATGATGATGATGTTCGTCCACTCCCTTTGGTCCTCTCCTGCACTCTGTGAGGACAGCGCAGCGATCTCGTCTGTTTCAGTCCCACATATTTTTGGACGTGTTTGCGCACAGGCTTCTTTGAAGTCCACACTTCAAACCTTTCTCCCAGAGTCCTTATCACTCCACATGATGTGTGAATGCTGCCTCTCGGCACTGCTATCCCTGCTTTTGTCTTTCTCTTCTTTTGAATCTCAGTCGAGCTGCAACCACTTGTCCTCGCCCATGTCTCCCACCCTTTTTTGCAAATAACTTCCACTCTCGTTTCTTCTGCTCTAGTCTCTCACCATAGTCTGCACATTTTGTTCCATCAGTTTCAGCCTTCACATCCCGTCTCTTGTCCCTGTTTTCAGCCCCAGCTCCCCAAACGTTTTCTCTCTGTTCACACATGCATCTGTACCGAAATCACACACTTGCTGGAGAGAGTACACATCTCCAGCACTCCTGAGAGTAAAATCCCTGAATGTGCTTGGGTCCCCTGAGACTGTACCATTTTTCACATTCTGTTTGTTCCAATTTACTCCAAACTAATGTGTGTGCAGGCAGCGTTGCCTCTGGATAAGCTAACTCTCGCTTTTGTATCTGAGCAGAAGATGGCGGCAGCAAAGAGAAAGAACTCTTAAGAATTAGACCCACTGTTTTGTGTTTTTGCTGCAAAGCATGAGATGAACTTACACTATAGCTGCATTTACCGGGTTGTAAAACTCAAAACGCAAACTTTCCTGCTTATACTTACATTATCCTCCAATACATGAATTTAAGTTTGTGTGTTTGCTGCACACCTAGGCGCCTTATGGATGTGCATCGTGCTGAACCCCCACTGCAAACCCGAGCAGAAGTCATCGTGGTTGCGGCAGCTGCGCCGGTGGAACAGCGTGGACGTCTGCCCCTGGGAGGACGGCAACCACGTCAACGAGCTGCCCAACCTTACCCACTCACTGCCCCAGGGCGCTCACGGTAACCAAGGTTAGAAGTCTCAAGTGTCTTTCAATAACAAACGGCATGCATTTTGTCACAAACGCCAATTTATTTTCTTGCGATTTTATGTAATGTATCAACACAGAGTAGCGCCTAATTGTGAAATACGGAAAAAAAGGACTACTTGTTTCCAAAATCTGAAAAGTGTGGAATGCATTTGTATTCAGCCCCCTTTAGTCTTATACCCCTAAATAAAATCAGACATAGCCAAGTCACTTTCTTAATAAATAATCCACCTGTCTGTAATTTAATCTTAGTATAAACAGATCCAGTCTGTGAAGACCTCAGAGGTTTGGCAGAGAACAAACAGCATCATGAAGACCAAGGAACATAGCAGACAGGTCAGGGAGAAAGTTGTAGGGAAGTTTTAAGCAGGGTCAGGTCTAAGCAAACCTACCAAGACATGGCCATCCATCTTAAGTGACAGGTTGCAGAAGGAGAAATAGGGAAGCTGTTCAGAACTGATTGCAAGATGGGTGGAGCTGAATGTAGGACATCTCTGGAACGAGAAAAGCTGCCGAAGACTTTGGACTGAGGTAAAGATTTACCTTCCAGCAGGACAACGACCTTTAGTACAGCAGCTAGAACTATAATGGAATGGTTTAGATCAAAACATATCCATATGTTCTTTTATGAGTGGCCCAGTCAAAGTCTAGACCTAAATCCAATTGAGAATCTGTGGCAAGACGATAATTGCTGTTCACTAATTTTCTTCTTCCAGCCTAACTGAGCTTGAGCTATTTTGCAAAAAAAACAAAGAATAGGCAAAAATATTCAGTCTACAGAGATACCACACCTCACACCTCACTTTTCAGATGTTAAAAAAATTAAAGAGCCCTATGCAATATCCGTATCACACTTTACAATTATGAGCCATTTTATGTTGTCTGTATCATAATATCCCAATAACACACGTTTGTGGTTGTAATGCAACAAAAGTTGCACAAGTTTCATGGGAAGGAACACTTTTTAAAGGCACTGTATTTCGGAGGTTCAAAGGTTATGTAATTTTATTTTATTATTTCATGCTCATAGTAATTTTGCCGCTCTCTCTAAAAATTGTTAAAATAATAAATACACCTCTCCTCCTTCATTCCTTCTTTCCTCTGTAGAGATGCGTCCCCACAGGACTGTGTTCACGCGAGCCATCGAGGCCTGCGACCTGCACTGGCAGGACCGACACCTCCAGCACATCATCGCCAGTGACCTCTATGCCAACTACTGTTACCATGACAACCAGGAGGGCTCCCTCTTCGACTCACGCGGCTGGCCTTTGTGGCATGGTGAGTCTACATATATGTGTAGGTTTCAAATAAGTTATTTAAACACAGAAATTGGGCTTTGACTGTTATGCAGCGGATGCTAGATTATTAAGGTGGGATTTGTCTTTTCCCCAGAACATGTCCCTACGGCCTGCGCTCGGGTTGACGCCCTGCGCTCACACGGCTACCCCAGAGAAGCCCTCCGTCTGGCCATTGCCGTGGTGAACACATTACGGAGGCAGCAGCAGAGGCAACTGGAGCACTTTCGACGACACAAAAAAGGTGGGTGTGCCCCCTTTTGTACATATTAAAAACATCAAAGCTGCTGTAAAAATTCACATTTATAACTGTTTCTAACTGTGCCTAATATTTTGCCCTAAATGCAGCCCCAGTGTCGCTAAGCAGAGATGTAACGCCTCTTCTGAAGACACTTGATGAAAGATTAGGTTTTTTTTGTTTGTGTGTGGTTTTATGTTTAAACGCTGTGATGAGTATAATCTAGACTGATGATTTGTATTAGGATGGAGAAAGAGATGCATGCACAGATTGCAGTCTCTTCTGCAAAGCAAAGCTCTCAATTTCCCAGTTCATCTGGAATCATTCAGTGCCAAAAAAAACAAGATCCCTGATACAAGCAGCTCTAGAGTGGCTGGACTTACCCTTAGAGATAAAAGAGCACAGCTCCTGGTTATTGAAATGAGTCAGCTGAGGGGGTTCAGGCATATGATCAGGAAGCTTTTGGGTGACTCCTTTGAAGATTTTCCCTCTGTACCAAAAGAGAACTCGTTTTACAACCCGGAGATGAGACCCCCCGTTGGACTCCCCCGGAAAGATCTTGAGAGTGTCGGTTTGGGGATGGATGGATGGATGGATGGATGGATGGATGGATGGATGGATGGATGGATGGATGGATGGATGGATGGATGGATGGATGGATGGATGGATGGAAAACAAACCAAGAGGCACAAAAACCCACGATGTAAATCTTGTACTGCTTTGTAGAACCTTCAGTCACTAAACAGATGCTTAAATATCTGTTCACAGAGTTGCTCCATAAAGGCCATACCTCCATAACCAACATGGAGGGCTGGGTGGGACACCCTCTAGATCCCATCGGTACCCTGTTCAGCACCTTGACAGAGTCGGGACGGGCGGGCGAAGAAGGCTCCAACACCTGCTTAGACCTCTCAGGTACCGATAATTCATAGTAATACAACTAAACACCTATCGATCTGTTATTATTAGAGAGTAAGCAAGCAAGTAAGTAAGTAAACTTTATTTCCATAGTGCTTTTCACAGACAGACTCACAAAGTGCTTGACAGTAATCGAAAAACATACAATATAAACATTAAAATAGAACAATTGCAAAAGTGGTAACATTGGGTCAGCTAGGACTGGAATGCTACTCTAAACAAATAGGTTTTAAGGGGCTTTTTAAACACATCAGCTGAGTCCAGAGAGCGCAGCTCGAGAGAAAGTTTATTCCAAAGGTCACAAATGTAGGCAGGAGCCTGTCCATGTAGGGCTCGAAAAGTTAGCACTAAAATTTTAAACTGAACACAATACATTACATGGAGCCAATGGAGAGATTTTAAGTGGAGTGAACAAGAACATGTATGTTATGAAAATGGTATGATTTATATTGAGATCAGCTACATGGAAATTTAACAACATTCTAATAAAAAAGAACAGTTTACCCATTGTTTTACTTTCAGTCTTTATATCTTTGTCTTATCATGTCTTCTCAGGGTACTAAAATTCTCCTTTCCTACCGCTGTGGTAGTTCAGTCCCTTGTTGCCTCCTCTGCTAACAAAAATACCACTCTGCACTAAAGAGGAGCAGTTAGCACAGAATCTCTCCTAATGTGTTCATATGTATTTTAGATGCCCATTTAGAGATCTGCCGGGATTGCTCATGTTAACTAGAGTCATCTAACATCCAAAACCCCAGAGAATGACATCACGATGTTCTGTTTACAGACTGCTCCAGTGTTGTGAGTCGAGCAGACCTTCAGCGGATGCCCGTGCAGCGACTGCTGGGAGACGGCGAGTCGTACATGGCGCTGGCGGTGGAGACGGCTCTGATCGGCCTGGGCCAACAGCGGGTGATGCCCGATGGGCTGTACGCTCAGGAAAAGGTCTGTCGCAACGAGGAGCAGCTGTTGGCCAAGCTGCAGGAAGTGGAACTGGATGACTCCCTGGTCAAAATCTTCCGTAAACAGGCTGTCTTTCTGCTGGAGGGTAAGGAGGGTCACAGATTGATTCTTTTAGCTTTACCGTTTGTTGATTTTTATTTCTCTAAATTTCCCAGCAGTCCGCTCTGGCGCAAAAGCTCACAAATGTATACATAGAAACGCCTCCTCCCTGTCATTTCATAACCTACCCACACACAGAGAGCTAAAGGCATTCCTGCTAAAACAGGAAAAACACATTTGACTCTGTCTCACTATTTATTATCCTTTCATTTTGTGGTGCAAATAGAGGCTGAGCTGTCCTGGGCCAGACCAAAATGAGCTCTTTACACAGCAACACCAGGGGTATTGTGTCAGCATACATATGCCGGTACACACAAAAGTGTGTGTGCATTTACAGGAGCTGGAGCTGGAACAGAATGAGTGGGTTATGGGGGAGAGAAGGAGGGGCAGAGGCGGTGGTAGAACCGACCGAGTCAGACTTCGTTGCAGTCCCCACCCAAACCCCAGCCCTGCCTCGTCCCCGGCACGACCACCCACCTTTGGCTCCTTCGCTAATAGAGCAGCTCGGCTCTGAGGCCTCTGTGGGGCCTCAGGAGGCTTGCAGCCACGCCACTCTGTGATGTGGTCTGTGGCTTAGGGGCCCATGGGGGTTTAAAATAACCCACCAGAGATGAGGGGGCGTGCAGGAAGAGGTGGTGGGAAGGAGGAGGGCACGAGGCCAAGTCTGCACACACGACCATGTGTTTTTTTGACGTCACGGTTTTGTTTCAGTGCCGCATGGCTTCACTGCTTCCTGGCTGGAAGGGAGTCGCTCTTCGACATGCAACAGGAACTCATCACTCAGTTTTTCATCAGCATGAAAAGTTTAAATTTAAATAATCTTGGTGGGTTGTTCATCAGTGTACTGTTTTATGTCATTTTTCTTCACAGCTGGTCCGTACTCTGGCCTCGGAGAGATCGTCCACCGAGAGAGCGTCCCCATGCACACCTTCGCTCGCTATCTCTTCACCTCTCTGCTACCTCATGACGCTGAACTGGCGTACAAAATTGCACTGAGAGCCATGCGGTAGGTCTTCTTATAAATAAAGGTCATGTCTATGAAGGTTCATTTACAGTGGTGTATAGCTCCTTTAAAAGGGTTTCCTCGATGTAAACTAGACTTATAAAACGGAATTTTAAAAATACCAAAAATATCATCCAAGCAAAAATGAACAAAATAAAAATAAACAAATATTTAAAATCAAATCAAACAAATTTTTAAATTTCTACATATAATTAAATCTAAAAACTAAAGAAATACATAAAATGATTTATATTTATATTTCTGAAGTCCAGTATTTATAGGTTAACCCTTCTTTTATAAGAAAAAATGTTAGTATTCATCCTAATTGCTGGTGTTTGCTACAGTGCAAATACCCTTGATATAATGTAGAATAGCTCAATCTCTCCACATGTTTATTTTGAGCTCCTCACATCAGAACAGCCTTTCCTCCGGTTCCATGTCTGTTCTACGTTCAGCCGGGAACATCCTTCCCTTAATGGGTCTGGGCGATGTCCGTCTGATCTCTCCATGTTAAGCTCCTGCGTGTATTCAGCTGTGGGCGGCGTGTGGAACATGCGTGCGCGTGTTAATCGGCCTGCGCTGCTCTGTTTTGATGTTGTGACTTCTGGGAGCTGGATCAGTGAATATTAATTACATTAATGAGAGTGTAATTAGTGCAGCTGTAATGAGGAGGAATCACACGCACGTATAGTCGAGTATACATGCCGAGCCGATAGGGGAGAGAGGGTGGGGTTGTGGAGGTGGGGGGTGGTGGTGGGGTATGGTGGGGGGGTGGTGGCTTGGGGTTTGCTTGTCTTTCTGCGAAAGCGGAGCTGATCAGGACAGTGGTGCCAACTTAGTGACATTGTCGCTATCATTGTGATCTTTCAGACCTCTCCCTCTGACTCAAAGAAGCTGCTGTGAGAAATGTAGTGCCTTGTTATTGGAGACTCTGACATTAAGGGCCATGGTAGTTTGTAGTTTTACTCACTCCTCTCAATAAGCAGAGGCTCACAGGCAGCTGATGTTTTACTGCAACAGGTAAAAAAATCGTATAGAGAAAAATAAACTAAAAAGCTAAATAAAAGATATATTTAAAAATGTTTTGGGTCACGTTTAATTTGTAGTTCTAAATATATTAAGGAGGTTTTTATTCAGGTTTTGTCTCCTCAGATCATTATGCTGCTTCTTCTGCAGCGAACATTATAATTACATTAAAATTGAAAAAAAATTATGTAATGATGTTATTTAGCAACTTTACTTTCTGAGAAATTAGCAACACTTGATTAGGAAGTGAGTTTCTTGAAATATGGCAGATGGATAACAAATGGACAAAAATCCCTTTTACACCGTATGTTAGTATATAGAAACATCCTCGCAATAGCAAACTGTGAGAGGCTTCCTGTTTCATCCAGCTGCTTGCCTTTAAACCAGCATCCCCGCTTCCCCTCACCTTTTCTTTTTGTCTCCTCCATCCTCACTCCTCCAGTGTGAAACCGGCTATTTAGAATAATACGGCCACTTACGGGAGCTCCTGGGAACCAGAGGTGTCTACTCAGCACATAATGAATGTGTGTAATGTAGCATAGTGTATTGTGATAGCATATACCTCCTCGCTCCCATGGGATGGTGGACAGTTAAATATAGAGGAGGACGTAAAGTAACCAGGGCTCTTTTAATGGACCTATTATAATACTATCATTGATAAAAGGGGGGATAAAATAACCTAGCTCTTTCTCCCTCACACTGTTGTTTTTTTCTTTCTCCTCGCTTTTTAAATTTGACTTCTCTGTCACAGTTGCTTCACAAGTAGTCTCTTTAAATGTGAAGTCAGTATGCAGATTATTTAAAACACTGTATGTGTTTGTGCGTTTTGGATGAGGGTAATTAGTCAGTCTGACACCAGCATATGCTGGTTGATGGCTTGGTGCGAGTGACCAACATTAAAAAAATAAATAAACGAAAAGAGGATCCGCCTGCTGGTCCACAGGCTGCCCACAATTTCATTTCCGCCAGAGAAACAGAAGAAGAAAGTCGCTGCCTCTTCAGACTCTGCTCATCTTAACTGTTTGTGAGCCAAAGGGGGGAGACGGTCCCTGCTGTTATCGTGGGAGATTTCCAAATGAGATGCAAGTTTTCTAGAGCTAATGACTGTAGATTTGTACTGTAAACCGCATAATACATGGTCTTTAAGCAGGGCGAATCTTTACTGAAGGTTAACAGAATTTTAAAGCCAGACATATGAAATCTGTTTAAATGTTTACAAATGTTCATAAATGTGATCTTGTTTCAGTTTCGACCAAATAATCACTGTATTAAATCAAATAATTAATATGCTTTTACATGTTTGGTAGCTATGGTACAATACTTAAAAGCAAATTATGTACGTCTTGTACTTCTACTTTTAAAAAAAAGTTTTTTTTGTTAAGTAGGCTTTGAGTGGGACGCTGATGGCAAGATGTCATTTCAATCATCAAGGAGCTTTTGAAAAAACAAAAAAGATGTACAATTTTGGTCATGTATGGTACTTGGTCCTTCTTGAAAATCTCACCTTGGAAGAGTTAGTGTATACAGTCGAGATCTTCCACCGGATGTGTCGTGTATAGCTGATAGATGTGTGCTTGATGAATGGTAAAAGTGAAGGGTGTTTACAGTCGGAGGGGGAAATGCAGCGTGAGGTAAAGAGGTCAGTCGTCATGGTGATGCAGACCAGAAACCCAAAGGGCCTCAGGATTTAGATAAAACCCATCATGACTGCTTATTCTCATCATCTCAGTTGAGCCTTTTTTGCTACAGATTTTTTTTCTTTATTGTTTGTCCTATTTGTGTCAATGAATACACTTTGTGCATCATTTAGCTTACTACTTGGTCTGTCAATCTCCTACTGAACTAAAACGGAAACACTGAGTCTTTATTAAATGCCTAATTACATCCGTGTCTCCTTATGCATGGATTGCTTACATCCTTACTAAGGGTGTAACGATACATCCAGCTCACAAGAAGAGACGATACCTAAATCTGAAAATGCATGTTTTTTTTGTTTTCACAGAGTAAATGTTTCACTGTGTACAGAATCTGCAAATGGTTATAGAATATTCTAGTCTCTGTTTGAGTACTCTGTATTTTGATTGTTACGTTTTTTCTAATTCTCTAGTGGTTCTTATGCAGAAAATATTAAAAATTCACATTCTTTCTGTTTCAAAAATAGAATAAATATTAATTTAAAACCAATGAAGAAACCTAAAGTTTCAGGTTAGCCGTTTAGTTTAGCATCTATAGGAGCCGCTGAAGCAGAAGCTAACTTTTTTTAGCCAACTCCATGAGAACAACATAACTCAAGAACTACTTTCTTTTTTCAAAGTAAGAGTCTAGTTTAGGCTTCTTTGTGGCCGGCCAGCTGGACAAGCGAGCTTTAGACCAAACATCCTAAGAACTAGGATGTTTTTTTAATTCTCAGAAATAGATCCAGGTTGTAAAACTTTTAAATAATCTCTGTTTAGTGTGTGCTTATATTAGCGGCACTAAA
Organism: Crenichthys baileyi; assembly: GCA_036173005.1. Lineage (NCBI taxonomy): Eukaryota > Metazoa > Chordata > Actinopteri > Cyprinodontiformes > Goodeidae > Crenichthys > Crenichthys baileyi. Next base: position 792,722 of record JAHHUM010001157.1, on the reverse strand, counting down.
AAGGAGATACTAACTTTAACATTTTTATGGTTAGCCAGTGGTAATATTCTCACAGTTTTACTCTGTTACCACAAAAAAAGACCCTAAAAGTGGTGGAGGCTTTTTCGATTCTTTTGTGCTTCAATACTTTTGTTGTTAGCCAGCCCAACAACCTCTTTTTTTATATTTGTCAGCACAACAAGACAACAACCCAAAAACTGCTCCCTTACATCCAAAATTGTTTCAGCATGTCAAGCTTTTGAAGAATCTCTTTCATCTCAGTCCTTTAGCTCTTTGCCGATAGGATGCTATGAAGCAGATGCTCAGTTTAGAATTGTTAGCGGCTAGGAGTTATCTACTCGCCATATTTTTAGTGTTTTACAAATCATTCATATCTTGCTCATCACTCAGGCACTATTTCTTTTTTTTCCTGCAAGTGTCCAAAACTCAGGAAGTAGTTCCTTTTATACTTCAAAAAAGGTGTCTCTTGGATGCCAGGTCTCAGGTTTTTAAAGAATATCTGGTTACTTTTAGATCAGCCCTTTAGTTCAGCTTCTCATACCAAGCTGTGATGTTGATGCTAACGTTTCATCGGTGTCATCGGTGGTTAGCAAATTGCTGTCGTCTCTCAGTGTTTTAAAAAAATTATTTGTATCTGGTCTGTCACTCTGTCACCCTTTCTTTTTTTTACAGATACACCCAAAATCCTGCCAGATCAATGATTTAAATGTGATAGAGACTCCTTCAATGCATATATAAGTTGTTGGCAGCTCTATTAGCGGTCAACACAACAGGCCAATAACCCAAGAGCTGCTTCTTTGGAGACTGCTAAAGTATAAAGCATAGATACAGGGTGTCAAGCTTTTAAATAGCCTCTCTTTAGCCTCTGTTCAGCTCTTTAGTTTGGCCTTTTAGGAAGTCCTTAAACAGATGCTACCTTTAGCATTACTAGCTGCCAACTATTATCCAATTGCGACACAGAGTTTCAAGCTTAAAGCATATATCTTTTCATTTTGGGCTAAAAATATTATTTTAGACTTATTTCAACTAATGAAGTCACATTCTGACAAACCATATTGATGAGAAATATCTTAGCATTTTAATATTGAATCCTAGTCTTTACAGCTATTGATACTTTTTATTTCTGCATGGTTGTAAAGAAAAGTGGGTTTAATTTGCTTTCAGCACACTTGTCAATGACTTGAAGGATTGTTTGGCATTATTCCAGTGTGTAAAACGTGTGTGCACTGTTTGTCAGGAGGTACAGCACGCTCAGAGAGAATGTATCGCTGAATAAACAGTCCTTGTGCTTTTTTACAAAGACCTTTTCCATCTTTTTCTTTTTCATTTGTTTCCTGTTGAACAATGACCCAGTACGGCTTTTTCCTCCCAAACGTTTTGAGGAAGCTATTTTTCAGCAGGACCGTCCTATCAAGTTCTTATCCAATGGAGGCCTCTGGCTCTCTGGTTAAAACCAAACAAAGACAGGAATGTTGATGAGGCCTCCATCTTTACTCAAGGCTCTCCCTTTTTTAAAACTCTGCTTTGCTGTTGTGTGCTGTGCTGCACCCCAGGAATCTTCCAGAAGGCCCCAGTGTAGTAGAGGCTTTTAGCAGCTCCTCAGATGTATGTGGCGTGCACCCTGTCGTTGCTGGAGCTTGTTAGCATCTCCATTTTGCAGCAAGTGCCACTGTTCACACTTTGTTTTTTTTTAGCACCCTAGCTGTCTGAGAGCTGAGCCCCCCCTCGTGCTCTTGTGGGCAAAAGTGAGCAAAGACAAGGCTGTTTTGGCTGCTTTTTTTCTTGTACATGCCTTCACTCACGAGGCCGCAAGATCACATGCACTTTGCTCTGAAATTGAAACTGGCATTTAGCATCACGTTGCTTTTACCGGACTGCTTTGATGTTTTTCAAAAGGGCAGGTGTGTGTGTGTGTGTGTGTGTGTGTGTGTGTGTGGTGTGGGTCTCTTTTCACTGATGTGTGTTGGTATTTGTTTGATGTGTGTCCAGCCTTACAGGGCTGGAAGGTGAATTCCTTGATTTCCCCACGGACTCAATTAGCTTTGTGATTGGCTGAGAGAAGGCCAGGTTATGCCGTCTTCTGAAGGGAAGAAGACCTTTGAAACTGAGGTGGGAGCGGAGGAAGGAAAGAAAAAAAAAGTGAAGCAGAATAGGAGATGAGTAGGCCACAGTGGCAATCGTGTGGAGCTCCTGATGCTCCAGAAGACTCGGCCCCGTCTGGATTATTATAATGAGAGACAGAAACCAGAGAAGCTCCTCCATCCTCCAGCAGGTGTTGCTTAACTCTGACTTCATTATGACCAATTAGAGTGAAGAAAATACTAATTATACCTTAGTTTCTAGGTGATTAAATGGTAGGTTGAAAGTAAATTGCAGGGATAGGGTAACTGAAATCCCCCCGGTGGCGACTCAAGTCATTTTCATTTTGAAGTCGCACTCAGAGCGCCATAATGAAGACTTTTTCTCTCTATACAGTATTTCTGTCTAACTGCTTGTTACACTAAGAAGAACGACATGATTTCATTATGATGTTCATGATTTTTATAACTTTAATGTGGTTCTCTCTGATCACCAACCTTCATTTGTCTTTCACTATTTCTTATCTTGAGTTTTTTTCCCCCATCCTTTTGTGATAGTTCCTAATTAATAAAGTAGAAGAAAACTTTAAATGTAATGTCATATTTTAAAGTGGAAAAAGTATTTCTCAAATCTTTTTCCTGTGTGTCTCCATCAGGTTGCCGGTGTTGGAGTCCACAGCATCGTCCGGTGATCTCTCGCGACCTCACCACATTGTGTCTGTAGTTCCCAACCGCTACCCGCGCTGGTTCACGCTGAGCCACATAGAGTCTCAGCAGTGTGAGCTGGCTTCCACCATGCTCACTGCCGCTAAAGGTGCACATTCACCTGCAAAAAAAAAAACCTTGAAAAACAGGCTTATGATTAATTGTTGCCCCTGGTTAAGATGTGTAAAATCTGTTTTCTGTTAGCCATTTCCGGATTTACAAGGATAAACATGTGCATACGTTACTTGAATGCTAAGTTCTTAGGTCTTAAGACTAACGAAGAACTATGGGAGCCACATAGTGTCAGTTTTACAGTATTAACCTGTCAACTAAACATACCTTACTTTATTATTCTATTTTGAGTATCAAAAGGCAAATGTTTTTTTTAAGGTATTAATAATTTTTTTTTTAATAAGGACGCAACACACACACCTCTGAGTGTTTTCTTAGCAAATATTATCAATTTATATCAATATATATTTAATTAAAAAAAAAATTGTTTAATTACATTTAAAAAAAATATGTACTGTTTATTTCACAGTACCTTGTCACCATGATATACCTATTGACGCTGATGAGCCATTAAACCTAAACTACACATCTTTACTAGGGGTGCCAATAATTGTAGAGGGCTCGTTATATATACAAATATGTGCTGAACTCATGTGTAATCTCATTCTAACTCATTTCTCTGCTTTAATCCTTCTAGGCGACAGTCGCCGGTTAGAGACGGTTCTGGAGTCCATCCAGAAAAACATTCACTCCTCGTCTCACATCTTCAAACTGGCACAGGACGCGTTCAAGATCGCCACTCTCATGGACAGCCTGCCGGACATCACTCTTCTCAAAGTTTCTCTGGAGCTCGGGCTGCAGGTGTGCAAACACATCGTCGCCCGTGGTCGAAATGGCCCCGCGCAGTGTTTGTGGCTCACTTGTGTTTGGCACCTGATGGTAGTGACTAGTAAGACCAAATTAGTAAGCAGGTGCAGGGGTCTTTGTCATATTAAGAGTCTCACTTTCTTCTAGTCTTCAAGTCATTATCACAGACTGGAAGAAAGATCCATCTTCAGTTGGCTGAAATGCGTTTGCACGTGCACACAATACAAATGTACAGTTAAAGCTATTTCTTAAATGTCTGAACATGTTCTTGATCTGTCTGTGCACATTCAATTATATTTACCAGAATCACTGTTCTGTTTCAGTCTGAGATTAAAGAAAATGATCTGTAGTATTAATTTCTTGCAATGCTGCATATTACATTTACCAGTTGGTGTTAGTGATGTAATCATACCGAGTCTGTGGTGATTTGTTTTGGCTTTTGAGTAATTTTCAAAAAGGTAAACACTCAAAGCTCTTGTGAATGACATTCGTTCTACAAATGATACTAGTACGGTCATTCTGAAACATAAGCTTAGGATAAACTCTCAGTATATATGTTTCTGTTCTATTCAATTTTAGCCTCAATACCTTCCCTTCACATTGCCCAAACACTGCCTCATATACAATGTAGCAGTCTTGCACCATTATTTTATTTTATATACAATTTGTTCTAATATTTATTTTATTTGAAGCATTGGTTTCGTTTCAGATTTAATTTGATTTTGGTCACTATGCTTATACCCACATTTTATTTTCAATATATATATATATTTTTTTCAGTTTTTATTTTATTCAATGATTTTGGTTTTCTTTTTTGTTCTTTTATTATATTTATAATATTATATTTATAATATTTTATAATTTTTATTGATTTATTTAGTTTTATTTTATTGAAAAATACTGAGTTTGCATTGTAAAAGTAAGCACAAGTGTTAATGAGGGGTTGGAGCTGGAATACCTCAGACTGACTGCCATGGTGTGCTCCAAGGCTCATCATTTGGCTTTGGTTAGGAGCCTTGTGATCTTTGCAGCTTTAACTCACCTACAGTCAAAAATGGGTCCTTCACCTTAAGCTTGGTGCACTTTGCTGAATGTAATCTACAAAATAATGGCTGGAAAAAATGAACAAAAATGATTGCCTCAAGGAGTTGCTATGACCAAGTCAAAGTTCAGACCTCAGCATAACTGACCACAGTCTTTATGAACTTAAGCAAGGTTATTAAGGAGATTAGTGTGGATGAAACCATAATGAAAAATTTTTCCTACATGCAAATTTCTGTTTGACAGCAGCAAAAATAACATGAAACTGAAAAAGAAAGTTAGATAAAAATCTCTCTAAAAGTCTCCCATCATGAATAATAATAGTCTCTGGCTTTCTAACTGGTTTTTGTTCACCAACTCACCTGCCACTCCATTCTTCAGGTCATGAGAATAACTCTGTCCACATTAAACTGGAGGAGGAGAGAGATGGTGCGCTGGTTAGTCACGTGTGCCACTGAAGTCGGTGAGTCTTAGTCCGGAATGGGCTAAATCAATGTTTGTTCTCCAAATTTATTCTCATCTATTATTTTCATTTTCTCCACAAAATGTTTCTCCAGGTGTCTATGCACTGGACAGCATTATGCAGAGCTGGTTCACGCTCTTCACCCCCACAGAAGCCACCAGTATTGTGGCCACCACCGTCATGTCCAACAGCACCATAGTTCGCTTGCACCTGGACTGCCACCAGCAGGAGAACCTGGCCTCGTCCGCTCGCACGCTCGCCCTGCAGTGTGCCATGAAGGATCCCCAGAACTGCGCCCTATCCGCTCTCACACTTTGTGAAAAGGACCACATTGCCTTCGAGACAGCCTACCAGATTGTACTGGACGCTGCAGCAACGGGAATGAGCTACACGCAGCTGTTCACCATTGCGCGCTACATGGAACACCGCGGCTATCCGATGCGAGCGTACAAGCTAGCGACGTTAGCCATGGCTCACCTGAACCTCAGCTACAACCAGGACACACACCCGGCCATTAACGATGTACTGTGGGCCTGCGCGCTCAGCCACTCGCTGGGCAAAAACGAGCTTGCTGCCGTTATTCCTCTGGTGGTCAAAAGCGTGAAGTGCGCCACAGTGCTGTCTGACATTTTGCGGCGGTGCACGCTGACCACCCCAGGCATGGTGTCGGCGTTGCACAGCCGCAGGAACTCTGGGAAGCTGATGTCACTGGACAAGGCGCCGCTAAGGCAGCTGCTGGACGCAACTATTGGGGCTTACATCAACACCACGCACTCGAGGCTCACGCACATCAGCCCCCGGCACTACAGCGAGTTCATCGAGTTCCTTGGGAAGGCCCGGGAGACTTTTATGATGGCTCACGACGGACACATCCAGTTCACCCAGTTCATAGACAACCTGAAACAGATTTACAAGGGCAAAAAGAAACTGATGATGCTAGTGCGGGAGCGGTTTGGCTGAGGGAGAGGCTTCTCTTCCACTCTAGTACTTTTATATTAACTTGAGTCGCCTTTTGAGCTTTTTTGGACTAATAGACAGGTAAGAGGGATGTGACTTGTAGAATGACGCAAAAAGAGGAAGGAAAAGATGACAAAAAAAAATCAAGAGCCACATGCGGTATTATTGTTCTTGCTGTTGTTATTGTTATGAACATTATTGCTATTATTATTATTAATATTATTACTACTATGTGTACAGAAGCGTTTTTTATTTTTGAGCAGAGAGGAAATTTGTCACATTGTGAATGTTGTGTGTACTTCTCTACATGTGTGCGAGATGAAAATGAAACGTGAAATTACTTTTTTTCTATATTTTTATGATTTTTAAGCATCTTTTTCCCCCAAATCTCAGTGTATATTGAGTTTTACGTTATTGAGTGGCTGAAGCCTTTGTACAATAGCGCTCATGTTTAAAAAAAAAAGAAAAAAAAAAGACCAATTTCAACATCTCTGTATCCTCAAAGAGTAACTAAGGCTTTAAAATTACACAGAGCACCTCCCTTGGTCTAGGTCCTAACTGATCGGCACTGGGCAGCATTGCACAGCTTAGCACGGCTCGGCACAGCTTGGGTTAGCACTGACATGAAATGGCTCCATCAGCATTTCCTCATACATAGCAGCAGCACTTGAGCAGCCATTAGCTTTCTCTGGTTCACTCCATACAATAATGCTCTTAGCTAACTATTGTTGTTGTTATCAATATTATTATTATTGTCATACAGTTTTACCCACCCAATCTTAGACTGAGGAGCTGCAGTGATGGCACATCAAAAAATGAAGTATTATTTCTACATTAAAGTAATGTAGTGCAGCTGGAGTTCTTCACTGCTAAAACTGGACTGGCTTTTCAAAAGTATTTATACCTCTTAACTTTTCCACAAACTTCAATGTATTTTAAGGGGATTTTATGTTTTGACCAACATAACGTAGCACATTTTTGAAGTGGAAGGAAAATGATAGATCATTTTCAAAATGTTTTAGAAATACATTTGAAAAGTGTGCCATTCATATGCATTCATTCAGCCCCCCTGAGTCAATACTTTGTGGTGTGGTTCGGGGTACGTCTCTAACAGATTTGCCCATCTGGATACTGAGATTTTTGCCCTTTTTTCTTTGCAAAATATCTCAAGCTCAGTCAGATTGAAAGGAGCGTGCCTGAACAGCCATTTAAAAGTCTTGCAACACATTATCAATTAGATTTAGGTCTAGACTTTGACTGGACCATCTTAACACATGACTATTCTCAGATCTAAAACCTTTCCGTTGTTGCTTTGGCTGTATGTTTAAGATCTTTGTTCTCCTAGAAGGTGAATTCACAACTCTTTTGCAGCCTCAAACAGGTTTTCTTCCAGGATTGTCATGTATTTAGCCCAGTTAATCTTCTCATCAACTCTGACCAGCTTCTGTTTCCCTGCTGAAGAAAAGCAGCTGCACAGCATGATGCCACCACCACCGTATTTCACTATAGTAAAGGTGTGTTCAGGGTGAAATGCATAGTTAGTTTTCTGCCAGAGATAGTGCTTTGCATGCAAGCTAAAAGTTTAATTTTTGTCTCATCTGACCAGAAGACCTTCTTCCACATGCCTGCAGCGTCCCCCACATCGTTTGTGGCGAATTACAAATGGGACTTGTGTTTTGCTGCTTTCAACACTGGCTTCCTTCTTGGTGCTCTTCCATAAAAGCCATGTTTGTGGGGTGCAAAACTAGGTCCAGGTTAGCTTTATTTATTTAAAACGTATAAAACGGCTACCAGAGTAAAGAGGACTGCATACATGTGCATGCCACACTTTTGAGACTCAGAAAGGGTCAAAGGGTATGATACTTTTGTAAGGAGCTGCGATTATGATTATTACGCGTAAGAAATTCTTGGGGGGGGGGGGTGACTACCTCATAATGCGGTATTGAATCTGCTCCCAGCTGTTGCTTTCATGATATTTATTGATTATGATAGCTGACAGCGTTAATAAAAAAATGTTGGGATCCAATGTTAAATGGAAGCAAAGAGTGAGGCTCCTCCTGAAGTCCTTTCTATGCTCTGCTGCCCCTCCCTCATCCTTGCAGCACTCACTGTAAGGTATTTTCAGCCTAGGCCAGTGTCACTTTCCTCTGTGCATGTGAATCATGGATATTCAGACTTTCTACTGTTATAGTTCGTCACGTGGAACATTCAGCAACCGGAAGGTTCTCAGGGATTTTCTCTACGCAGGAAAAAAGAAAAAGGTGGAACAAAATGAACGTCTCACTTCGAGGATGAAAAAAAAAAAAAAAAAAAAAAGAAACACAACACGACATGAGCAAGCATTTATTGTACTCTGTATATATGCCATAGTATATGTCTGAATATGGAGGATCTGAAATTATATGTTAACTAATTTATACAGAGTATTCTATGTAATGTGAAATACTTGAAGCCGCTGTAGTTTGCTCTCGCTCTCTGGCTCTCCATCTCTTTCTCTTTTTTGACTTCTCTTTTCTTCCTCTTTTGTTCAAAACAACATATCAGAAAGACTAGCATGATCTTCTTGAAGGTATTTTCTGGACTAACAAGGCCACAAGCGTTCCCGTATGAGACCTTGGATTTTTGTGGAAATTGGAGGATTACTCTCATAGAGGACGACTGTACTTCATTCCTGCTGATTGATGCGTAGAAAGAGGAGGGAGGTAGACTACTTCAGGTTACTGGTCAGCAGAACATGATTTCTGAAGATACTGATACATGTAAGTTGTTGTCATGGCGAAGTATACTTGGAAATCCTGTTGGAAAAACTGAGTTAATTAGGGGGGACTCTGGTTAAAAATGGCGTCATGTTTTTGTCCAGCTTTTCATGCATTTCAGAATATTTCTCAGCTGCAGTCCATCTCATCTCAAAATTTAACAATTGCTGGAGCAGTTATGTCATAGCAAAAAGATTAGGATCCCTGTTCGTAATCAAGCACAGGTTCAGAGCTTCAGTATCACAAATCAAGCTGTTCAAAAGCAAGTCTCCTTAATTCTCCCTTCACTCACTGCAGAATTTCCAGTGTCTTCTCTGCAAATGTTCAGCGCTCTGTCTCATTACTAGAATTTTTTTTTTTTTTTTACCGTACTTCTGATTTTTATTATTTTTATTTTTGTCTTGTCTGTATTGTGTTGATTAAAGATAAAAAGCAGCCTTTTCTCTTGCCTTGTCTTAACGCTTTAAAGTAACCAAACAGAAGATCTAACAACCAAACGCGTTCGAAAGAGGTGAGAGACAACCAACCTTTTGGTCCCAGCTTTAGTGTCCTTAATTAGTAAGCGAATGGCTGTGTAAATCCATGCTTTAACAAAGCAATTCCTCACGCGTGTTTGATAGGAAAAAAATACGTCGTCCAGTGTCTCTTGTTCTCTTTGGAAACAATTTCCTCTTGAGTCGTTTAGCTGTTTTTTATTTTGTACTTTTTTGGTTTGTGTAGGAATCTTCTGCGCTCCCATTTTATTTATTATGTATACATGCTTATGAAATTAAGATTTGATACACCGATATCAATTTATTTATGTAACTAAATCACTGTTTTATAATCTTGTTAATGAGTCAATAATTGATTTTTTTTTTTTGTTTTAATAAAAGTTAGTTTTTTGAACTGTAAATTGATTGAAGCATTTTATGTCATCAACAGTTCCAGTGACGAACAGAAGTTTACATGCACTCCTCATCCGCATGAATGTGATGGTCATTTTGGTCATTTTAACGATGCATTTGAACTGATATGCAAAAAACAACTGCAATTAATTTTAAAAACTAACTGGGCGTGTTATGGTGAATGTTCTCTAATCCACACAGGATCAAAAGACAACTTACAGGTTCAAATATCTGCAGCTGAAAACCAGTTTTTACATACAGTGAATGTCAGACAGTGAGGATACGCAGGGCTATCAGAGTAAACGTGCCAATCTTAATCTTAGTGCAAGTAGAAATAATTTTGATGATCCTATCTCACTTTAAATAATTTAGTAAAGCCCATATGGCGATCTTATTGTTTCTAAGCTTCTGATAAATGTTTCACAAAACATGAGTTATTTGGAGGCACACCTGTACATGTATTTTAAGGCAACACTTTAATCAAGAGAATTTGGTCTTCCACAAGTTTGGTTTATCCATGGGTACAATTTCCAGATACCTGAAGTTGCAGGTTTACCTTTTTAAACAATTAACTGGGATTATAAACGGCATTAATGTTCAGCCATTAAATCGTTCATGAAGGACGTGGATTCATTTTCCCAGAGATGAACAGGTTTTGGTGCGTAGTAAGTTTATCAACCCCAGAACAAAAACCAAAGGCCTTGTGAAGATGCTGGCTAAAGCTGGGAGGAGAATTGTTTTATTTATTTTAAACTTACAGATGAAGCAGCCTATGTTATCCTGAGGGGAATACTCAATTACTTTCTCCTACTAATCTCCTATTGTGCATCATCTGAAGTTTTTGCTGCCATTAACTCTTCACAGAAGTTACACCTGGGCCGGTGTTTCTATTTAGCTGTCACAGCTTTCAGTGCATTTGCTGAGCCATAGCTGCCAATAACTTCCTGTTCTCTCTGTATAAATAACACACCCTGTGTTTAACCTTCTACTGGGCAAAGCAATTGAAAGAGCTATTGCTGGCAATAACTCTATGTACTCTGTTTTTCATCCCTCAGATTTTACTCCTGGTTCAGAGCCTATATGTTTAGCTATGCTTATTATCTAGATGAAGCCTAAAAAGGAGCTACTTTACTTTTTATGTAACACTGAGAGCTCTCCTGGATCAGTGCTTCTGTGCATTTTATGTGTATCGTCTGTCTTCTCAAACCCCCGGCTGGTCGCTGCAGATGGCGTTTACACTGAGCCAGGTTCTGCTGGAAGTCTTTTTCTGTTAAAAGAGAGTCTTTTCTTTTCACTGTCGCTACATGCATGTGGGATTGCTGCAAAATTATCTTCTCAATGCAATCGACTGTCCACTGTCACAACATGCTAGGAATCCTAAGCAAACTCATCAATTTTCCTTCATCGTAAGGAACACTTTTGGTCAAATAGTTGCGAACTTGAAGACATTTAGGTGTTCCAACTGCACAGTGATTTCAGACACACCTGTTAGGGTGCATGTTGAGCCTGCATGTGAGTCATTTTGAGAATTAGAGGAACTTTAGGCATTAAAACTTAAGGAAAACTAAGCATTTATTTTATAATTTTTTTTTATGTATTCAAGGAAACCACATAATAATCAAAAATATATTTCATACAGCTCAAGCATCAACACACACAAAACTCACATTTACATAAAAAATATTTAAAAATATTTAAGGCTCAACTACACATTAAAACAACCTTGAAATCTATCTTGGCCAACTTTTCAGCTGTCACCCCCTTTCATTCTTTTCTACTAATTTCAGTAATTATTTTTAAATATGTGCTTGAATCCATTATGCATCAAGTCATTCAAACTATTAAAAGGATAATTGATCAAACCCGCATGAGTTAAAAAAGTTAAGATTGTTTTAAATTAGAATTATATGGCGGCAGTGTTAAAATCATTTAAAATATGCTGTTGAATAAATTTATGTTTTAACAATTACAAGACAAAAATTTTAAAGGTGTGGGGATATGAAAAAATCCACAATAAATTTGTGCACCAAATTCTTGCTATTTTACAATTCATTTAACCTGTATATCGCATCATCATTCTAACCTGAAACAATATCTATTCAAATGCATAATTTAAGCAGCATTCACAGAGCTGATGAATGGATGTAAACTTCAAAAAGGCGCTGTACACTTTTGTTTCAGGAGGTTTGTAATGGAGAATTATGGAACGTGGCCTTTGAGCTCACAGGCGAAGGCTGAAGCGAGAGCTGATTAGATCTCCATCACAGAGCTGTGTCAGAAATATGGGCAGAGATGGATCACTCTCTCTTGCAGCAGCTGCCACTCCGTCACACTGTCATCTCAGGCGAGATCATGAAGAATATGAAATGTATCAATTGATATTCCCATGGTCTTTGTAGCTTCTGTCAGGCAGCCAAGCTTAGCCAACCACAATAACCTGTTTACATGTATCCAGCACTGACAGTGGTGCCACAGGATGACTAAATCAGTGTAAGCAGTTTGTCAAGTGTGTGCCCGCTTGTGTAGACATACTTGTTGTGTACTGTTTTCTTGTTTGCATGCTTCTGTGTGTCTGCGTGGGGTTTAATATAATGTGTGTTTGAGTGTGTGGGTGTGTATGTGTGTGTGTTTAGGTCTTTAGGGAACCAATGGGAACAGGTGGTAGCTTCAGACTGAGGGAGCTCCTGACAGCAGCAAGGTCCCCAGACTCCCAGCCCCTCATTAAACATTGACACAAAAACACTACAACTGTCTGTGTGTGAACAGTAATGAAGCGCAGACTGCTACACCGGTATCCACACTGCAACTTGGCACAGCACGAGCCCCCGACTGTGGGTTTGTCTGCAATTGTGTTGGTGTGTGCATGTGTGCTGTCCATCTGTGGACACTCATTAATGAGGTACATTTGTCTACAGAGGTGTCCACTCAGATATTGAAGAATTTGTCAGGTTTAGCAAGAAAAGCAGGAGTCTGCTGTTGGAAGCCAGACAGGACTGTCCATTTCTTATGTGATGAATGCCTGCCGGTGAGAAATTTTGTGTGTGTGTCTGTGTATTGATGTAAGTAAGCATACACTTACTTGTGTGTGTGTGTTAGCCCACTTCCTGTGTGTCTGACCTGTACTCAGGTCCCTGCTCACTTCCAGTTGGTAATGACGTCCCCTGGGTGCAGCACAGTACAGCAGCCTCCTCCAGTCTGTCTTATTCTATACTTCTAATGACATCATGATCACACACTGGGCCCTTTCATGCCAAAAGCCCTCTTCCTCACCATCACCATCAAACCTTCTTCTATCTGGAGCACTCATCGTCACTTCTCTTTGACATACCCTCACACTGCACCATGACTCTACATCATGGTCTTGACATTTTCATACAATAGATCCTTTATGCTGCATGCCTCCATACATAGAAAGCCTTCATTGTTCAGAGTTTCTATACTATGCTGTGAAAAAGTATTTGGTCTCTTACAAATTTCTTCAGCTTTTTTGTCACACTGAAATGTTTCAGATCACCAAACAAGTTGTAATACATGAGTTAGTACTAAGAACGGTTTTTAAATCTTGATTTCATTTATTAAGGGAAAAAGATATCTGGGCCATCCTGACCCTATGCTAATACTGTATGTCATAAAGTAACTGTGATTAACTGTAATTAAATTATTTTTGAAAAGCTAGGCTCAGTTGCAAAAGCCACACACAGGCCTCATTACTGTCAGACCTGTATAACCAAGAAATCACTTGAATAAAACCTATCTGACAACATGAAGTAGGCTAAAATTGATCCAAAGAAATTCAGCAAAGGACGAAAAACACTGCCATTGACATTGGCAGTCTGGTAAGGGTCAAACAGCCATTTCCAATGCTTTGGGACTGCATTGAACCACAATGAGAGCTGTTTTACACACAAAGAGAAAATATGGAACAGTGGTTCACACTTCACAGGAATAGCTGACCTACCAAAATTACTCTAGGAGCGCATCATTGACTTATACAGGAGGTCACAAAAGAACCCAAAACAGCATCTAAATCTAAAGAAACAAAATTACATTTTTAAATTTGTGTTTATCCATTGATTTAGTTCTGTGAGATGTTTTAACCATAATGTTGTTGTGAGTTATGACTCATTGTGCCAACTGGGCAGTTTATAGGCCAATCAGGCTCTTATCATCATTTATTAGTAGCATATTATCTTTATATACACAGGATGTAACCATTAGTCCACTCTTCCAGAGCCTCAAATAAAGAAAATGTATACAATAACTTTTGTCGTGCATTTGTTGTGCATTCCCCGATTGACAGAAAACGAGAATTTCATGCTGGAAAAATGTCTAAAAACGTTTTTTGTTTTTTTTTTGCAAACTAAACACAAGAACATGTGAAGTAACATGACAATGGTAATTAACAGTGACTTAAGATTCCCATATTTATAGTCTAAAGCATATTTTTGTTCATAGTGTGACCTCAAACAATAGGAGTTTTCATTTTGAGAAAAAAAATGTTTTGCATGAATTTGTATTCAGCCCCATTTACTCTGATGCCACCAAATAACTCCCAGTCCAATCACCTGCCTCCAGTAATTCTAAAAATAACATAGTGTATCTGTGTGTAATTTAATTTCAGTATAAATCCAGCTTTTGTGTGAAGGTCTCAGATGTTTGTTAGAGAACATTAGTGATAAAATAGTATCATGAAGACCAAGGAACAGATCAGGAAAAAAAGAGATGGAGAGGTGTAAGGCAGGGTATTACACAATATACCAAGCCTTGGACATCTGTGTAAACGCATCCACCCCAACGTGAAAAATTGGCAGCATCAATGCAGATGACTGGAGACTCGGGCAGAGGCTCACCTTCCAGAAGGACCATGACCCTAAACACACAGCAGACCTTCAAATCATATTTATGTGTTAGAATGGCCCAGTCAAAGTCCAGGCCTGAAAATCTGTGGCAAGACTTGGAAATTGATGTTCACAAACACTTTCTGTCCAATTTAACTGACCTTCAACAATTTTTTAAAGCAGAATGTGTAAATGTTTTAGAGCTGCAGATGCATACCCCAAAAATGTATCAGCTGTGATGTCAGCTTCCACAGAATATTTATTTGGGTGTTGCTAAAGGCAAAAGCACTGTTCACAGATTTATATAATTTGCCTTTCACTTCACAGTTATGAGTGGTGCCAAAATAAAACCGCTCTGTAAAAAACATGAGGAAACATGAGTAAAGAAATGTTACTTGTCAAATGTATTTCTCCATATAAATAAGTAATGAATAAATAAATAGTAAATATAGTCTGAAACATAACTGAGTCAGTCCCACGGGACACCTCTGTAAAATTCAACTGTTCATCAATTATTTGGTAACATTTGGATTACCCTACTAATCGTACAGGAAGAGAGAACAGTTTTGGTTTTCAGATGTTTTCGCCCTTTGAGGTGCTCTCCTCACTATATTTACTGGATCATGGCTAAGCTCAACTTTCAGGCTGCATCTGTAAGAAGCAGTTTAGATTTTAGATTCTAAAGTGCTTTCTGCCTCTGACAAACTTTTTATCCTTGCAGGCAAACAGCAGAAATCACAAGGTTACAAAATCGCTCTGTTTGTTGTTGTAGATGGCTCGAAGTCTTGGATTCTAAAAAGGAAGCCCTGGGACCAGCAGCAACCCCTAAAAATATTAGGTTCAGTCCAGTGAGACTTTAGATTCCTGAGTACAAAATCTAAAAATCAAACAGTCCGCCCAACCACCTTCAGTATTTTACAACTTTGCACTAAAGGCAATTTTATCTAACTTTAATTCTCTTACTATTGTTGATTTGTTACAATATTAGATATTAGATTAAAAAAACTGCCTGTCCAAATCTGCAACCTGTTCAGTTATATGTATCTTGCAAGTATCATGCTTTAATATATTTCTCACAGCAAGACATTGCAAAACACCTTTGCACCACCACTGCATGCACTCTTGCCAAAAGGCTGCATCCTAATGACATAATAGCAGTTAACTTCATAAAAGCAGCAACAACCCATCTGGCTGTTGTAGATTTTATGCAGATCCCACGACCAAATACTACTTCAGTGTTACCATTATGACCACCTACCTAGTAATGTGTTTGTCACCCTTTTGCTGCCAAAACAATCTTACCCATCCAGTCATGTAGACCCCTGATGGTGTGCTATGGTATCTGGGATCAGGACGTTAGCAGTACATGCTGTAGGTCCTGTACATTTTGAGGTGGGAGCCTCCATGGATCTGATGTATTTGTCCAGCACATCCCACAAATGCTTAAATGAACTGAGAACGCGGGTCTTTCTGCATGGAGTTTTCAAGTTCTCCCCGTGAAGTGTGGTTTTCTCACCGGGTACTCTGGCTTCCTCCCACAGTCCAAAGACATACCTGTTAGGTTAATTGGTCTCTCTAAATTGCCCTTAGGTATATGAATGACTGCGTGTTTGTGAGTGGTGGTTTGTGTGATGCCCTGCGATGGACTGGTGACCTTTCCAGGGTGTACCCTGCCTCTTGCCTGTAGACTGCTGGAAATAGGCACCAGATTCCCCGTGACCCACTATGGAATAAGCGGTAGAAAATGTCTGACTGATCTGTGAATGTGCAGCCCTGAATGTGCTACAAGTTGTATTCTGACACTTTGTTTTCAGAACAAACATGAACTTGAACAATTTCAGAAACAATAGTTTGTCTTTTGGATCAGTCCACATAACCCAGGATTTGCTTCCAAGTGCATGAGTTAACCAAGGAGCACCCATTATCATGCTGTCAGTTCACCATTATTCCTTACTTAGACCACTTCTAATAGATAGTGACCACTGCAGACCAAGAACACCCCGTAGCATCTGCAATTTGGAGATGCTTGGACCTCCTAGTCTAATTATCACAACTTGGACTTTGTCAAACTCGCTCCAATTCTTTCCCAAAGCCTGCTCCATACACATATAACCAAACAAAAAATAATGCTTTGTTATATTGGCCTATCACACCAACCACCTAACAGGTGGCATGATAGACAATTAATCAGTGTTTGACTTCACCTGTCAGTATTCATAGTGTTATGCCTGATTGGTGTATATAATAATGTCAAACCATAAGCCTTAAAGGCATAGTCCGCTGAAGACTCAAAACCTATAGGGGTCAAGTGCACTGGCATTGTCAAACAAGTCAGGTTTACAACTGCAGCTCTTTTAGATGACTGATACACAAGTGGTAAAATGCTAAATAAAATGTGTTAACCTTATTTCAACTGTTATGAAAATCAGGGTAGTTAGAATTTCAAGATTTTTTTCTAACTAAAATGTTTTGCTAATAAATCGCATTAATAATTTTACCTCAACTGTAAAATGACAAACTACTATGTAACAATTACACTGGATGCGTACAGCATAAAGAGGTTAAATTTGAGACATGATGATTGATAGGCTCCAAATCAAATTCAGTTTAAGGCCTGAAACGGCCTTGAACCGGCACTGTTTTTTTTGTTTTTTTTTTGGTATGCTGGATTTTTTTAGGAGTACACTTTAATACATAACCTTTACAGTTATTATCTCATTGGATGTGAAACACCGTTGCGTCCTCTCAGTGACGGGTTTCCAACGAATGGCACCCTGGGTAAGCCTTGCCTTCTGCCATCCCCAACGGGTTGAAATGCAAGAAATGATCTGAGATTCTGGGCTGGAATAAAATACAGTGCATCTCTGCAAATAAAGAATGATTTGTAGCCTTTTCTCAGAAGTAAGCAGGGTGCGACTATGTAACACATGTGTGTTCAACCTCCCCTTTGAATTGCACATGCATAAAAGCAATAGGAAACGTGTTAAAGTCACAACTGACAGATAAGTTACATTTAAATAGCTGGTGGTCTTGCGCCCTTCTTTCTAATGCTGCCTTGGGCATATGCCCCATATCAAAAACCAGCACTGCTTCCTATCATAAACAAAAAAACATGCATTTAAGGTGAATTCATGAAATCAAGTTGTCTTTAGGTTTGGGTATAACTGTGCATTGACTGGTGACCTGTTCAGGGTGTACCCTGTACGTTGCCTGATCAATAATAGGATATTCTCCGGCCTGCATAGCCCTGCATAGGTTTTAGCAGGTACAGAAAATGGATCAATGGATGGATGCTTGAGGTTCAGAAACATCACATCACATCCTACAGAAAAAAAACAAAAAGCAAAATGTGATATTAAATGCCCCAGGATGCTGAATCCCGATAACTCATTTCACTTCATTTGTATTCAATAGTTTATGCTAAATCAGTGGGATTTTCATGCACAGGGGTTTAAGAGTAAGCTTTATTACCTCTAAATCTACCTGAGTTTTATCCTCATCACTGCTCATTCACTGATCTACTGAAGTCTATCTAGGAAAAGCTTGAAGCTAGAACACGTATCTGCGAGTGCAGTCTATGTTCATCCAACTCTGCCTCTTTCGACAAAAGGTCCAGGGCCTTTACAGTGCTTCGAGCTTGCTATCATTACAGGAGTACAAAAAGAGGATCATAGACATGTGTTCTTCAGCACAGCCTCCAGCATCGGCTCAGCCACCACAGGGACCGACTTTCTTTGCTCCTCTTCTCGCAGAAGGCCGCTGGAGTTTGATCTCCTCTCTCTTCCCTCTATTGGCCCCGAGGCGTCTGATTAAATGCTAATTAAAGCCGTTAGCGCTGCTATCACCGCTGCTAACTCCCTTCTCTCTGTCACAGAGATTAATGCCCCTCGTTCATCATGCTACCTCTCCCAGCCAGAGTACCTGCCCGCCTTGCAAAACCTGATCAAGTCATCATCTCCTCCAAAACCCCTTCTCCCTACGCCCCAACCCGTCGCATGAAGATGGACGAGGGGTTTAAATTTTAATTTGAAAATTGCCCTCAATTACTTCTGCGCCGACCACTTGCCAGAGCTGCTCATGTGCTTGAGTGGGAAGGGGTTACAGCAGCGGGTCAGTGGCCGTGATGAGCGATAAGAGGACATTAATAAGAAAGGCAGCGGTTCATTTAAAAGCAGAAAGGACAGTGGGAGCAGCTTTCTCATTATTTAACTCCCCCAGCTTTATTTAAAGGACTTTATTTAAGGATACCAAGTTAATGTGTCCTCCAGGACAGACGGTTAAAGCGCCTGACAGAGTGAGAAAGTTATGGCCATAACTTACACCCTGAGCACACACTGCGGTGCCATCTTTTTTTTACCTCTTCTGACATTCTCGCCATTTTCAGCCAGAGTGCTATGAGCCTCCAAGGGATATAAAATCTCAGAACAAACTTACACACGTCATTTAATTTTACTCTTTCACAATTTCTGGCCCACAAATGTTTTACTGGTTCCAGTATTGGTAATTATTATAAGCTACTGGAATACACAGAGCTGTGTGTGACAAGTCAGCCAAAAGTCACTGGAACTACCCTCATATTGGGTGAGGTTTGGCCTGAAATATGCAGCTACTCTGAAGGGCCTCATCTAGTGTTTGTTTCATGCATGTCAGCCTATCTGAACTACCTTGCTGTCTCTTAAATAATAAAATCTGTCCCCTTTCCAAATTAAACTTGAGGTAAATAGGATGTTGTTTGTGTTGAAGGGCTACAAGTTGCTTGGATGAAGATGTGCTTCTGAAAGGGCTTTATAGGAAACTTTTAGGATTTTTTAAGTGAGGAATTACGAGATCACTTGGCACAATAATAAACTGTCATTACTTTTCTTGTCCAAGTAAATTCTGTCTCAAGAATCGCTACTTACTTGCTGCTATCATGGGAATTTTTCTGGTACTGTAAGTACGGTCATGTTCAATAAATTAGAATGAGTTCTGATGAGGCACGTTTGTCAGATTAAAAGTACCCTTTGAAAATAACAACCTTTAAGCAGGTATCAAACATACTTTTCATTAAGCCCACATTTCTCTAAT
Organism: Crenichthys baileyi; assembly: GCA_036173005.1. Classification (NCBI taxonomy): domain Eukaryota; kingdom Metazoa; phylum Chordata; class Actinopteri; order Cyprinodontiformes; family Goodeidae; genus Crenichthys; species Crenichthys baileyi. The sequence continues at coordinate 773,051 of JAHHUM010001157.1, read as the reverse complement.
AAAAAAGTTTTTTTTGTTTCAATCCTAAATTTTGTGTTTTTATTAGGTGGAAGCAGATAATCAACATAATAAAGGGTTGAAAGCTTCGATCTTTGTGTAATTCATGTACATAATGTGTTTTACATTTTAAAGTGACTGAAATTAATTAACCTTTCACTAATATTCAAATTTATTGACTATGAGTGTATAAGCTTTTATCATGGACACCTGATATAAGGGTGAGTGCTACATTCGACATCCTGTTATATCTGTGTTCAAGACTCTTATTTTGAAGTAAGTAAACAAGTTGTTCTTGAAGTGCCCCACTGTGTTGTTAGAATTGGCTGATAAAGATTTCTCATTGGGCTATCGATAACAGGAGCATTCGAGAAGCCTCCACCATTTTGAAATCGGTTTTGTGGCAGCATTGGGCATCCGATTAAAGAAAAATGAAGCTTGAGTAACAGGATGCAAACAGTTCGTAAACTCTGTGAGAATACTGCAGCTGGCAAACTGAACTGGATAAATCTTCACTGACCAGAGATGCTTTAAATCACAGTTTGACATTCATGATTTTACCACCTAATTAAACAATAACAACGGGAAGCCCTCAAGCTTTTTTGGCTAGCTGTTACAGTCTCCAAATGGCTCTTTTTTGTTATCTTTTTGATGCTTATTGTTTGGTCTAATTTAGTAATTATGAATGGTTTATGTACCGCTAAGCTATTTCTCTTTTGTCAGTGTTTTCACAAAAGGTTGATTTTTATGTCACTACTGGTTGATGGCTCTCCTTCTTCACCGCGTTTTGCAGTCTCCAATATCATGGCTGTTTCTGCAGTTTTTATGTCTTGCTGACGGTCTGTTTACTTGGCCTGTAACACTACATTCAGTGTCTTCAGAGTGTTTTTGACAACAGCTACCAATGCTCAATGAGAAGGTTAAAAGTTTATATGTGCTTTCACGTGTCCAACAGAACAAATCTGAAAAGTAGCTACATTTAATGGTAGCTACTGTTTCATGTATTATTTTCAGAAACACAGAGTGTGTTCATGTTTCAGACTAATAGATTTATTGGAGTCTGAATATTTGCAAAATATAGCAACTAAGTTGGCAGTATTGGGTGGAAGACAGCGCACCACAAATAATCTTCCTGTGTGAAACATGTACTCAGAGACGAACATGCAAACTGTTTCTGGTCAGTGTAACTGTCTGATATAAAACTAAAGTGATTTGAAAAGCAAAAATATGATTGCGGTTGGGAAAAACTATTTCTTCAATTTTTACACATTTATCTATCAGAACCCGCTCATTGTGCGGGTTCACCCAGGAAGATCATTGATGGCGCACTTTTTTGAGACAGGAGTTTTAAGTCTCAAGACAGTAGAAGACCAGTAGCTTCAGCCTCCAGTACCAACTAATCTGGAGTTATACTAAGTGAAGACACCACACACATTGTTTACTGCAGGTTAAGATATTAACTGCTTATAACCTTTAAACAAAACCTCACTTCAATAATCCAGAAATAACCCTTATGTCAAGCTTCACCTTCTCCTCCACCTAGAAAGAAAACTGAGCCGACAATTCCAACATCCTTGGTTTCCAAAGACATTTAACTAATATAGAGAGATTTATGCACCTGTTTGACTGCTCCCAACGCAAAAATATTTTTCATCTCCTGCTGTTGTTGCCAACACCTTGCTGGATCGCTGTCCAAGGGCCCTAAATCTGTCTGCCAGTGTTTATAATGTCACTACAAGCTGAGAAATGGAGGAAACCCCCACTTGACTCCATTTTTCCTCTCCTGTAATATGTTCCTTAGATACAAAACATAAATGTACCTGGATACAAAACATTCTTTTGAGTATTGGTAACCAAAGCTTCATGTTTAACATGATCTGAGATGGCAAACGACATCAGGATCAAAGTGGGAAGGCTTCACAGGAAGAGAAAGTCTGAACATTCCAGTGCTAGTTGATTAAAAGCCTAAATGTGAAGCAACATAATGTCCCCTGCTCACTCCATCATCCCCTCGCTCCTTCTTCTTCCTTTATATCCGGCAGCAGCTGGCAGCATGTGTCCAGCAAAAAGGGAACAAAGAAGGAGGAAGAGAGACAGGGGAAAAAAAGAGGGATGGGGCGACAGGAAGTGGAGAGAATGAGAGCATATATCAAGGCCGCTTTCACTGACATTTGTGCGCTCGGTGCGGAGAGGCCCTATGAATTTCAATATGAACCCATGGAGAGAAAACATAGTCCTTTTTTTCCCCTTCTCACTGAGCTATTCATGCACACAAGAAATCCATTCAAGTCAGCGTAATGGCCAGTCTGTGAGCCTGTGCATGGCTGTGTGAACAGTGCTGCTTTGCCTCGACAGTTTCCCTCTCATGACTGTGGCTTGTGTTAGTGAAAAACACTCTATGTCAAGTGCAACTGTGGTGAGCACTACAGTATGTAAATCAGATTGGATTAAATAGCTGGCATGAGTTGCAGAACATCGGCTACAGCTAGCAGCTATCTTCATGTATTTTCTGGTGCATTCACATGCTCTTCCCTCACCTCTTCCTCTCCTCTTCCTCTGGTGCTCAGAGATATACAGTCAAAGGGATGCAAATCTACCCCCACCCCCACCCCCTCCTCCATCTGCAAGGAGATAGCCCCAGGCCAGTCCCAGGCCTTTCTATATGCAGAACCAGTGACAGGAGTTATGCACTGTTCTCCCAGGGTAACAAACTGCTCCTTCCATAACAAGCTGCAAGCCCGGCTCCCTATGGGCGGCACATATGAAGCTGCATGTGATTGGTTTTGCATGGAAATAACAACATAGGAATTGTGGGGTTGCTGCCTCCACCCTTTTGCATTTGGATTTTTGCTTTCCTGCACACCTTCTGCAGCCGTATAAGGGCGTGCATTTAAGTGATTGTGGACGTTTGGATTCAAGCTTATTACTTAAAATTGTCTCCAGTCCAGCCACTAATCCCTGCCTTCTTCAGGGAGGGATAACAATAATACAACAAGATCCAGAGCTACTAATGAAGTCCTGTAGGGTTCTCTGAACGCAGGAGAAGATGAGAGATATGGAGAAGCGTGAAGACTGAGAGAGTATTGATCGAACGGAGACCAAAGCTGGACCAAGAAAGGAGGAAATGAGGGGGAAACGAAAGTCGGGAAGAGGGAACTAAAAAGTGAGTGCATAAACAGAAGTGGAGGCAGGTTTCGGGAGGAACAAATTAGAGCGTGAAAGGAAGTAGAGGAGAACAAATGAAAGATCAAGAGTGGATGTGAAAGTTGGGTGCAGACAGAATGTTTTCTCTTTAGTGACCTAGTATAACAGTAGCTAAAAACACATAATCTCTGACTTGAATGGGTTTCAGAACCAGACTGATTCCTTCTCCTGCGTCTCCCCCGCCAGACCCACCATTCGCCCCCTGGGATTGAATTAGGCCTGGCCCATTATGCTGTTGCCATGGGGACCCTGACACCTCCACTGACGAAGCGAGAGCCACGCAAGACAGGGCCGCTGATCAGAAAGTGTGTGAAAGTGTGTGACAGTGTACGTGGGTTTGTGTCAGTTGTAGTCACTCACAAATGTGTCTGTAGATATCACTCAGTTAGGAATAGACTAGAATCAGTTGCTCCTTTTTATTCATTATTCCAGATTTTTCATGCATTAAAATAATCTGCTGCTACTACATCAAAACCCATTTCATTCAGATTGGTCTTTTTTTATCCTCACACATCTGGTCTTATTTTTACACCTGTATTCAGAGAGTGATTTAAATTTTTTTTTTATTTACTTCTAATTAGACAGGCAATCTCATTTAGAATGGTGGTCTCATTTACAACATGTCAGAAAATAACACAACAATCATAAATATTATATTGGCATTTAACAACAGAATTAAAGACAAAACTTGGAAACCTGAAACACAGTCATGTTTTTTATTTATTTATATGGTGATAATTTGGCATTTTGTGCTTGCTTCATGTAAAGGTCAGATTTGTTTTATTAGTTGATATTTTGGGTTTATTCTGTAGTCCCTGCTATTCCAGCGCCTTAATGTTTTATTGAAACAAACTTTATTTATTAACCTTCATCTGACTGCCTCAGGAACCTGGGTCTGCAGTTGGCGGTCATCCTCGCACTGCATGACACCTCTGAGTGAAACTGATTAAATTGGATCAATAGACAGGGCAAATCAAAAATTGTAGGAAGGGTTCAAAATTAGCAACCTTTATATCAAATATAATGTACTGTACATTCTACATTAAAGTTCATGTTTAACTCAAATCTTTAGGATCTGTTGTTTGCATGAACATCCAGGTGTCGACAGAATTGTGCAGAGCACAGAACTGTGTTTGAAACATTTGCTATTTAGTAAGGATGCTGCACAAACGTTTAAAACATTTATTTTACACAATCTACATGTATTCATTACATTACATCTGTCCCTAAAGACTGCCTTTGTGGCACACATCCCAGTTATCCACATTTAACGTTGTCAAGCCACTCACTCACACACACACACACACGCACGCACACACACACACCCACGCACACACACACACACACACACACACACACACACACACACACACAGTTGGATGGATTCTGAAAGTAGAAACCTTGTCTGTCTCTCCTTATTGGAATCTTGTCACCAACGCAGTTCTAATGGATGGCCAGAGAAAGGATGCCACCCACAGCACCATCTGGCTAATGCCCCGTCCTCTGCTTATGAATTACGCTAAATTGTGCCCAAGAGAGAGAAGCCACATGTTCATTATGAAAGCTGCAGGGGTATTAGAGATCCCTTGAGTCATGCCAAACGAGCTGCATGTCACAGGACGCCATGACACACAACACGGCGCCACGATGGGGAGGGAGTGAGAAAAACTACAGCCTCCTCTGGTTTAATAGGATGCATTCATCAGGAGACCTTGACTGAGCTCTGACAGGGTTAGCTTTCCATTGTTTCGATGTTGATCAACTGCATTGTCAGAGCTGAATATTTATTGTGGCTATTTGCTGTTTGGAAAGTCATGTGATTTAAAACTCCACACGGGCTGCTGAAAGTTGAAGTCAAATCAGGTAACTTTAAATCCTTGAGTAGCAGCAAAGGGAGAAGAAACAAAGGCGTTTATGTTGCATTTTATTTCACTTGGAAGTCCTTCCTGGATTTTGGAATTTGCCACACTCACTTTAACCGTCTTATTAACGTCAGTTGGAAAACCAGTCCTATTTGCTAATGGCAGGGTTCTGTTGTACCCTGAAGATGGAGACCTGACACAAAAAGCCAGAGGTTTCTTCCCATCTATGACCACAAAAACCAGTATGGTTGCCCCGAGCATTAGGACTAGGCCAGTTTATTATAAAACAGTGAAGCCAAAATGCAGGGTGCAGGCAGGTAAAAGTAAACAATTACACTCAAAAACTAAGGTCCAGGGAATCCAAACTAATACATCATGCACGGGAAAGGCCGGTAGCAATAACAGGAGGAACTAACAATGAATGAGAAAACCTGTAGTATTTATACTGGACAGCTTGATTACTGGAATGCTAGGCAGGTTAGTTAACAAGCAGATGAGAAACAGCTGAGAGGGACTAGGAAGTGAGACACTAAAAAAAAGCTACTGGTTAGCTCAGGGAACACAGAAAATTATCACCAACAACACTCTAAGAGAAGTAGGCTAAACACTAGCAGAGATGCAAATATAGGAGTACATCAAAACTCAAATACTACAGATTGAGAGACAAGAACCGACAAAGAAATTGGAAATCAGGAACTAATAACTATAGAAAACAAATGTAACTAAAAACAGCAATTCAGAGTAGGATATAAATACACAGGAAATAATAAAGTACAGAACAAAAGCACAGGTAATCTTAAGACTAAGGAACAAACTTAATATATAAAACAAATGTACTGCATTAAACAAGAGTCCAGTTTATTTTTCTTACTTTTAAATTCATAAACGACAAGTTACAAGTTAAAATGGCAGTTACTCTTAGATAAACCCCATTATAGATAGTCTTATCAATGTTCTGAACAGCATTGATAATATTCCCAGATTACTTCCCCTAAACGCTATAGATATTTTTCATGTTTGAAGACAACCCTCCAAATATATGTAGGTTCACAGAAAGAGCTTGAGTTTTTTCTGCTATGGTAGTTTAAACGTCACTAAAGTTTTGTAAGTGCTTGAGGTCTTTGTTTGCTGTTGGTTTACCATTTTACAGTCTAAAGTTTCATCGACTTATCCACCCACCTAAATGTCCTGTATCAATGCTTCTGCAGATTCATTGGAACTCCTGTTGTCAGAATGTTTACTCTGTTGGATTCACAGCACACATGGAAACAGTCAAATATTTTCAGTAGTTTGACCAGTATTTGAATTCTAATTTCACCAAACCCACACAAACTATGAATACAACCATGGCAGATGCTTTTTCATTTTGCCCTTTGGCATTCTCTATACTTTTTTAGTTTTTGCTGTTTTCCACTCATGGAAAAGGAGCCACTTGCACCAGTTTGTTTCTGCCTTGGGGACATTTCATACCTGCTTTGACAACTGACAATTTCAAGTCATTTTTTATCACCTACTTAGTCTGCTGTAAGGAAATGTGTCTCCAACTATTAGCTGCTGGCAGGAGGCAGCTCTTAGTTATTTTGGTTTAGTAAGAGGTCGTAATTTCTTCTATTTCAAAACATTGGCTGACCCAATCAGGTATCAGAACCATAATCACTGGAAATCAAGTGTAATTGAAAGTCTTCAGAAAATAATATACAAATAAAATATATTTGAGATTCAAGCATTTTTTTCTAATTTCTGTCTACTGTATTCAACAAAAAGGGTTTGGTACAAAAAGGAAGAAGGTATGAAATTGTAACATGGGTTCAATATAGGGTTGTGATCTGGCAAAGAGGAAAATGGACCCAGAGCCAGCCATGGGTCTCTAAAACCAAAATAACAATGATAAAGGTGTATGCAGCTCTGGGTCAATTTGCCTCTTCACCAACTGGTACCCCCACTTCTTACCCATGCATTTATTACCTTTCTTCTTCTTTGTTTATTCTTGTCAGCAAACCATTTCACACTCATGTACTTGGAACATTGGACATCAACTTAATTTCCTTTGCAGTCAAACATTTCAATACAAGATAGAAATGCTCAGTAACCTGCGGTCAGCAGATTGTATTTTATTTGTACCAAATATATATAAGTTGAAGGGACTTGCAGGCCTCAGAAGTAGACAAAAAAAGTTTAAAAACGCAAAAATGAATCTGTTGTATGATTTTTATTTTTATCTGCTTAACAATAAACTAAACATGCTACATGAAACAAAATAGTATTTGCACGTAGATCTAAAAAATAAAAAGTATCTTTGCCTTATTAAAAGAAAGGCATACAGATTCCATATTTTTTTGGGTTTCTTTTTTTTCTATTTTGTTACTCTTAATTTTTTCTCAGCAACAAGAACGGGTCATGGGTCATTTATTCTTCGAAAACTCTTGTCGTATTTAGCCAAGTTTGATGAACGAGTGAAGTCAAGTCAGCAAAAAGCAATGTTATTAAAAGAGAGATACCTTGTGCTGTACCTAACATTCTCCATTTTAGGTACAGATTTTATTTATAAAGTTATTAAGTGAAAATTTTGCTCTAAAAACCTTAAAAACTGTGAATCTCTGCCCCGAAATTGTTACTATTCTTGAATTTTGGCCTTACAAAATCCTAAAAGTTATTTTTTCTATGTGATCATGCTAAAACATTTCCAGGAAACAAAAATATTTTTTAATAATTAGATGTTTTTTTAACTGTGTATTCAGACTGTTGAGGACCAAGTAGTTTTTTTTTTGTAATTTAAAGGTTATGTTATTGATGCAAAAGCGTTTTGTGCCCCAAGAAAACACACCGCTGTTACTCAGATTGCAGGCAGGCTGAAACATGATAGCCATTTCGAAGCGCGATGGTTACAACATAAGCCAGTGTATACAGGCAAACCACCATCAGGCGTCTTTATCTGTGCCCAGACCATGGCGACACCAGCCCAACAGCATCTGTCAGTCCCTGCAAAAACTCCCTTGGCACCATAAAAGACCAAGCCTCCTCAGCGAGAGAACCCAGCCTGGAGAACCCAGTTGGGACCCTTATGACGATATGGAGAGAAATAAAATAATCTGATGCCTTTTTCAATCCACTCTTTTCATTCATTGTGTACCGTGCGTTGCTGTGAAGGCAGATGGGGGAGGTGGAGGTGAAAATAAAACATGCATGAGTTGCCTGCAGCCCAGGAAAATAATTACTGTCATTTAGCAGACATGTAGAGGAGAGCTCTGCAACCCAGTGTGCCCACAGTATATCGCCACGCTGCCTGCATACCGATGAACTGGGAGAAGAACTAAGAGGTGGGATGCCCTGAGTAGGAGTGTGAGTGTTTCCCTGTTCGATGGTAATGGACACCATTGTTTATTTATGGGGCTATTTTCTTATGTTAGTCACAAAGGATAGAATCCTGCTGCAATCACTGGAAATCTGACAGACTTTTCTTTTCATCTGTTTCTCCAACACATTACGGTGAAATGCTCTGGCTCCAGAGGTCTCAAAGGACACAAGCGCAACTGTATATTTTTCATAAGATCAGAGAGAGAGATTTGACCTCTGTGTCTTTGCCGAGGCTAAATCCTCTGCCTCTTTTTTACTCTGTTTTCCTCTGTCACTCATTTATTTTCTCCCCCCTTCCTCCACATCTGTCAGTCTCCCTCCTTTCCTTCCTCCACCGTCCCTTCCCTTTTTTTGCCTGCAGACAGAGCACACAAAAAAATTTATAGGAGGTGGAGGAAAGCCAGCAGAGGTCAAACCTATGAACGGCTTCTCGTCTGCCTCTCCTATTATCCTTAATGGCCAATGTAGTGGCGGAGCCTTCATTACCCTGAGTAATACGCTGCAATCATTACCTCTCCCCCTGGTTTATGCAGGACAGCCCTGGCCTTATCATCTTATCATCTTACCCCGGAGGAATATAATGCAGCCAGCTATAGATATAGCACAACATCTGCCTTCAACATGACTCCACTGTGTTTCTTTGAACTTTACAAGCTTACATCCACAGCATGTGATATATGGGGGTGCATGACTGGCATCATGCGTTTATTTACTAAAAGCTATTTTGAGCTTCAGAGGCAAATTTGTATCTGTGTATAATCTGCGTGTAAAACAGATCGCCACATGACTGGAAATCAGAAGTTGTGCTCCCTGGTGTAAAACCATCTAAAATTGTTCCATGTTCTATAAGTGTGAATTCCACAATGTCCACTGTACCTCAAAGAGCTTACTGTACAGTGGGTTGTAAATGTATTTACACCCTTTGACCTTTTTGTCACATTTTCTAACGCTGAGCCACAAACTTAAATTTAATTGGGACGACAGACCAACAGACGTGATGTCTGTGCACCCCAACACCCCACCCCCCCACCCCCCACCCCCACGTAAATACTCTCTTCTACTAGATCTTCCAATGCTTTTACAGCTGCAACTTATTTTATGGTATGTCTCTAAAAGCTTTGCACATATACAGGCTGATGTTCTCGCCCATTCTTCTTTACAAAATAGCTTAGGCTCAGTCAGATTGAGGATGAGCATCTGTGAACATCATTTTTCAGGTCTTTGCACAGATTTCTTTGTTAGATTTAGTGATGGACTTTGACTGGGCCATTCTTCTACACGAATATGCATTGATCTGTAGCTCTGACTGTATGTTCATGGTTGATGTCCTGCTGGAAAGTAAATTCCACCCCAGCCTTAAGTCTTTTCCTTCTAACATTGTTTTATGATTGTCCTGTATTAAGCTTCATCCATCTACCCATCAACTTGTCTTCTCTCTTCTTGGTGAAATGAAAAGCATTTACCAAAGCATGATCCTACCACCACTAAGCATCACCATGTAGATGTTGTTTTCGGGGTTTTCTGCCACACATAGCAATTTTCAGATGGTCAAAATGTTTGTTTTTTTTGTGTCATTTGGGATAGCACCTGGCCACGTTTTCTGTCTTTTCGATGACTTTTCAATTGATGCAAACACGACTATTTATTTTTATTTTTTTTTCAAAAACGTATTTCTTCCTGCCTCTTTTCCAGATATGTAGATATATATATCTAATAGCTGCACTGTCCAAAGATCCTCCCTCCTAAGGTGAAGATCTCGGCGACTCCTCCAGAGTTACCATGGGCCTCTTGGGAGCTTCTCTGATTAATGCTGTCAGGCTGTAAAACAAAAAACGTTGCTCTCGTTTGTTTAGAGTTTAAAAACTGTACACCTACGATGTGAGCTGTGCAAAATCACAAGGTCTGGACTCATGTTCTTGTTGCTCCTTCCCTCATGTTTGTTTCCACAACTGAGGAGCCTGTGTGAAGTCTGATAATGTGGGAAATCAGCGGGGTGTTCAGCGAGCAGTGAGCTCTGGCGGTCCTGATATAGTGTACTTTTCACAACTCATCTTTTGAGTGGGCATGCTGAAAGAGTCAGTGTTGTATCATGGAGCACATATCAATGCAGACACAGAGATGGGTGTAGCTGTCAAAGACTAGATGACACGGACAATACGGTAGACTTCAACATCAAGGCAAGATACCAGAAATAAATCTCTAGGTGAAGATTTGTCTTACAGTCATGCCAATGTAATATAAGACAAGCAGGATCAAAGACTGTGCCTCGAGAGGTTTGATTACGATGAATAAGATGTTTAAAACTAACCTGAATGCACTCCTAAAATGTAAAAAATAGTATAAATGTTGTGTTTTCAAATTCTAAAGGCCTATTTATTACAGCAAATACATATTGAAAATGCTTTTAGAACCATGCAGCACACCTCAACAGGACCAGAACTAAGCTCTCTGATCAAATATAACACTGATCAACGATGTAAAAACAAAAACTGCATGGAAATGTGATTAAATGCACAGCTATTTCATCCATCCATCCATCCATCCATCCATCCATCCATCCATCCATCCATCCATCCATCCATCCATCCATCGTCTATACCCGCTTGCCAATGCTGGGCCGGTGCCTATCTCCAGCAGTCATTGGGTGAGAGGTGGGGGACATCCTGGACAGGTCAATGAAATTACAACAGTACATACAAGCAATGTCCTTTGCCTGTTGCAATTTGCAGGTTGTGCCACTAGATGTCAGTCCACCCTCTGAACTGTGTGGATCTTCATCTTGAAACTACCCATGGCATTTTATTTTTCCATATATTTTAAATTCATAGCTTTGTCACACACCATGGTGTAGTTAGCAAATTATGTCAAATGTAGCTGAGTTGTTTATAACTTAACTTGCTCTGTGTTTATTATTTTAAACCTTGATTTGCTCAGTTCTATAAAACTAAAGTGTGAACTAAACCAAACACAAACCAACGTAAGCAAAATACTTAAATACAATAAACAATAAACAGATAAAACAAAAGACTCACATATAAATCAATATTATAATAGCCAAATACCTAACACATTATAAACTGTTTTCTTTTCTCTAAAAATAGGTTTCTTAATTAAACCTCATCAAAGCTTTGTGAGCTTAGCCTTCTGTAAGTCTCTTTTTGCAGAGCCTTTATCATCACATTTGTTTGTAATAAAGATGAAACCGAGCTCAATATGGTGCTTTGTGGCACACACAAGGCAATCAGCTCCATCAGTGTGTACAATTACACAAGTTGTTGTGCTGTATCATGGCCAACGTGTAAGTACAGACTCAGCGGGGTTCGTAGCCATTATTTAGGATGGACCACATACACACATGCACACACACTCATCTCCCCCCCAGTGTGGTGCTATATCAGGCAGTCAGGCAGGGAGTCAGGGAGCAGTAACAGGGCTATTAGGACTCCCAGGGACCCTATCGATCTCATTATTGATCCCCTCCTGCCTTGGCCGATCCAGACAACCATGTGGGTTCACACAGCTACCATCTGAAAGAGCCATGAAACACTACAGACAAGTGCACATGGAGCAGCTAAAGAAATATTAAGTGAGGCTGAAAAGTTATCTTCATGTACTCTATTGAGATTTTATGTGAGACCAACGCCAAGCAGTGCATAATACATGCACGAAATCAAATCTGAAAGGTGTGGCGTGCATATGCAACCAATTGCCTTTAGGAGTTACTCATTTATGTTAATGGAGACAACCTGTGTGTAGTTTAATCTCAGTATAAATCCAGCTTTTTTGTGAAGGCCTGTAGAGCTGCAGAGATCCACAGCTCAGGTGGGAGAACCTGTTGAGAGGACATTTCTTACGCTACACAAATCTGACCTTTGTGGATTAAATAGATGAAAGAAATCCATATGAAGTCCTGTTTGAAATCAGCGAGAGGCCATGTAGAGAACACAGAAAACATGCGGAAGAAGCTGGTCTGGTCTGAAGAGACAAAAACAGAATTTGATTTCCTTACATGCACAAAACGCTATGTGTAGTGGGATAAAGCGACACCCTGAACAAATCATCCCCACAATATAACATGGCTTGGAAAAACAGTTGCAGCATCACGCAGGACAGGGAAACTGGTTGGAGTTAACTAGAAGATGGATGGAGCTAAATGCAGAGCTATTTTGAAAGAAAACCTGTTAGAGGCTGCTGAGAACTTTAAGCAGGACAAGAACCTTAAACATACAGTTGGAGGTACAATTGAATGGTCCATGTCAAAGCATATTCATGTGTTAGAATGGCCCAGTCAAAGTGCAATCTTAAATTTATTTGAGAATCTGCATCAGGTCTTAAAAATGTATGTTTAAATATGCTCTCCACCCAATCTGACTGAGTTTGAGCTAAGAAAAACAGGGTAGTCTAGATGTGCGAAGCTAACAGAGACATACATTTAAAGTGCTGGAGATGTAATTACAGCAAATTATGGTTCTACAAAGTATTGATTCAGGGTGCCGGAATATAAATTACTGAAACACTTTCCAGATTATCATTTGTAAAAAAAGTTTGAAAATCTGTTAACATTTTTCTTCCACTTCACAATTATGTGCTACTTTGGGTTCTTAATGAAATATATTGAAATTTGTGATTGTAATGCAACAAATGCAACTAAAACGAGAATGTTTTAAATCCTTCTTTACTCCTTTGATACATCCCAATCTCCTCCCTTTATTTCTGTCCTTCAAAAAAAATTTCTAAAATATATTTTCCTTCATCTCAGATTACTCTGATTTGATAAATTTGCTGTCCAAATCATCTCCAGATCCATAAAATGACACAGCTGATACTGGAGTAAAATGCTTTACCATAATAAAGATGTTCTCTCAAAGCCCAGACGATTTATAATCTGTGACGAAACAGAAAAAACTTGGCCACAGTTTGCAGAATGAAGGAGCATCATGATGGTTATTGATCAGGCAGGCAGGAACCCTTACCGTCTAAGTCAAATCAACTTACATCGATGACTGAAGGCATCAGAGATACACAATGAACTCATCAAACTAGTTGCTTTGGGGGAAACTCTGTGTTGCAGACATTTGCTTCAAATCACCCGGAACCATATGATTACTGAGCAGCACAGCTGACTTTCCCACTTGCACTGGGAGCAGTGGTTAAAAAAATAAAGAGTGCAACATTGCCCCAAGTGGAACACCAATACACCTACACCTAGACCTTACCACCAGCCTTGCTAACACTGTGATTTATGTGCATAAATGCAACACGATTGGCTAAACAATCAAATTGCTGATGTGTACTGAGTTAGTGACCATATAACAAGTGAAGTTGTGTACTGCTGAGTGTGCAGTCTGAGCATGATTGATGATTGGGGAGTGAGGTGGCAGGTCCTCATCTGGGTCCATCTGATTAATATCCGGCCCTTCATTCCTTTCCTCACAACTAATGGCTCCTTGCCTCATCCTGTCTATTATTATCATTCAATAATGAGATCTAAAAGAAGGTGTGTGTATTTGGAGTGGACTGTGCATTGAATTAATAAGTTGTGTACGTGCATTAACTATTGTATTAGGATATGCAACTAAATCAGTATTTCACAGCTATGTGGACAATTGATGTAAGATAATGACTAAAAAGTTCATGAAAAAAACAATTAAAAAACGGCGAAATACTACGGGAACTCAATCTGACCCCTCTTCATTTCGGAAATGGCACAGCTCATTTAAATGGTTTCCTGGGACAGCTTTTGAACATAGTGAGTAAAGATTCAAAAAGGGTTCAGATTAGCTCAGTTCCAGAAGTTAAATGTTTGCTTGATTTATCCATTCCAAACCAATCTTTTTGTTTTTGGGGCCATTTTCCTGGTAGAACACCAAAGTGTGTCCAAGTTTCAACTCTCTAGCTCTTGTTTTGCGGTGAACTTGAAGAATTTGAAGAATTTGAAGATAGCCCTTTATCTTTATTATACTCCCAGCCCTTTAGCATGATGCTGCCACCGCCAAGCTTGACAGCTGGTATAGTGTTATTACGTTTAAAAAACTTGAAGCTGAAGTTTTGGCAATTTGTTAAAGGTCTTTGAATGTTTATCTTAGGACTTTAGCTGCTTTATTTTACCTGATGATCTGTCCAACGTCTTTAGAATGAAGGGAAATACATAAAAGACCTGATAGGGGACTGAAAGATTCATCATCCTTGATCATCTACATGTCACATTTTCAGAAAACGGCTATTTGGGTATCAACTATTTGTTGCTATGATACTATTTTCTTTTTTCAAAATTTGCTGTATTTGGTGTTTGTTTTATTTTGGTCAAGAAAAGGGAAATTAATTGTGTTTGTGTGGCAGGTTACTAAAAACAAAATGCCTAAAAATGCCAGTTAAAATTACAAAAGTTGCAAAACAAACAAAACTAAAGAAAAAAAAATCATCGGAAATTGATCGGGAATTGATGAAGAAAAATGAGGGATGAGACGAGCCGTTTCTACAGTACACTATATAGCCATATTTAATAAATCAGAGTGTGTGTGTTCCAATCAGGGTCGTTTGTTAGACTGAAAGTACCTTTTGAAAATAACAACCTTTAGGCAGCTATTAAACTTACTGTACCTTACATTAAGCCCACCGTTCTATGGTAAGATGTTTTTTTATTGTTCTAATGTAATATTCTAATAATAAATGTCATGTTTTCATTAGCTGTAAGCAGAAAATCGTCATAGGCTTAAAGGCTTAAAAACATCAGCGTGCGTGTAATTAATCTATATAATGCATTTTACTTAGTGAATTTGGTTACTGAAATAAATGAGCTTTTCAATAATATTCAAATTTATTGAATATGAGCGTATGTGTACTGTGTTTCCGTAGTAGTACAACTCAACGTGTTTTATTATATCTTACCAATTCAAAGTGGCCATCAACTCTAAAAATACAGCTTTGCAGATCACTTTGAGAAAAGATTTCTCACCCACAGTAAAATTGTTGTAATGGTACAGACACGGAAATCACTCTAAGGACCAACGCATTCTCAGGAGAATTAGATGAAACTTGCTTCTGAATATGTGCTCACTCTCGGATATGAACAGGCAGGAAACTGTGGCATCAATCCGCTGTTCAGACTTTAGTTTATGTTCTCTTACAGGGCAACTCATATCAGTCAAAACACAATGTGAAAGCTATGCTGAAATCTGCATAATATGGTACCATGTAGAATAAATTGCAAAAGTATTAATTGTCCTTTAACCTTTTCCATTGTTTTCACATTACAACCAAAAAATGCAAATGTATTTAATAGAGATTTAATGTGACAGACCAACACAAACTATTGCATAGTCGTAGAAGTGGAAGGAAATGATCAATTATTTTTACAATATAATTATTTTTACAAATAAAATAAAAATCTAAATATTTTGCTCTGCGTTTGTATTCAGCTCCCCCTTTATCATTAAAACTTTGTAGAACCTGTATTTTGTGATATGTCTCTAGCAGCTTAACTAGAAACACTTTTTTCCCATTCTTTATTGCAAAACAGCTCAAGCTCAGATAGATTGGATGGAGAGCATCTCTGAACAGCATACTGAAGTCTTTGCAGAGATGCTCAACAGGATTTAGCCCTAAATGTTGACTGTGGCAGTGTAGCACACAGACAGACAGACTTTGATCTAAACCCCTCCATTGTAGCTCTGGCTGTATGTTTTCCTGCTGGTAGGTGAACCTCCACTCCAATCTCCAGTCATTTTTTCCTCTAACAATTTTCTTCAATATTTTCTTGGATTTGGTTTCATCTGTAATTCTATCAGCTCTTGACAGGTTTCTTATCCATGCTGAGAAAAGCATCCCCAGCATTATGCTGTCACCACCATGGGAATTGAGTGTTCAAGATCAGAGTGTCAGTGTTAGGCCAAAATGTTAAAATCATCTGAACTGAGGGCTGGACTTATTCTGCCACTTGGCAATGACATGTTTATATGTCATTATATTATACTGTCCTACTTGAAGGGCTGGATATTTATATATATTTATTAAGTATCAGAGTAGAGTTTTTTCAGATTTTCCATCCCTTCGTGGTGTAGCGTCATGTGCCTCGATATAATGGTCCTCATGAGGGTGTCTTGAACCGCTCTTTGCCTAGAGCCTGTACACAAATGACTGCACCTCAGCAGACTCGCCCGTGAAACTCCTGAAGTTTGCAGATGACACCACTGTCATTGGACTGATCCAGGACGGTGATGAGTCTGCATACAGACAGTAGGTGGATCGCCTGATACACTGGTGTAGTCAGAACTGCCTGGAGCTAAACCCACTCAAGACTGTGGAGATGGTGGTGGACTTTCGGAAAACACCACCTCCATACACCCCCCTCACCATCCTCAACAACACCGTGTCGGTTGTGGATCACTTCAGGTTCCTAGGAACCACCATCTCTGAGGACCTGAGATGGTCTTCACACATAGACACTGTTCGGAAGAAGGCCCAGCAGAGACTATACTTCCTGAGGCAACTTAAGAAGTACAACCTTCCACAGGAGCTGCTGGTCATCTTCTACACTGCCATCATTCAGTCTGTCCTGTCTTCATCCATCTCCATGTGGTTCGGTTCATCCACAAAACAGGACAGGTCCAGACTGCAACGAATAATCAGGACTGCAGAGAGAATCATCAGGGCAGATCTTCCCTCCATCCAGGACTTATACAGGTCTAGGGTCAGGAAAAGAGCTGCTAAAATCTCTGCAGACCCCACACACCCTGCACATAAACTGTTTAGAGTTCTGCCTTCAGGCCGCCGCTACAGAGCACTGTTCACTAAAACCAGCCGCCACAGAGACAGTTTCTTCCCCCAGGCTGTTTCTCTGTTGAACATTCAATAAAATACAAAACAACAACATACAGATGTTGCAAATGCACCTTTTTATTTATATATGTGTATATTGTACATTGTAAATATGTATATTCTGTAGTGCAAAAACAAAAACCAAAGAGCAAAGTGTACCGGAGTCAAATTCCTTGTTTGTATGTACAAACTTGGCAATAAAGCTGATTCTGATTCTGATTCTGTTTGCCATGGGAGACCCACCAGGGGCATTTAAGCACCAGACAACATAGCTCTAGGATCATTCCTAGATCATTCCTGATACTCCCCCCACACTTTTCAGATTTTTATTTGTAAAAACTATTGAAAACATTTAATCTTTTCCTTCCACTTCTTTATTATGCACTGCTTTTGTGTTGGTCTCTCACTTAAATTAACAATACAGTACAAATCACAATCATCATCTCATAATCAAAGTCTACAATTTTGCAATTGCAAATCAATGCTTGGATGCAATATATGGTAGGTTGATATATTTCAAGTTCCATGTGTGCAAATTCTGCATGTCAGGGATCTATTTGGTCTGTTTCCTGGATTATTCATTGTTACTGATGTCGTTATTGGAACATTCAGCAATAGTGTAGCAATTACATGTTTTCCCTATATCATGCAGCTCTACTTGGAGGGTTTGGAGTTGAGCCATACTCTCTCCATTTTCAGATGATGGATTAAACAGTGCTCAGTAAGATGCTCAAAGGTTAGATATTTTTTTATAACCTAACTACACTTTTAACTTCTCCACAACTTGATCCCTGACCTGTCTGCTGCTGTTTAAACAACCATGTATAATTTTCCTTCCACTTCACAATAATGCCCTACTTCTTGTTAGTCCATTACATCAAATACAATAAAGTTTGTGGTTATCATGTGAGAAAATACAAAGGTTTGTGCTTTTGGATGACAAAGTCCTAAAATCAAAATATTTCCCAAGCTGGTGTACACTCTGATACGACTGATAAAGTTTATTGAACCATCAACCTCGATTAGCGCTGTAGAGGGTGGGGAGATTTCATTCATATTACTTCATCGTTCATAAATATGAAATTATGATTGAAATGATCACTTGATAATATTGGCTAATAAACCAAGATCAAGGTGCTGAAGCAATGAAGGAAGGATCTGTACCATATATGGAAAGCTTTGTTGTATATGTTTTTTGTTTCCCCACAAAGAAATCCTAAATTATAACAGCGTTAAGAGTTGCACTTTGTATTCATATTTCTGTAGGAAAGCATTACAGCAACAGGGAAAAACAGCTACTTTAGCTTCTCATGTCTGTACAAAGTGTGGCCATATATCCCATTCACTGGTTTAGAACTGTAATCAATTATATATGACAAGAAAGGGTAGAGGAGTTTTAAACAGAACATTTTACAAGCATCAAGATCAAACAGCATGCAAAACATCCCAAGGACATCATTCTTTGGGTTGGTCTGCAACATTTTGCAAAATAATCACAAAAAGGGGGAATGTCTTAATAAAAGTGCTTGCCTATTAATCTAACCCTAACCTCAGATTTAAGCTGACAGATAAACCAAATGTTTTCACAGTGATCAGAGAAGCTGGAATATTCAGTTCTCCCTAGTTAATGAAAACATGTTTATGGAAAAATTAACCTATGACCTGTGCAAAGTGTTGTGTTCAAGCTGTTCGAGAAACAATGTTGTGCAATACTGTAACTTGTGTCGGCTGTAGAGCTGAGAGAACAGAAAAAATATCTGTATTTGTTTGGTTTGCTCACTCAACAGGGACCATGTATAGGAAAATTAATCTCAAACGACAATATGCTTTATACCAGGTTCATCTGCAGTCCCTGACACATAAAAATACATATTACACAAAAACAGTACAAAAAACATACAGAGCATATAAACAGCTACAATGATGAATAGTGTGTTAAATAATAAAAGTTCAATTCTAAAAAGAAAATATTAAAATATTAAAAGTAACTAAAGAGTTGCTATACACTCCAATTCCTATAACCCATTGCCCACACACCGCCCACTGGTCGAACAAGCCTTTCTACTCATCTGTTTAGATGTCAATTTTAACAAACCGTTTGAGTGGTCTCATATTACAGATTATTTTGAGTAAACTAAAATATGCATATTGGATGTTATTGTTCAACAGATTTGGTAAGAATATGACAATGGTGATGCTGTCGGATTTTCTCTCACTTACAGATTTCATTTTAAATGGTAAATGGACTGAATTTATATAGCATTTTTCTAGCACTATTTCATACCAACCACTCAAAGCCACATTCACCCAATCACACTCACTTTCATACACTGATACACGGATTGGTAGGCAACTTGGGGTTAGGTGCCTTGCCCAGGGGCATATCAATATGTGGCAGGAGGAAGCTGGAATCGCACCTACAAAATTCAAATTGCAAGACAACTACTGAATCACTGAGACACAGTCCCAGTTGTCACACTTTCAATATCAGGAAATGATAATGTGAGTAAATACAAAAAACAGGTTTTAAATGATGAAAAATACAAAGCCGAAGAAAAAAGAGACTTATAAGAATAAGGTAAACTGAAAACCAAAGACTCAAAGTCATTAGAATTACAACATTTAAGTGCTTCATAAAAATAAAAGAAATTAGAAAATATTCTTGGCGTTAATGGCATTTTCAATAAATACCACATCCCTGGCAGACTTTAGCCTTTAGCACTAACATTATGGTTGTGAAATGAAAGGTGCTGTCTTATTTGTTATCTTCCCCAGTGTGTTTTTACCAAACTACAGGCATAATCTCTCTCATACTCATGACCCTTACTGCGTTAATATACAACCGAGCAGGGACGATCAGTGCCGCCACTTCGTCCTGTTACTGAGGAGGCAGAGCTGCTCACTGAGACGTGCATCTAACTAATGCTGAGACTTTTTGAGCACATTCATTTATTTGAGATTTGAATTCACTGTTTTCATCAGAGGACATCTCCAACCTGCAGCGAAGAAGCAACAAGTGACTTCAACTATCATGGGTCTGAAGAAGCAGCTGTTGTCCTTCACCTGCACGTGGTTACCTTCTGTGGGTTTTGTGTTAACATGCATCGGAGCTTACCTGTTGTCCCAGCAGACCGGGTATGGTTTTGATGGGAAGATGGTCCCTGCTTACATCATGATTGTCTTAGGCTTCCTGGGCATGGTCACGGGGGTGTTCTGGAGCCTCTGCCACACCATGAGCAGCAAGATGTATATCAGGAGAAGAAACGAAAGGCACATCCAAATATTTACAGTTGAAAGGTGAGCAGCCTGTAAATGCTTGCAGATTTTAATTGATTTTTTTCATTGAAAACTTCTGTTATTACATTTGCATGCAAAGGCTGTCCTTAAGAAAAACTAACTTTGATAAACCCCTCCTATCTTCTCTTCAGCAGGCCGAGCTTCTTTCCTCCGTCATATGAAGAGTCCCAGAGTCCCAGCCAAGTCACTTCGGACGGCATGCATGAGGAAGCTGTACCAGTCGATGGAGCTCACATGGTTTTGTGTCTTGCACCTCCGCTGTACACACAAAACAGTTCAGAGAGCCCGGACTGCAGGTGGAGCTGGGAAAAACCACCTCAATACAGTCAGGTGGTGCATACTGAACACAGACAGATGGATGCATTTGAGTGAAAAAATGTCTCATTCCTACAATAAAGGAGAAACTGTTTTTAATTAACTGAAAGGAAGAGAGTCAGGACTGCTTACCAGGAGGAGGCCCATAAAAACACTATGAATATAACTTGTTTTGTGACTTTGCTCAACTGCAAAATGACATCAGCTGCTGTGTTTTCACCCAGTCTGCACCGTCTCAGTGGACCCAATGTTCTGGAACTTTACAGGGTAAAAACCTGTTGCCTTGAAATGGAATCTTTGTTGATGTTACTTGAATGATTTTGCTTCAAGACTCCTAAAGGTTTTTAGCTGCTAAACTGTTTGGTTGTGAAACTAAAACCACTATTCCACACAGACCATGAATAATGGAAATGGCCAAGAATTGCAAAATTATGAGATTCTTGGGATTTTGCTAATTTTTGGGTCCAATTTGTGACGCCCTAAGATTCAGTTGCAACACAAGTAAAGATAAATTAATAAAGATAAATTGTGAGATTTGCACAGATATTGTCAAGAATTCAGTACAGGTTACAAGAATATATTAAAAATACTACACAAACTTTAGTTGTCCGTTAGTAACAATATGCCAAATGTATCTAACAATCAGGTACGGTTAAATTTGAATTTGCTACTACTCTAAAAAATTTGTGGCATTTTCCCATCAAGATATAATAAAAGCAACAGGGGACTAGCAGGAGTGATTGTTATAAGAATGATGACTGTTGATATTTAAAAGATAAAATGTTTTAGGTGATTGTTTTTGCCAATAAAATGTAAAAACCTGAGTGCTTGTTTTTGGAAATAAAATTTTATAAGAAACTAAATTTTTAAAAATT
This sequence comes from Crenichthys baileyi, assembly GCA_036173005.1. NCBI lineage: Eukaryota > Metazoa > Chordata > Actinopteri > Cyprinodontiformes > Goodeidae > Crenichthys > Crenichthys baileyi. The sequence goes on along the minus strand of JAHHUM010001157.1, from coordinate 751,330 downwards.
AGATTTTACTTCGTTTTATTTTTTCTTATTTATTTCAAATTTGTTAGCATTTTCTTTCATTTTTGTCTTGTTTTTACTTTTTTTATGAATTCTTGTCCTTAATTCTTGTTTTTATTTTTTTCCAAAGGTAGAAGAGAAATTTGTACAGTTTTGGGGGATACATTGGCCATGATTGGTCAAGACAATGCTTCACGAATCCCTGATTGAGTTAAGAAGACATGCCTAGGAATGCTTAAACCTCTTCTTTCATACTTTAGCCGTTAAGGTTTGAACCACCCTCTTCTCTGTCAACTATTCTTATCTTATAGCTGTGTAATTTTACAAACTTCTGACATGAAAATACATATCAAATAAAGTTTACCTGTATTTAGAAAATAAAATCAACTCCAGCTCAGTCAGGTATATTATCTAAAACCCTGGCTGCTTGTCAATACCAGGAATAAAACAGTTTTTCTGTTTAATGGTTTTTACTTATTAGATAAAGAAATTTTTGACGTTCATCTAAACAATTGGAAATTTATTTTAAAATGTATTTTCAATGTATTTTAAAAAGGGCTGCAGTTGGTAGCACTGTTGCCTTGCAGCAAGAAGGTCCTGGGTTCGACTCTTTCTGCATGGAGTTTGCATGTTCTCCCCGTGCATGCGGGGTTCTCACTGTGTACTCCGGCTTCCTCCCACAGTCCAAAGCGAGCCTGTTAGGTTAATTCAATTCAGTTTATTTATATAGCGCCAATTCACAACACATGTCGTCTCAAGGCACCTCACAAAAGTCAGGTACATACATTCCAATTAATCTTAATCATTGAACAGTGCAGCCAGATTCTGTTATTTATTCAAATTGGATAAAAAGTTTTTTCTATCTAAGGAAAGGAAACCCAGCAGATTGCATCCAGTCAGTGACTTGCAGCATTCACTCCTCCCGGATGAACATGTAGAGACAGTGGACAGTCACTGGCGTTGACTTTGCAGCAATCCCTCATACTGAGCATGCATGTAGCGACAGTGGAGAGGAAAAACTCCCTTTTAACAGGAAGAAACCTCCAGCAGAACCAGGCTCAGTGTGAGCGGCCATCTGCCACGACCGACTGGGGGTTTGAGAGAACAGAGCAGAGACACAAAGAGAACAAAGAAGCACTGATCCAGGAGTACTTTCTATGGGAAGGAAAAGTAAATGTTAATGGATGTAGCTCCTTTAGTCGTTTCACCTAGAAAGAAGGAACAGATAAACTCTGAGCCAGTTTTCAAGTTTAGAGTCTGAAGAGAGCACAGAGAGTTAGTCACAGTAAAAGCTCAGTCAGTAGCTATGTCTAGGAGAGAGAAAGGGTTAAACACTGAAAGACAGGGCCATGTGGATCATCGGTAGAGGGTGAGCATTAAGTTGTTGCCAGCAGAAGCTTGGAGGCTTCCTCTCTCCAGAAAGGTGTTACAGGTAGATACAGAGTCAGGCCAGGTGTAGCTTCTAGGAGGAGAAAAGAGAGAGAACAAAGTTAAAAGCTGAGATAACAGCAAATAATACAAAATTGAAGAGCAGAGTGAGAAAGTAGCGAAGAGGGTGAAAGTGGTCATTATGTCCTCCAGCAGCCTAAGCCTATAGCAGCATAACTACAGAGATAGCTCAGGATAACTTAAGCCACTCTAACTATAAGCTTTATCAAAAAGGAAAGTTTTAAACCTAGCCTTAAAAGTAGACAGTTTGTCCATCTAGAGCCCACTGATGGCCATTGTTATACTAAAAACCACAACGATTGGGATACCTCTCTCTGTCAGATTGACCATAACCATTGGAAAAGAGAAGGGGTCATACAGGTAGCAGAAATGGAGGGTGTGTTTGCACCTCAACCGTAACTGAGCCGGTTTAGGCTAAACCTGACTCCCCCTTACTCCATCTAACAAGGGGAGAAGAAGACGGAGCTAAAATAAGGAAGATAGCTCAGGTTAACCTAAGCCACTCTAACTATAAGCTTTATCAAAAAGGAATGTTTTAAGCCTAGCCTTAAAAGTAGACAGGGTGTCTGCCTCACGGACTAAAACTGGGAGCTGGTTCCACAGGAGAGGAGCCTGATAACTAAAGGATCTGCCTCCCATTCTACTTCTAGAGACTCTAGGAACCACCAGTAAACCTGCAGTCTGAGAACGAAGTGCCCTGTTAGGAACGTATGGAAAAATCAGATCTCTGATGTATGATGGACCTAGATCATTAAGGGCTTTATATGTGAGGAGGAGAATTTTAAATTCTATTCTGGATTTAACAGGGAGCCAATGAAGGGAAGCTAAAATAGGGGAAATATGATCTCTCTTTTTAATTTTCATCAGAACTCTTGCTGAAGGCTTTTAACTGCATTTTGTGGACATCCTGATAGTAAAGAATTACAATAGTCCAGCCTTGAAGTAACAAATGCATGGACTAGTTTTTCAGCGTCACTCCTGGACAGGATATTTCTAAGTTTGGCAATGTTCCGGAGATGAAAAAAGGAAATCCTAGAAACCTGTTTAATATGGGATTTAAATGACATGTCCTGGTCAAAAATAACACCAAGGTTTTTTACTTTATTATCGGAGGTCAATTTAATGCCATCCAGGTTAAGTGATTGACTAAGCAGTTTCTTTTTTAAAGACTCCGGTCCAAAGACGACAACTTCTGTCTTGTCTCTCTAAATTGGTCTCTCTAAATTGCCCTTAGGTGTGTGAATGAATGTGTACTTGGTGTACCCCCCCCCCCCAAATTAAATGAAAATCTTTATCCTCTCTAAAACCTTGAAGAACTTTTATACTCATCAGTTGAGCAGAAAAATTAACAAGAAAGATTTTATTATTCTTTTTCAACAGTACATTATTAAAAATAAAACCATATAGATAAAACAACTCAACATAAAAAACTCAAATTATGTTATATTTAGTAGATTTTATTTTTTAAAATTTTTATATTTGTTGTGTTTTATTTTGACTCTCCATCTAAATCACAGAAAAAGGTCAAAAGAAATACTGTTCCACACTGACTTTGAGCGTGGAAGATTGTCCAGATTTCCAAAAAATAAAATTTTATTTGAGCTTTCACAAACCTCTCTTTTTAATAACCAAAATAATGAAACAATGGAGGAGTTAATTAACAACAAGGAAGCTTGATCCACGGACCAGTTGCTTTGAGAGACCTTTAAGAGACATTGATGGGTTGAAAACAACACCTAAATTCCTTAGGTTTGACTTGACTGCAGAATTTAAAAAGCCGATCAGAGAAACCATGTATTCTTGTCAGAAACTTGGTCTTCCCAGAGTTCAACTGAAGGGAGAATTAGGGAGCTAAAAATATAATTTTCATTATGAATGTGCTATTGTTTAGCCAAGCTGTTGTTGAATCTAAAGGCTTCAACCCAAATGGCATACAAACAAAGAAACGATTAACCAGTATGTCAACAAGACACCACGTTAAACATCAGGAAACTTTTCATGGATTTGATGGTTTTCCTTATATCTCCTTCAGAGCGTATCTGTCAATGTGCCTCTCAGGAGCAGCAGATGGTTTCATTAAGGTCCAAAACACCTGACGGTACACTTTAGCTCAATAACGTGCAGGTGAAACAGTAACCAAAACTTTAAGGCCAACATGTTTTTATGATCATTATAAATGTGTATAAAATGTTAGTTTTTTTAACTACAAGACCAATTTACAAGATTATCTGAGTCAGATGGAGCAATAACCTGGATGGACCATAGCTAATGTCTGAATGGCTGAGTGAAGACATCCTTTCGGATATCCACTGGCATTATCCTCAAATCAGAATGACGGCAATCAATGTGTTTATGATATCCTGCTCTTGGCATCTCATCTGAGCTGTATAAAGATCAAACCTCATAACTTCTTATCACAACATAGCAGTTTCATTTTGTTTCCTGCTCAGGGGGAAAACGGACCTGTTCAATCACAGTAAACATGTCTTAGCGATGAGGAAACTCTTCGGTGAAAAGCCAAAGTGCAACATAAAACATCTCACTTATATGTTTTTAAAATTATTTCCATTCAGTCTGATTTGAAAGATAAGTCATATGAAAATGTTAAGTTGCATAAAAATTAATTTAATTAAAGATTTTCAAACAGGATTAGATAGATTTTAGAAAAGGCTGTATAAGCAAATGTTTTTGTTCCTGATGACTCATTTTGTACGGCGCCCGCGAAGGGACATGGGGGGATTTCTTTTTCTTTTGAGTTCCCACGCAATACTTTTTGCATTCTCTCGCAATACTTTGTGGGATAGTTTCCAAACCAGACAACTGCAAAAATAGAACAAACACTACACCCGTTTTTGAGATTTATTGAGTTTTATTTTGAAATCGGCCTTAAATAAAAGGATATTCAATCAGATTTAAAGACAGTTATCTCCACTCTGGACAATAATACTGCACTAAACCACATTTGTGACACTTTATTAGCGTAATGCTGCTGCACGATGTGTACTTTTCTTATTGCAGGCCATTAGTGCTAGTGAGTTGAACGGGTCTTCTTTTCCCACAGATTTCATTGCATTGTTGACTGTGTGTTAACCTGCATATCACAAATAAACCATATCAATGCCATATCAGTGCTGTTTGTTTTGTGAGCAGTTTGTCATGTGTGCTGCTGTTCCAAAATGCACAGCTTTCCCAAGGTGATTAACAACTTGATCAAGATTGTTGAGTTTTGGGAAGCAATAGAAATGAAAACAGGAAAAGTAAAAAAAGAAGTCATATTAAATCAAAAAGCCAACACTGAATAATTTGTGATAAAAGCAATCCAGGAACACTAATATTCTGTCTTCATGTTTGTGTTTATTGTTTACATAATTTCCATTATTTATCCGTTGCATTATTTAAATTTGCTTCAGGTTTTTCAATAACTGACTTATTATAGTGGACAAAAACAAACAAAGGTGTGTGGCTGTGTCTATGGGAGACAAATTTCAGCTGAAAAAATATCTCAGTTTAATCGTTAGTGAAGAACCAGGCTGAAGCTGCACAGATGGCAGACAAGTACATACGTAAAATTTATCAGTGTGAGCAGATAGATGCATATAATGCGTGTGTGAGTGTGGATCTCCATTTTTTTCTTTTAGCTCATGTGATGACGTTTGGACCACGCCGTCCTGTCCTCTCGTGAATGTTCGAGATCTTCAGGGCGATGGCGATGAGAGGACCCAGCACCACCTGCGGAAGGAGTAAAGCCACAAATAACCCAGAGTAAACACACAGAAGGATCATGCTTTGAAACCTAAATGGATTCAACAAAGAAGTCTGGTTATTATTGCAAAATATACATCTTCAAACATTTTACAATATTGTTATGATCAAAGGTGTGGGCTTAACTCCTCATCAACAAACAAACAAAAGTAATTAAGCAAATAAAATATAAAAAATGTATACATACATAAATATAAGACAGTCAGTCAGTCAGTCATTTTCTACTGCTCATTCCATAGTGGGTCGCGGGGGAGCTGGTGCCTATATCCAGCAGTCTATGGGCGGGAGGCGGGGTACACCCTGGACAGGTCGCCAGTCCATCGCAGGGCAACACACAAACAACCATGCACACACTCATTCATACACCTAAGGGCAATTTAGAGTGACCAATTAACCTAACAGGCATGTTTTTGGACTGTGGGAGGAAGCCGGAGTACCCAGTGAGAACCCACGCATGCACGGGGAGAACATGCAAACTCCATGCAGAAAGACCCCTGGCCGGGAATCGAACCCAGGACCTTCTTGCTGCAAGGTAACAGTGCTTAAATATAAGACATTATAATGAAATTAAATAAACAATAAATACAAAAGATTTAAATAATCAAACAAATACATTAAAATAAATAAATAATGAAATAGTGAAATGAATAGTAAATAAATAAAAAAGCTATGAACAAGCAACATCTCTAAAAATAAGAAATAATACTGAGATAAAAATTAGCAATAAATAAATAACAAATACACAACAAATACATTGATAAATATAAATTAATTAATTAATGAATTAGTAAATAAATCAACCAATCCATCAATCAGTCAATTAACTTTGACATCACGTTCTGCTCGTTTATACATTATAAAACTCTGTAATGTTAAAGATACGCTCAACGGGGAAAAGTAAGTAAACTTCCAACAATACAATACTTTATACATACATTATATTGTGCCTTTAAAATCTATTCATCCTTATGGCTTCTTTCTGCAACTTTATTATTTGATGAACTTTATTATTTGATGAACACACACAGAATGGATAATACAATATTTTAATGATAAAACATGCATGTTCAAACCTGAAAATATAAATTTTAATTTGATTTTAATAAGTCAGTGTTTTTTGTGTATTTGCTTCTCTTTTAGCACATAAATCTAGTAATTTATAGGTTTCTCTCTTCCTGCTGATTCCCTGTCTGACTTATTTGAAGCAATGTGCTGTAGATCATTTATTTGCACCATCATACTTCAATCAAGGATCTGGTTACTTATACCAACACTGATTAACCATTTATTACTTTTCTGGTGTCTGAGCATGACTTTTGATAACCATAGGCAACAAGTGATACAGCGACCAAAAAGCACAGAGTTAAACAGAGATTAAACTAGATTCCTGAAAAAGATAACCTAGATAGCATGAGAGAAAACTCTAGAGCTTTAAAAACCTAAGAGTGTGTGGTCTGATATTGTAGTGGGCTTTGCTACATGTAGCAGATATTCAGTTAGAGAAGTAAAATAATATTAAAAGGAAAACTGAAATGTAGCAGATAAATTTAAGGAACACATCAACTCAAATACAAAACAGTAAAATGAATTGTTTGCAGATCTTATACAACGTTAAGGGTTGTCCCCAAATGATCTCTAATCTAGTTAGGTAAGCATGATTTATAATTGTGGGCGTTCTGAATGACAATTTCTACATATCAGTCAAGCAGCAGAATGATTGGATGCAGAGTTTGTGTGATTAAGAAAGATTAAATAAAAGAGAGACAGACCCAAATGAGGCCGAACAGTCACTGTGATTTCAGCTTTGCAACCACTAACTGTGTTTATATACAGCAACAGTTCTCAGACTTTCAAAAATCGACAGGTGAATAAACCTACAGCATCCCCCACATCTATTTGTGTCCCCACTAAAGATGTGCAAAAGCCTTAAAATAAATTCATCTTGTCCTGCAAAAGCCCAATCTGAAGGTTGCGGTGTTTCTCTAACAGTGAATGTTGGGTATTTCTTTAACCTCACTTATCAAATGGTGCTACATTTGTTTTTAATTACTAACATGACTGCAGATGTGGAAATCCTTAATTAAACAGATACTTTCTTGTTGCCACTTCCTGACCTGTGAAAATCAACACACATCTTTCTTACTTTAATTGCAAGCTTTCTCATGTTTCCTATTTTAAACAGTGATATACGGGAGTCAGGAAAGACAGTTTTGTTCTTAGAGCACTTTTCATGCTGACACATGTAATACAAGGTGCTTTTCAGAAGTTAAAAACAGATGAGCAAACATTTGAATTGTAAAGGAAAAAATCTAAATATGAGTTTTAAGTTCTAAAAATACACCATGTTTAAACAGATAAGATTACAACATACACCTCACTGGGAATTTTAGTTCTCGCTATAGGTACCAACAGAAGAGCTGAAGGGTCTAGAGGGCCTGATGGATAAAAGCATATCTGACAAATGTGTTGGTCCATTAAGCTTGATTTGCCATTTTTTGGTTGAAAACTATACTGTGGCAATGAAAGAATCATTTATTTTTAGTTTCTTTTACACATCTTAACAGGGAAGCTAATACATTTGGAGGAAAAGAAAGAAAGAAAGGGTCGAATAATTCATGGATTCTGTTCGTGCAATTCTTTATCTTTGATCTTCATAAAGTATTTCAGACAAACCGTTCATGATAATGATCTCAAAACAAATAATCCTTATCCTTAGTTTTAATGAAGACAAAGTTGTTGTAAAGTGGTTCGCCCTTGTTGAAGGTCATAGGTGAAAGTGGGAGTGCACATACAAACTGAGCAGGTATACACAAATACCACACAGCGTCCCTACCTGAGTCTCTCTGCTGTGTCTCTCAGGATCTCTCTCAAAGCTCTCAGCATAAATGCGTATGGTGGTGCCTGTCCCTCCACCGCTCCCACTCATCCGAAACACAAGACGGGAGGAATCGGTGAACATGATCCTTAAACCCTAAAGTAAAAACACAAACAAAATATTTTCATTAAAACTGTTTTAATGTTTCCTTGGTTAGCTATATAATCCTATGAACACCATATACATAACTAAATGCACATTAAACATATGGTATTTATCTCTACTGATGCCTCTTTGATGCGCATTGAAAGCAAAACTCCACTAGATGTCGCTGTCACTGTGTCTTTTGCTGGGAATGAGTTGAACTGTAATTTTTTACCTTATCCAGTATATAAATATGGCTATAAGCCCATAACTAGCTACATTTTGTATATATATATAGATATATATCTATATATCTATATATATAGATATATATCTATCTATCTATATATATATATATATATATATATATATATATATATATATAATACATATATATATATATATATATAAAAAAACTTGTATATATATATATATATAATATAAATATATATATAGAATCCTAAAATGAATTTCAACTATGATGACTGCTTGGACCTACTGTCTTATGTAACCCCAGTTTCTTTGTGGTAAAAAACATTTAGAGGCCCACACTTTGTTCTGTTTATCCTTTTAGAAAACGCAGGATATTACTGTGATGGGAAAGATCAATGTATCACCTGTTGACACAAAGAAGAGAAGTTTACATTTAGCATTATGTTTGGAGAAAAAAAAAATAAAAACAAAAAAAAAATTTTTCACTGGTTGTAATACATGTAACAATAAGATACCCATGTTTCATCTGCTGTCTTAAAAGGTTTGTCAAAACATTCCCAACCTCAGGCACAAAAATGCGACAACAGTTCAGTTGAGTTATTTGATTATTATTAGCGCAAAAGTCACATGGGCGCAACATGCAGTCAGTGAGGAGATAACCTTCTTAGACTGTTCCCTTCACTGATAAACCAAAACTTCTTGAAAACTCCAGTTCCTCACCTTTATCTAGACTCTGGATGTTAGGAGGAAGTGAAAGCACATGTTCAAAGAGAGACAGTGATAATGAGAGATGTCTGCCTGACCGTCTCTGTATATCTGAGAGTCTGTTGGCTCATCTCTAACAATAGAGCAGCAGTTTACAACAGGCTGACAGACTAATGCTTGTTGAAAACACCGTCTGCTGCAGAGCTCGGACGCTACAAGTGGGGAACATGCATGCCATCTCTAATTTATGGGGACTGTGTACAGTGCTGGGCAAAAGTATTCACACTCCTTAACTTTTTTTTTAACATTTTCTCATGTAAAAACTTCAAATTGTATTTCATTGGGATCCTGTGAAATTAGGGGTTAATGTGTTTTATTGAAATTTTATGTGATAAACCAACACAAAGGAGTGAGTAATTAGGAAGTGGAAAATTAATAAAATGTTTTTTAACATTTGTTATGAATAAAATTCTGAAAAGTGTGGCATTGTTTAGCTCTGATTCTTCTTGTGTATAATTTAATCATCCGTTTTCATGCTGCTCTTCTGTGAAGGCCTCAGAGCTTTGTTAGAGAACCCTCAGTGAGCAAGCAGCATCATAAAGACCAAGGAACACGTCAGACAGGTCAGGGAAGAACATTGGGGAGAAGTTTTAAACCAAGTTAGGTTTAAAAGACCAATTCCAAGCTTTGAATATCTCATGGAGCACTGTTCAATTCTGCATCTGAAAATGGAAAGACTATGGCACAACTGCAAACCTACCCAGACATGGCTGGCAAAAAGTGGCCAAAAAAACATTTTTGGAAGAATGCCATAGAGGTCCCACTAACAGTTTGCTACAAGGAAAGAATGGGGCACAGCAAACATGTGGAATTGAATAGATTAAAAAATTATCTAAAAAGAGGAAATCAGGAAAATCTAATAAAAAATAAACACAACTGAAAAAAATTAAAAAAAAAAATTAAATGTGGCTTACTGAACATAAGAGCTCTCTCTTCAAAGACTTTGCTAGTTAGTGACCTGATTTGTGACAATCAGATTGATTTATTTTGCCTCACAGAAACCTGGCTGCAGCAAGAGGATTATGTTACTATAAATGAGTAAACTCCTACTAATTTTTTAAATTTTCACATTCCCGAAATACTGGGAGAGGGGAGGAGGAGTACCCCCTCTTTCAGTCCGATTTATTGATTACCCCCGACCAATCAATTGCTACAACTCTTTTGAATATTTAATCCTTAGTTTTCCTCATCCAATTGCAAAGCACTAAAACCACTTCTGTTTGTTTTTTTGTACCGTCCACCAGGCTTTTACGCTCAATTTTTAGATCAGTTTTTAGACCCTTTTATCTGATTTAGTGTTAAATACAGATAAAGTTATTATAGTGGGGGATTTTAAAACATTCATGTTGACACTGAAGTGATAGCTTAAAATTAGCCTTTAAAGGTATCTTAGACTCAATTGGCTTTTACTCAAACATTAAAAAACCTACCCACGTTTGTCTTCATTCTCTGGACCTTGTGCTGACATATGGCATTGAGTGTAAAGACATAACAATTTTTCTCACAACCCTGTGCTGTCTGACCATTTTTTAATAACTTTGAGTTTAATTTAACCGAGTACTCCCCACCTGAAGAAAATTTCATTATAGTAGATCATTATCAGACAATGCTGTACAAACCTTTTAAAGAATCTGTTCCACTTTTTAATTTTCCTCATTATCACAGAAAAAAAGAGCGGGGGGCAATAATTTAGTTTCTTCCCCTTCAAAATTGATTCTCTTGTTCAGAGTGTTTTTTTTTCCCTTTGCGTGGTGCATTAGACAATGCAGCCCCTTGAAAAAGAAGGAAATTTTTCATAGGAGGCAGGCTCCCTGGTTTAATTCAGAGCTGCGTACCTTAAAGCACAATGTTAGAAAATTGGAGCGAAAATGGCGCTCTACACACCTAGAGGATTCCTACTTAATCTGGAAAAAAAAAAAAAACCTAATGTTGTATAAAAAGACACTTCACCAGCTAGAACAGCTTATTTCTCATCCTTAATAGAAGAGAACAAGAATAATCCTAGGTTTCTCTTTAATACAGTTGCTAAACTTACACAGAGTCATAGCTCTGTTGAGCCATCCATTCCCTTTAGCTCTCAGCAGTCATGACTTTATTGGGATTCTTCCAAAAAAAAATTGATTCTATTAAGAAAAATCTTTGACATACTCCCAGAGATGATTACTTCTCCTCAACAAGTGAGACAAAATTGGAAGCAACTGTAGAACCTGATCTGTTTGGACTGTTTTGATCCTGTGGAGCTTCCAGAGTTATCAGAAAAATTAGCTTCATCTAAACCTTCAACTTGTATGTTAGACCCCAATCCCAACCAAATTATTTTAAGGAAGTGTTCCCTCTGATTATAAGCCCCATTTTAGATATGAAAAAAATTTTCTTAAAAAGGGTTGAAACCAAAATTTTTAATATTAAAATTTTTGAAGAAACCTTGTTGACGAAAAAAAATTGGAATAACTTTTTCTTTAAAAATTCTTAAAATACCCCCAAAAAACCGGGCCCCCCCCCCCCCCCCCCCAAAAACCCCCCCCTCAAAAACCCCCCCCCCCCCCCCCCGAAAAAAAAAGACCCCGGGCAAAAACCCCCCAAGAAAAAAAAAGAAAAACCCCAAAAACCCCCCCCCCCCCCCCCCCCCAAAACCACCCCCCCCCCCCCCAAAAAACCCCCGGCCAAAAAAAACCACCCCCCCCCCCCCCCCCCCCCCCCCCCCCCCCCCCCCCCCCCCCCCCCCCCCCCCCCCAAACCCCCCCCCCCCCCCCCCCTAAAAAAAAATGCTTGCCCCTTAAGGGGGCTTTAAAATTACCTGATAAAAAAAAAAAAAAATTTTTTTTAAGGAAAATTCATTTAAACCCCATATTAACAGGTTCTAGGATTTCCTTTTTTTTCATCTCCGGGAACAATGCCAAATTAAATATCCTATCCAAAGTGACGCTGAAAAACTAGTCCATGCATTTGTTACTTCAAGGCTGGACTATTTAAATTCTTTATTATCAGGATGTCCACAAAATGCAGTTAAAGCCTTCAGCTGATTCAAAATGCTGCAGCAAATTTTCTGATGAAAATTAAAAAGAGAGATCATATTTCCCCTACTTTAGCTTCCCTCATTGGCTCCCTGTTAAATCCAGAAAGAATTTAAAAATTCTCCTCCTCACATATAAAGCCCTTAATGATTTAGCTCCATCATACATCAGAGATCTGATTTTTCCATACGTTCCTAACAGAGCACTTCTGTTCTCAGACTGCAGGGTTTTCTGGTGGTTCCTAGAGTCTCTAAAAGTAGAAGGGAGGCAGATCCTTTAGTTATCAGGCTCCTCTCCTGTGGACCCGCTCCCTTTTTGTCCGTGAGGCAGACACCCTGTCTACTTTTTTAAGGCTAGGCTTAAAACTTTCCTTTTTGATAAAACTTATAGTTAGAGTGGCTTAGGTTATCCTGAGCTATCTTCCTTATTTTAGCTCCGTCTTCTTCTCCCTTGTTTGATGGGTAAGGGGATCAGGTTTACCTAAACCGGCTCAGTTACGGTTGAGGTGCAAACACACCCTCCATTTTTGCTACCTGTATGACCCCCTCTCTTTTCCAATGGTTATGGTCAATCTGACAGAGCGAGGTATCCCAATCGTTGTGGTTTTTAGTATAACAATGGCCATCATGGGCTCTAGATGGACAAACTGTCTACTTTTAAAGCTAGGTTAAAAATTTCCTTTTGATAAAATTATAGTTAGAGTGGCTTAGGTTATCCTGAGCTATCTCTGTAGTTATGCTGCTATAGGCTTAGGCTGCTGGGGGACATAATGACCACTTTCAAACCCCCCTTTTCGCTACTTTCTCACGCTACTCTTCAATTTTGTATTATTTGCTGTTATCTCAGCTTTTAACTTTGTTCTCTCTCTTTTCTCTTCCTAGAAGCTACACCTGGCCTGACTCTGTGTCTACCTGTAACACCTTCTGGAGAGGGGAATCTTCCAAGCTTCTGCTGGCAACAGCTTGGTGCTCACCCTCTGCCGATGATCACATGGCCCTGTCTTTCAGTGTTTAACCCTTTCTCTCTCCTAGACATAGCTACTGACTGAGCTTTTACTGTGACTAACTCTCTGTGCTCTCTTCAGACTCTAAACTTGAAAACTGGCTCAGAGTTTATCTGTTCCTTCTTTCTAGGTGAAACGACTAAAGGAGCTACATCCATTAACATTTACTTTTCCTTCCCATAGAAAGTACTCCTGGATCAGTGCTTCTTGTTCTCTTTGTGTCTCTGCTCTGTTCTCTCTAACCCCCAGTCGGTCGTGGCAGATGGCCGCTCACACTGAGCCTGGTTTCTGCTGGAGGTTCTTCCTGTTAAAAGGGAGTTTTTCCTCTCCACTGTCGCTACATGCATGCTCAGTATGAGGGATTGCTGCAAAGTCAACGCCAGTGACTGTCCACTGTCTCTACATGTTCATCCGGGAGGAGTGAATGCTGCAAGTCACTGACTGGATGCAATCTGCTGGGTTTCCTTTCCTTAGATAGAAAAACTTTTTATCCAATTTGAATAAATAACAGAATCTGGCTGCACTGTTCAATGATTAAGATTAATTGGAATGTATGTACCTGACTTTTGTGAAGTGCCTTGAGACGACATGTGTTGTGAATTGGCGCTATATAAATAAACTGAATTGAATTGAATTGAATTGGAAAAGGGTGCTCTGGACCACTGCTAAACTTTTACGCCTACACGTAAAAGACTGTGTGTGGTGGAAAACATCAAACAGAACATAGGTGATGAATACACCACCTTTGAAACATGATAGTGGTGACAATATAATGGCTTGGGAATATTTTTTCTTCATCTGTGAGGGGGAAGCTGGTCAGAGTGGAGTAAAATAGCCAAAAATCCAGGCGGAAAGCTGGGGTGAAGGTTTACCTCTCAGAAGGATGATGACCCTAAACGTACAGCCAGAGAAAGGAATGCTTTAAACTAAAGCATGTTCATGTGTTACAGTTCATGTTACAGTCAAAGTCCAGACCTACATCTATTTGAGATTCTGTGGGAAGACTTGAAATCTGATGTTCTCCAACCAATCTGACTGAGCTTGGACTGTTTTGTAAAGAAGAATGGAAAAAAAAAAAAAATCTGTGTCTAGACATGCTAACCCAGTAGAGACATACCCTAAAAGACTTGTAGTTGTAATTCGAAGCAAAGGTTATTGACTGATTATATTTTGAGTAAAAGTTTGAAAACCATGTATCATAATTTAAAGTAAAAGAAGAAGCTGACCCACCTTAACAACTAACGCAAATACTTTAATCTAAAATGACTATATTAGTAAAGTTTATCTTGAGAAGAAAAGTGGAGATGAAAACTGAAAGATGTTGGTGCAACATTTTCCTAAAACTGACAGCTGAATCTGAGGGCTTAAATCCATCCGCTGTCTGTCTGATATGCAGACAATGCCAGATGAATTCAGTAGCCAACAACAGAAAGGCTGCCATGCAACTGCAGTGTAAATCCTCAACGGTTGTCTGGCACATTTCTGTTTGAATGTTGTTGTCTCCGTGCGCCTACTTCTTCCCCCCTGCGTAATGGAGACGCTGCAAGAGAGACAACAGCTGATATAATTCTGTCCTGGTAGGAATGTGTGCTGTAAAAACATTCACTCGGGGCAACTGGGTTGCTGGGGATTTACCATTTTGGGGTGGACCTGCTGTATACACAATGAAATGTAGTTTTGCTTCTGCACACATAAACTGAAACGTTCGGCGAGAGTCTGCATATATGTGTGTGGGCTGATATTACTCTTGTAGGTCGGGAGCTAAACCTGCCAAACGAAGATTGAGCAAGTATTAGTTGTAACATTAGTTTCTAAGAAATGACAAATGATTAGTCCTTTATCTGCAGAATAAGAAAAGAAAAATTCCACTTTAAAAACTTGAAGAGAGCAAATGAGTTAAAATGATTGTGACAGAAAGATTACATTGACTAAACATGGTATCATTGTTTGTGGGGACCAAAACCGTATGTTATGTGTGTATGAACAAGTTTATGATATAAAACGACAGATAACATGTTCATATCCAAACATGGAGCCTTGCAATGGGTGGTCTGGAGGGCAGGAAGAGGGGGGAGAGAGAGTCAACAAGTTTTAAGTGCTGGACCCTCCTGGGTCCATTTAAATTTTATTTAGATGCTTTTCTTTTATTTCTTTTATTTTTTCTTTTATTTCTTCTTATTTCTGCATAACCTTAGCAGTTCATATACAGTATCTCACAAAGGTGAGGACACTCCTCACATTTTTGCAAATATTTTTTTTGCATCTTTTTATCAGAAAACACTGAAGATGTGGCGCTTTTATACAACGTAAAGCATAACAGTGTAAATTTGCTGTCTCCTTTAAAATAACTAAAACTAACTCAACACACAGCTGACAACAAATCACAGGGCAACACGGAGACACACCAGACTCACAACCATGCACACACCCATTCATACCTAAGGGTTAGTTAGAGAGACCAATTAACCTAACAGTCATGTTTTACACATACATGTTTTACTCATACACACATTCACACACTGTGAATGTGTGTATGGATGTCTGAATGTAGTGTAAAGCGCTTTGGGGTCTCTGGGGACTTGATAAAGCGCTCTACAAGTACATGCAATTTACCATTTACCAAGTTTTTGGACTGTGGGAGGAAGCCAGAGTACACGGAGAGAATGCACAGGATGAACATGCAAACTTCATGCAGCCCGGGTGTCTAACTCAGAACCTTCTTGCTGCAAGGCAACTGCAGCCGCAGGCAACTGTGCCGCCGTGCAGCCACTGACCAGATAATAATTAAAAAATGTTTTCAAATTTTTGATTTAGCATACCTTTTGTTTCCAGCAATAAATTTGCCATAACTTGTGTATTTTACCAAAGAAAACCCCAGGTTTCAAAAAAACATATTTGTTTTTATCATCTTTAGGGTTATTTGTCATATTTTGCGACAACTTCCAAGTATTCCTTCTTTTGAAAAGCTAAGAATCAAAATTTTATCTCTACACATCATATTTTTTGAACTGGCATCTTACATTTGGAGCCGTCCTACACTGACCTGGTTCCGAGCGACTGTTCCATCCACAGGGTCAATGTACTCAAAGTTCTCAGCCCGCTCCACGCTGTAGACGTGGTCTCCCACAGCAAACTTCTGAGTGCTGAAAGCCTTGTCTGAGATTACTGTCTCCAGATCCCTCATCAGGTAGAAGGCAGCACGTGGGTCCAAGCCTTCATAGTCAAACCTGAAAGTCATAAACAGACAAATGCACTCACAAACATTTCAAACAGATAAAAGAGCTAGAAAAGAAAAACTTTACCATAGATGATCATATAGTTTTAATGTTTTTCATTAGGTTATTTATCTCTAATGCATCTTCAGACTGGATTAATTTTGCAGCATTTCATCAACAGCCCATGACATTTATAAGGCCCCTGAATTCTCAAGTTGTTGATTAATGGGGGTGAATGACTTATTCTTTCTCAAAATTCTGACAGATGTTTTAAAAATCATGATCATGCCTGGTTCTTATCCTAACTCGTTTGTCCTTGCCATTTCTGTCTTGTGGGAAATGTTCATTAGTTTATAAAAGCTCTCTGTGGGAAAATACAGTACAGAGCTGCAGCAACTATCAGTGGGAACACAGTTTCTGCAGAAACTTTAACTGGGGAGAGGGTGAAATAAGGACAAGTGACTTCCAGGCAGGCCTTGGTATACAGTATTTAGCTTTGGTATGGACTGGGAGATTAGAAAGCACAGTTAATTCAACAAAGAAAATCCCTGAAGAAATGTGGATGCTATCTTTAGCGTTTTAGCTATTTATCGCTAATATTTACTTCACAACGCACTGCATTGCAGTCCGTTCATTGCTACAGCATTCGCTAATCGACTGAAAAGATGAAAACACATCAAGAGAAGTTAGATTATCGTTGCATTCACAGACAGATGGCTAAATGTCTTTCAGAGCTCATCACCTGCAGAAGTAGTTGCGTCCAAACCTGGCCCAGTGCTCCCTAACAATCTCCTCCACACCTTGTTTCCTGGCAGCCATAATGGACAACCATGCCAGCACCGACCACAGGCCATCTTTCTCGCGAATATGGTCAGAACCTGAAGGAGAAATACAAAGAAAATATCACAACTCCTGTAAACTTTGTCATGTAGTTTCAGAGAAAACATCCAAATAGAAGAGCTGTCTTTTATATTTCATATATCATGCAAAATACACAAAACACAGTTTATGTTACTCTAATTAAGATTATTGGTAACCCTTAAACATGGATACACCTAACCTGTTCTGACTGTAAACACTCAATACAGTCTGCATCTGTGAAATCATGGGGGACTTGACTGCATAACGCATGGGTGACTCACATATACAGTATCTAAAAATACCATAGCTGAAGAAAAACATCTTGGAATTTTTGGGAAAGTCTGTTGGTAGATCCATGGTTACTTCAGTACAACAATGCTAAACCTCATTTTGCTGACTTAAAACAGGGTGGTGTCATGGACAGTATTTTCCTGTCAGACCACCTCTTCTGTGTCCCATGAGATTTCTCTATTTTATTTTAGCATATTTTGACACATTGTATAATGTGTCCAGGTTCAATCTAACGTTTAACTTAAGACTTCTGCATTTTTTGTGTCACTGCCTCCCATTTATGCTGTGATTCTTTGCATTTTGATTTATATTTGTAATTTTGAAAAATTCAGTGTTTTAATTGTTTTCTAGGCATAGATGCTTTTCATGTACTGTAAAACTACCAATTTGCATTATATCGTATGGTAAAAAAAATCTGATAACATTTTGAGGACTTTGTATAAAAAAATTAAAATGAATGGGAATCGATGTTTCTTACAATTTTTTAGCAATTCTAGGTTCAGTTCATAGCCTCCACGAAACGTCCAATTTGTGTATATGGGATTATTTTTTAAATACATTTTTGTATATATATATTATATATATTATATATATATATATATATATATATATATAATTATTAATATATAGTATTATATATAATATTAATATATTACTTATATATACATATATATATAATATAAAATGGGGGTAGAAATTGTTAAGGGGGCAAATTTATCCCGATTAATCTCTGCTGTTAATTAAAAAAGACAAAGCCAAACGTACTAACACAAACAGGGCCTGCTGCTTCCCCTGCATACACACTTTCACAGACACCAAGGAGAAGATCACCCCAACGTCTCTTTCACAAGGGGGCTGTTAACAGAGACAGCTGCACAGTTGAGGTATCTCAAAGGTTAAGAATGTGACAGTAATGTTTCCATGCAAGACCTTAAAGTGGAAAATGGACTGAGGTGTTTGTAGGTCTCTTTCTAAATTCTTTACATCTACAATGAACAGAAACAAAGACCTGAAAGCATCTTTCTGCCTCTTTCACCCCATAAATAAGCAAATACAGCTATTGTCCTCATCAGGCATTGAAAAGATGAGAAGCGCTGTTGATTCCTGTGTCCGGCTCCTTCAGCGTACAGTTGTTAGGAAACTGACAGTTGTGATTATCTAATCCCAGCTTTACTGCCTGTCTACCCTTTTGTCTGTCGCACGCTGTCAAAGAGGAGTCAAAGAGGGTCACCCAATAAAACAGATTCAAGATCTGTATCATCAAAGCACAGCTGCACTCATTAATGAGCGCTCATTGCAGCAGAGCTTTTCTTTTCAGCTCAGCTCTGCCCTTCATCACCTGCTGCTAGGAAGCCGTTAAAAACATGTTAACAAAAAGTTTTATTTGAGATGTAACAAAGACGACAAAGTATTTTTTTGGAAGGTTGACACCACATTTTTTCTAATATTTTCACCAAAAATATTTTGCACAAATCTAGCAGATGGTTCATTAAGGGTTAGTAGAGTCGCTTGTTTTTATCTTCAGATAAAAGGCCTGGGTAAAGACGGTCACAATCCAGAGCAAAGTTGCACATAACTGGCTGAACTGTCCTAGTTCATGCTGTCTGGACGTGTTGGAGGTAGTGAAGAGCAGAAGCGGTGCACAGCTCTCCTGATTTACTCTGCAAGGCTCTCTCTAAGCTTTTTGCCTTACAAGGATAGACAACGAGTGAGCTTCCAATGTTCTCCGGGCTCTCCAACTCTCTGCTTATTCTCCTCTCATCTCGATCAATGCTTGTTCTATTCGGACTCAGCCACCATCTGGTTTCTTCCCTCATGTTCTCACCTCCTAGCATTTTTCTGCTTTTACCTCCACAGTTTTGCTGTTTGTTCAATAAAATCAAAAAAAGATAAAACATTTGAAGACAATAAACTGAAATGTACTCCAATGGGTCAGATTCAAGATGACAAAGATCAACAGCCAATACACACATCTCATCATCTGCAGAGTTTTTAAAATCATTTCTGGCCATCTACAGCATGTTAGTGTGTGTCTGCATTTGCATTTACTGAAAAATATTTCCCCTGGAGGCTTGTCGGCATGTTGCGGTGATTCACGGATCCCCTGTCTCCTTTTATAGCAGAGGAATGAGGATTATTTACACACGCGGTCAGGGTCACAGCCCTATCATCTATTAGAGTCCTCTGACTGGAGTTGAAGGCGGCCAGGATGCACTGCTTACTACTCTAGACCTGAAATAGACTGGAAGAGAAGCAAAGCTGTGATATTTAGGCTGACATATGATCACTTGCCCATTCGACTTTTCCTCCACTGATATTTCCGTCCTATAGAATGCCTTGCAAAAGTATTTACATACCTCGAACTTTTTCACATTTTTTCACATTACAACCACAAACCTCAATGTATGGGATTTTACGTGATAGAACAACATGAAGAAGAGCGTAATTCTGAAGTGGAAGGAATAGGACACACATGGTTTTTATATTTTTTGTAAAGATACTAATCTGAAAAGTGTGGCGTGCAGTTTTGTTCAGCCCTTTTTACTTAGATCCATTACATAAAATCTAATGCAATCAACTGCCTTCAGAATTCACTTCATTAATAAAGAGAGTTTGAGAACATTAGTAAACAAACAACATCATAAAACCAAGCAACACAGCCATCAAGGATAAAGTTGTGGAAAAGTTTAAAGCAGGGTTAGGTTATAAAGCAAGCTTTGAACATCACACAGAGCTCTGTTTGATCTATCATCCAAAAATCCAAAGAGTATGACAAAACTTCAAGTCTACCAAGAAATGGCTGTCCACCTGCATGGACAGCCTAGGAAAGAAGTGCATTAATCAGAGAAGCAGCCAAGAGGCCCGAGGTAACTCTGGGGGAGCTGTAGAGATCCACAGCTCAGGTGGAGAAAGGAAAACTATTATTCCCCCACTCCACAAACTTGGCCTTTGAAGTTACAAGAGAAAAGCTCCTGTTGAAAAAAAAAATGTAAGTCCCCTCTGAAGTATTCCAGTAAACATGTAATGGACACAGCATATGTGTGAAAGAAGATGTTATCTGATCAGATGAAAATTCAACAATCTGGCCTACCAGTGAAACACAGTTTGCTTCTCACTACTTCACACTAACTACACAATAAGCTGCATGCTGTGAGGAAGCTTTTCTTTAGTTGGGAAAGGGAAGCTTGTGAGAGTTGATGGGAAGCATGGATGGAACTAAAACCAGGGCAAACATGAAAGAAAACTTGAGAACTTGAGAATGTTGTGGATGTTCACCTTCCAGCAGGACCATGACCCTAAATATACAGCCAGAGCAACAACGGAATAAATCACTTCAGAGCAATGTGCCAGAATGAGCCAGTCGAAGTTAAGACCTGAATCCAATTGAGAATCTTTAGCAAGATGTAAAGGTTGCTTAGCACATTTACACTCTCCATCTAGTCTGACTGAGCATGATAGTTTTACAAACAGGAATGGGCAGGTCTGTTGTTGTAATGTAACAAAATGTGAACAACTGTAAGGGGTAGGAGTGCTTTTGCCAGGCATTATTAGTCTCACAGGTAGAGATGTCATAAGATCATAATAAATATTTTTGTAAAGTTAAAGAGTAATACTAGAAAATATTAGATTAAAAAATGACTTGCAGTACTGTGCTTAAGTCATGGTTCATTCCACAAATAGTCCAAGAAGACAGAATTTCTTTAAAAATAGTTTTAAACCATAGAAACTAGGAAAAGACTTCAAAAGAAAGTCTATTAACCAAGAACTCTTTTAAAAAGAAGTTTAGAGCCTTTGAGAAAAAGTTTCACATAGTAGAAGTGGTTTAAAACATCTGGACAGCATGTACATTTGGGGAAAAATAAATTAAAACTATGGGGCAAACAACTCTGTAGAAGCTGGTTAGTGTCCCCTCCAAGTGTTTGCACGTACCTTCGCAACAGTTGATCCACATAGGAGGGGATTTCTCAGACACAAAACCCCACAAATTCTCCAAACCAATCCAAGGGTTTGCATCTATGATCCATTCTTTCCTACTTTAGTTTTTATTGTTTTAACTGCCCATGACATTTCAACAATCACAAATCTCTCTTCATGAGCCTTT
This sequence comes from Crenichthys baileyi, assembly GCA_036173005.1. Taxonomy (NCBI): domain Eukaryota; kingdom Metazoa; phylum Chordata; class Actinopteri; order Cyprinodontiformes; family Goodeidae; genus Crenichthys; species Crenichthys baileyi. The sequence goes on along the minus strand of JAHHUM010001157.1, from coordinate 729,699 downwards.
TATGTTCAGAGTGTGTGCTTGTGTGCTAGATCATACCAGTTCCAAAGCTCTCCTCCCCACATAGGGAACAGCGCCCAGAATCCATCAGGTTCCCAAAGTACCTCCAGCCTGTGGGAGTCTCATAAAGAGCCAGCTTCATGGCTTTGGCTACCCTGCAAACAAATAAGGAAAGAAAAGAGAGAAAAACAAAACCATGTTTGTACCTTTGCTTTTCTCAGATCAGACGAGTGTGTCAGTAAGCAAGTCCTCTGACCTTTGAAATGAAGCAAACCAAATGCTGCATGACAGCAGCAATCTGCCAACAGTTCATCCAATAGTCAAAATACTGCAGAAACAAAATGAGTCAACCTTTCACTCGATGTTCTCCCAACGCAGGCAATGTAGTCATCAAACAACAGAAGAACAGAGGGAGCATGCTTATCTGTGAGTGCATGTGTATACATATTATAATGGGGTCATGAGGAGCGAGCTGTGTGTGTGTCAAATATGTGCGAATAGAAGGGAAAGGAGAATTAGGGGTTTTAATGTAGGTTCACAGAAACAGAGACTAGCTGATCAAAATCACATAAATTACCTAAAGAGCTTAATTTCTCCTTCAGAAGTGTAGCAACCCGCGTCAATTATTGGCAGCCCTCAAAAAGATGTGTAAATACAGACTTAAAATAAACGGCATCAAAGTTTAGTTTTCTAACAATGAGCTTTGAAGATTCTTTTTCACTTCCCTTTTGCATCTTCCTCACTGTGTGTGGTGCAGCGGTCAAACCTTGTTGGTTTTAAATGTTTAACTATTGCTCTGACTGTTGATAGGAGTAATTTAATATTGTTTTCTTTAGGCGGATCCATAGTTTTTAAGCTCAACAAACATCAGCCTGAACGGAATCCCATGTTCTCTTGTTTTTCCTATTTCGAAGAGTGGCTAGAAGAAGTGGGTTGCTGTGATGCCCTGTGGACCCCATATTATAACATATTTATAACCCAGAGAAACAGCAAATGAGTGATTACATTCTCATGGTAAAAATCTGCAGTATGAATCAGAAAAACTGTTTAGTAATGTTTTTTTTCTAAAAGAAAAAAATTAATTTAATAAATGTAGTCAAACTAAAATTGGGATTTTTCGGATTTTTTTGTAAGAAAAAAAATAAATAATAAGTTGAAATTCCCATCACTCAGCAAATAAGTTGTTGATTAAATAATTATATGTGTGATAATTTAAATAAATAGAAAATATAAAATAAAATCAATAAGTTGCAAAATACAAAATTTAGGCAACTTATTATATACCATTAGTATTCATTATATGTTCAAAGTATATATAATAATTGAAGTGTTTGTTTTTTTCTTTCACAGTTCTTTCACAATTCAATTTCCTAATTGCGCAATAAATAAAAATCGTGCACAATTGAACTGTTTGATGTATTTTTTATATTTTGATTTAAAGCATCACATTTTTAAACACTTCAAAAAAGCAATTGCGGAACCATTAATAAAATAATGAAATTTTCACTCATCTGTTTACATTTACAGACCTACCTCTAAGCTTCTCGAAGCTTCCTTTTAAGTGTAAAATGTTCGAGAAAGTTGTACTTTCTCATTTCTCAACAACAGTGAGGTCTTGAAAACTGAAGTCAGGGGAAGCAAAGAGATGTAAGAAAATATTTAAAAAGAAACTTTATTTTCTATGACATGTCGACACATCTGTGGTTCTTTCAGGTTGCAAGAGAGAACGACACTTCAAGCAGAAAACAGGAAGGCTAAATAAAGTACAGCAAAGTTGCTCTGTTTTCTCATTTTGAGCTTTATATCTCTACCATTTATGGATCATACAAGATTTGGAGATGTTGACAGCTTCTGGAAATGTCAGAGTAGGGTTAAGGGTAAGGATCTATGTTCTCTAGAGAATTCACACAGAAACAGCTGGGTTTTTTTATGATAATCATCCTAACCATAATAAGATGCTAAAGACAATTTAAACTGTCAACTTCACAATAATTTTGTTTTTCTTTTAAAATATTAAGTAAACCTTATTTCACAAGGTGTGATGTTGACATTGCCTCTAATAAAAATAATACATGACAGCTTATGACAGGAAGGCAAGGAAAATAATATTTTGAAAGCTTTTCTTATATATACTTGTATTGTAGTTCCTAAAGAGAAACAGGAATTGACAAAAGCTTCAAAGTCCAGAAAACAGAAATCAGATGATAAATTCAGCTCTAGCTATTCCTTTCATTGTACAAGAAGCTTAAGAAACTGCAGTTTGGCTAAAGTTAAATCAATGTTACCATCCCATCTACTTGATGTTGTCCACACCTCCTCACGCCATCAGCGAAAACCTCTCCGTGTAAACACACATGATAAGACCGAGATTTCCTGAAGCATATATCTAAACTAACAAAACAGATGTTTCAGTGAAATGAACATATGTAGGCATATCAATCTATGGGCACCCAATGTGTAATATATCTGAATGTGGGTGGTTTTCAGGGTTTTTAAGTGGCGGTAAAAACATCTGCATAAACAGCATGCCCATAAATAAACCCCCACAGTGTTCAGTGAAGTTGTTTACAAGGAGAGGGAATGGATTACCAAATATGAGTAAACCCGCTTGATTCCCCTCCGGGGATGCGAGCACTGCAAAAGAAAGCCTGGCATTCCTTAAAAGAAAACAAACAGGCCCATTTGACGAGCATTTGGTGCTTTAAATGGCACATCCATTGGCCAAAATAAGCCCTCGGTCTTAACACAGTAGGATCAGTTTTCAAGCAAGATGGCTAAATTACAGACAAAAAAGTGTGAGAGTCAGGTCGTTTTTGCTTTGATAAATGTACAGATTGAATGAGATAGGAAGACCAGGAACTAAACAGATCACTGCAGGCCCCTTGGCTCGATATGGTGCATTTAGTTTCAGAGGATGATGAGTGAAGGTAGGGCTCTTTTTTTGCATTGAAAGGGGAGCTGCTGCATGCACAACAGTGACCATAGTCCCTTTTCTACTGAAAGTGCAATGTTTTAAATACTTTGGATTTTTTTTACCGAGCTGAAAGGAATCTGGAGTATTTTGTGCGCACTCTGTTTCCACTGCTCTAAAAGGCAGTGGAAAATTAGTTTAAATCAGCCGTACGTAATGATGTATGAGGAAGTTGTAAAGAAAACTGCACTACATCTCCAGTCCAGTGGGTGGTGTTAATAAAAATAAACCAATGTCCAAACAAGCAAAGCCTGACTAACAAGCCTGTATCCAACAATTTGTTCACAAAACAAGATGGAGAACACACAAATGGCTTTTTTGTTTGTGGTCCACCACATTGTAATTGAAACCTAGCAATCCACATAGGAACTAGGAAATAGGTTTTTAAGTCACTGAATGGCTTAGCACCAAAATACAGAAGGATTTGTTGTTGTATCAGCCTTCCAGACCACTCAGGTCTTCTGTTTCATGTCTACTCTGCATTCCCAAAATCAGAACCAAACATGAAGAAGCAGCATTCAGTTCTTATGCTCCAATAATGTGGAAAAAACTTCCAGAAAACTACAAAAATGCTTAATCATTGAGCTCTTTTAAATCAAGGTTAAAACCCCTTTGTTTAGAATTGCCTTTGACTGTTATATTTAAACTGTTAACTAAAACATATTGGCAAGAGTTTCTGCTGGGCATAAAGGTTAATAAGGACTCTGTCTCTTCCACCTTGGAACAGACAGTGTAAAGGACCTCACTGTCCACAGTGAGAAGCAGTTCACTGTAAAAGACCCGTCGCCAACAGACCGTGGCTGAGCTGGGCTCTCCTAGAAGAAGTTAGGAAAAAGGTACAATGCACCAGGAAGTCTCTGACTCATGGACCAGACGTGGACCAGTTTTAAAAGGAATATTCCTCTATTATCGAGACGCATAATGGGTCAGAACAGTTCTAAAGAGTTGCCTCTTTAATAACAAGCCAAAAAGCATAAAGTGCATTCATTAATTTTAGTCTTTAGTCCAACTTTTCTGTACTTTTTTTCACTTTCCTTGATCATGTTACTGCAATGTACTTATGTTTTTTTTCACTGCAGTGTACTTTTTTTCTTCATGTAAAGCACTTTGAATTGTCTTGTTGCTGAAATGTGCTACAGAAATAAACTTGTTTTGCCTTGTCTTGAAAGTCCCTGCAATGGAGCCCTTGTTCCTCTTTAATCTTCCCTATCCTGTCCCACATTTCCAGCAGCAGAACAACACAAACAACAACAGTGGCTAAAGGCAGAATGAATTTCAGCATTTTTGTAAAAACAAAGATGTTTAAAGTCAGTTAAATGTAAAATCCATGCAGGCTAAAGCCAGATCGAATGCAATAATCATAGTGGAAAACTCCTAAACTGGACGACACACATACTAGGAAAAGATTTGCTGAGGGTGGACATTTCATCTCCTGTATACTATCTTAAGTGTATTTGACAAATACACCACATTTTCTTAGTCAAGTAAACAATGCTTGCCAAACAGAATTAGTAGAAGCTTTCTATTTACAGATTCAATCCTCTGGTGTGTTCTTTTGAAATTGTAGGCTCTCTGGCTTTGCATTAAATAATGGCCATTTTTCCATAATAGCAAAGGATAGGTTAGGATATAAATGTCGCACATGCTATTTTATACAGTGGATCCCAAAAGTGCACACACCTCTTTTAAAATTCCCAGTTTCTGTGACGTAGAAATTAAGATCATGATCAATCTTTATAAATAAAAAACAAATAAATTCGTTGTAGTGGAAATATAAAAAATCAAAAAGCTGTGCACACCTTTAAACTAATACTTTTTTGAAGGAGTCTTTTGGCATGCCACATATTGGCTTTACAGCATTTGCCCACTCTATCTTGTAAAAGCTCTCCAAAGATCTAAGATTGTAAAGACATCTTACGTCCACCACCCTCACCAGGTAACCCCATAGATCTGCCTGTCAGATTTAGTTCTTGATTCTTTGATAGGCCATTCCTAAACAGTTTATTTTTTTGTTGACGTTATTATTTTGATGATTTGAATTGATGCTTGGACTCAGTAATGCTGAAGAATAAAATCAATTTAAAAACTGTTAATAATTTCAGCTACCTCAACAAAAAGGCTACTTCCGTCTAAAGAAAATGCTGCCCTAACCATGTTTCACATTGGTTATGGTGTTCTTTTGGAGAAGAAAACACGCAACCATTATTACTGGTAATTCTTTGCTCCCTGTGCATCTTTTTGCATAACCAGATATACTGAGAAGTGCACTGAGTAATGAGCTTTCCTGGCCTTGCTCGCCACCTCCACCTGGAAGAAGAGCGCTGTCTGGACTTAAATACTTACAATGTCATACAGACTGAAGCTGCTCCAAAACCTGAGCATTTATGAGCTTCATGTGAACCATGCTCCTCAACAGAAACTGCATTATTTGAAGTGAAGATCTTGACACAAAAGGCAGCATGGGAAAAGATAAAACTGAGTCCATGGCTTTTATAAATGGTGTTTTGTGGAGGCCACATTAGCATTTTCTGTCTGATGTAAACTAAAAGCAGTTTACTGGGACTTTCCAAACATTTCTTTCATATATTTATATTTTTCAGGGGAGATGTGTGCCTGCAGAGTTGCAGTTGAACCTGCAAACCCTCTGTTTTTGTTTCCTACCAAAATATTGCATCCCATAGACCCGCTGGTAGGCTTTCACACTTTCTCTTCATAGCTTTTTACAGCATTTTCTCCTAATAGTTATTAATGGAAACAAACAAACAAACACAGTCTTATGAAACTGTATTTGGAGAGTCTTAAATGCTTAAAATCCTGACTCTACATCACAGTGAATAAATTCTACACTCAGCTAACATACACAAAGCTTTAAGCTCTCAAAAGCAAACAGGTTCTATCTCTGCCTAGACAAAGTTGGCCCACATTTAGATGGAGCATCATGCATTCATTTAGGGGAATACTCATTCGTATTAATGTATATTTCTAAAAAACACAGTGAGAGCAAATAATTCCTTGCTCTCCAAAGCCAAAACTGTTTTGCAAAATGCAGATTTTGCCAGAGAATTAGGGTTGGAAAAAGCAGGTGGTAATTTTAGAGCAACAGTCGCTTTCAGTAAAATATGGCTCTGAGAACTAATCCTAACTGATGTTTATTTGCAAATACTTTCTGTTCAAAAATGGTCTGACCAGTATTTTAGAAAACTCAAGATTAAAGACCTTATGATTGTTTCAATCGATTCCTTACAAACTGGGTTTAATAAATAGATTTCAAACAAGTTCACTATGTAAAGAAGATTAGTTGGTATTGCACGATGTGGGTGAGGGGCACTAAATCTCTGCCCCTATTGGCTGGAGGGGTGAGGCAAGGGACCAAGTGTCGGGAACAGTAAGTTGAGAGGTGGAGGAGAAAGTGACCCAAAGCTGGCACACCACAATGGAAAAAAGCTTTTTTTATTTATTAGGTGAAAATTAAAAGGATGTAATCGCTCACAAGGGTTTTTTTTACCGTGCCGTAATTATGAAATTATTACATTGTAGTTTAATTGTATCAACTACATATAAAATGTTTGCAATCTGATAAAAATGTAACTTTAACCATTGCTTTTTGTCCTTAAATGACTCAGTTAAAGGGGACGATCATTGCATTGTCTTGCAATCTGTGCCATCACTTTTTTTTAAATCTGTGGTAAACAGTTGTTACGTTCATTCTTTATGAAGGCAACGTGTAAGTCAGTGGCTCAACCCTCTTCCATCTCCACATCCTCCAACCTTGAAGTTAGGAAAAGCAGATGTTTCCTTCTAAATGCAACTGCCCTCTCCTCCATGACTGCATCAGCTGTTTCTTAGTGTGTGCCAAGAATGGCACAGAAACTCAAGCACAAGCAGCACATACACATTCAGTCAACCCAGTGGGGATTAATATAACAGGTAAAAACATCTATCATCTCATAAATTGCCTGCATTTCTTAAACACAACTGTACATTTTTCAAAATACAGATGACTACAAACAGAATATAAACTGTTGCATTTATACAAACCTGTGCTTGATTATGCAGAAACACAGAGCAGGGGGGAGTCCTCAGCCCAAACTCCCAGAGACACTCTCCTAAAAAGGCTTACACTTGGGCTGCCTCCAGCATGTACACACCCCACCACCCGGCAGTTCAACACTTCCTGGAGTTTGTCAGAGACATGTAAACTTTTCCCCGAGTGTTAGATTAGGAACATGAGAAGTGCTGTCCGGCTGAGAGCTGAGCAAAGTGAGCGTGGCTTGAAACAACATGTTTTCTGCAAGTGTGGTGAGGAATAAACTGCAGAAGGAACGACAATTTTTCTGCTGGACAGTTTCTCTTAAAGCGCACAAGAACTTGCAGGCAGTTAAATGCATTCTATAATCATTGCAATGATGAGAAAACAGGCAAACAAGAAATTGTTTTTATTCCAATGTGCGCGTTCCGCCTTCTTAAACATATGTAATGACGCACTTGCAGACAAGATAACTGCAATAATACCCACACAGTTTTCTGTTTCAGCTCTGGGACATTTGAGTCAAACAATGAACACAACATGGAACAAGAGGGATTTTAATCACTATTAGACAACAGTTTATACTTGTACATATGAGTAATATCAGTTGTTCTCTACTTTTTCTTTACAATTTTTTTCACTTTCAAAAGAAAATATTCTTAGAAAATTTCTTAAAAAAACGTTTTGAAGCTATTGAAGGTGAAGTTTGAAATAAATACACAACATTATAGATTTGTAATAAATATTAGAATCCACCAAAGACAAAGATAAATTCAAATCTGTCTTTGTTGTGGCTTATTTCAGAATTGTGACAGGGAGAGGACCATGCATCCTTGTTATAAAGCAGGAAATGGTCTAAAGTTCATGTTAAAAATTCACATTGAGAGTAGAGACAATTTTAAAATATATGCACAAAGGTTTCTGTATAGCTTTCAAATAGTAAGAGTGATTTTGATCTTGTTAGGAACACTGTTTTGTGAATATATAGTTAGAAGTGACTGTATGATTTGTGTCCCTTCTGATTAGTTAACTATATAATAACCTGTTTCCTACAGGCAGCATTCACTTCAGGCCTCAGTGGAGTGCCGCGCTGGGATTTATCCTGCTGAAACAACGTTAATGGGGATTACTTTAGCTTCAATTGCATGCTTTCACTCAGCACTCTGCTCAGTTCTTATTTTACATAACAAGCATTATTTTTGGAGAGAAATGAAATCAAGAGTGTGGAAGAGAAGGACTTTTATGTGATCTTAACATGGGTAGTATTCCCTCTTCATACATAGATAACTCCTGAGGGGTTAGTCTAAAAAGGCCCTGGATTCTCATGCAGGACTCTTTACTGAATGTGAATTTGTGTGTGTGCTGTACCTGTCGAGGGCTGCACTGGTGGCCATACTCCTAGCAAAGCCCCTGGCGCCATGTTGTCTGAAGTAAGGGATGGTGGAGAGGTTTGCAGCTATGATAGCAATCGAGTCCGAAGGGTTCACAAAGAAGCCGTTTTCGCCAAGGATCATGTACCGGTCCTGGTTCAGACACACCATGCAGGGAATTAGGAGTCACATTTAGCCTCTTTTAAACAAACCCAGTCAAAACTCAATGCACAAATAATGAAACACTAACAAACAACTTTTGTTGAAACTACCTCTGCACTATGAAGCATGCTCCATCTGAAGTGTATTTTAGGTATGACCTGGGCAAGCCATCTGACTGCCATAAATATTAACTCACCAAATGTGTAACTGAAAATATTCCCTCCATTTATTTATACCATTCACTCTTGGCTAATGAGACATGGACTAGTATAAGCTAGAAATGAGCTACAACAACTGCGCAATCCTCAACGTTGGGAGTGTTAGGGGAGCTAACAGTTACGGTTCAATAAAACAGGGAAGCCTAATAAAGAAGCATTCCCCCAGTTAGATTAATAATGAGATAAATGGAGAAACAGAGCAGATGTGATAGAAATCTCATTATGATGTGATAAACTGAACGTATTTTCCCATTATTATTGACACACCATTATTTGCCCTCATTGGTTTTTATGCTTTTATTAACAAGCAAACTATAAAAAATCTTTATTAATATCTGGTTTACAAGTGAAGTCAGGGTGGAAGAGTTCATGTCTCTTTCTGACCCAGAATAATCAAGTGCCTTTAACATTAGCAAGTAAGTGCCAAAAAAAGAATAAATGCCACATTATTTTTCACAAAAATAAAAACTGTGTTTTCTATTTACTTAGAAAACATAAATAATTGATCCCTGTGTGGCAAAGATAATAGTACCTTACTACACTAACACACACACACACACACACACACACACACACAGAAACAAAAACACACACATTCAGCAAAACACTATCTAACACTTTGCTTTACAAACCCAAGAACATTTTTGATTATGTAGAAACAAAAAGATTATTGGTAAACAGGTAAGTTAAACTGCTATGGTATATTTTCAGTTCATGCTCTTTATGCCTTGCTGCTTTGCTGAAAACCCAATAGAAACAAAACCTACGTGTGTCACATGTACTGACTGCAAAAAACCCAGAATGCATTATAAATATGTATGGGAAGAAATAAAATGAAACGACGCAGTAGATGTATTCTGACTCAGAAACGATAAGGTAAAGTGTGCTAAGAATAAATATTACAAAGGTCAAAGAACAAATACTTTCAAAATCTTACTTACTAGTTTATATTCTCATATTTAGTGTTTTTCATATTTAGTGGGTTTTCCACCTGAAGGTAAATAATGGATACACAAAATCTTTTGACCTGCGACAAGTTCTTCATATGCAATGCAGGTGAGATGTTTTTTGTCCACTCATCATAAGCATAAATGTTATCCCTTGTCTTATCCTAAATATAGGGTCTATTATACACATATACCCTAAATAACACTTATAACACTTACTAAGCTTATTGTAGCCACCAGCAAGCTTTTGGTATATTTCTGGGTGGATATTTGATCCTTATTTTCTATCAGAAATGATGAAGCTAATTTCCAGTCACTAGGATCATGGTCTTTTTGGAAGACCTAACTGTGTCAAAGTTTCAACTGGTTAGCAGTGGAAGGACCTTAAATCCTGGAGGATGTCCTCCATATTAATTATTCCATCAACTTTGTGCAAAAAAGATATCATAGTATGATACTTCCACTACCATGCTTGATTGTTGTACAGTTTTCTTAGTTGTGAAGTTCACACATTAACTTCTCCAACTACTCTTCTTGTCTTTGTGGCCAGATACCCTAATTTTTATTCCTCCGACCATAAAACTCTCCAGAAGCCATTTTATTGTCTATGTAGGCAGCTGCAAATTTCAGTCAAGTTTGAAGGTGTCAGTTTTGGAACAGGTGCTACTTGCTTGGTTGGCACCGTTTTATTCCTGCCTGTTGTTAAACTCACTTCATCAACTGGCCATTCCGAGCAATATTCATTCCTCTAGGGGTGACATTTATGATCAGATGGTTGACACTAGGACACAACCCGGTGTTTCAACAGGACAGTGACCCCAAAGACACATTAAACCTGCCGTTGGTATGGACTAATTAGGCTAGCATTAACCTTCTGGAACACAATGGATAATTGATGAATTATGCTTAACGAACCAACTTAAATGAGCCCCACCGATTCTGCCAGTAGAAATTGTGAAATATTAGTATTTAATCAGGGCAAAGCATGTGGTTTTTGTGCAACTTGCTAAAGAACATTAATCCAATTATTAGTGGGGGTGTATGTACATATTTCAGCTTCCAAGAATAATTTTCACTCTTTACATAATTACAGAAAATCTACAATAAATTCAAACACAATTTCTGTTTTTTAAAAATCCTTGAAATTGTTTGGTGTATCATTATTCCACTGTGAATAAGATAAAGGCTCAAACAACCATTAAGATCCTCTGATAATTGAGATTCATCCCTGTGATAAAATCATGTAATTTTCTCACCAGCACTGTGTATATCTGAATTCTTTATGCAAAGTAAGTTCATGCAAGTCACTGCAGGGACACAGGAATGAAAAAAAAAAATCCCTTCATTGAAGATTAGCACATAAAGTCTTCAAAATCATTCATAACTGGCCTTTCAGAATATTTTGAAAGTGTTGCCAGTTGTTTTGAACTGGTTGTGTTTATTGTTTTTGTTTGATGCTGTATGAAGATCATTCACATTTAACAAGATAAATTATATTAATTGTAAAATTATAAGAAGTTAACCTGATTAGTTCATGCATAGAAGTTCGTAAAAGACACTGCAACTTTAGCTGTTTAAATGAAATTTCATCTTTTGAGTTCTACCCCTCAAAACCATCTCCACTAAGTATACAATCAGGCCTGTACTTGATTTACAACATTACAAGTTTTGGTGTTGGTTTGGAGGCCTTACCCCATCTGCATCAAATGCAGCTCCAAAGCCAAACTCGCCCCCTTTCATGGCGTCCACCAGAGAGGTGGCATAGGTCAGGTTGGGCTCCGGCGGTCGACCACCAAAGTCCTCCAGGGGGACGCAGTTGACCGCAGAGTTTACCGGAGCCCCCAACTCATCACACAGGATCCTTCTTACATAGGGGCCCATCACTATGTCAAGCAAAAATGTAAGTAGTGAAATGATCTTGATTGACAGAGTTTATTACACTAGATGCCTAACTCACCTCCATTCATTGCATCTATGTGTATCTTCAGCTGATCTGGTCCTGTGAGCAGACCTTTAATGGCAGAGAAGTCAAAGATGTTTCGCAGCAGTTGTAGATAGACTTCGACTGAGTCTACAATCTCCACTGTAAAGACAGAGGAAACTATGCAGGAATGTCCATAATGTTCGAAATTAATTCAGGTTTATCTAAAAAATGTAATAGAATCATTTACATCATGTTCCAATATATGCTCCGATATATGATTGAACAACGAGCTATTCAGAAAGGTTTTTGCCCATCAGGCATGAGTTTTGTACCTCTAAAAGGTTTGAACTTGTTCTCAAGGTCAAAGTCTTGTCTTCCCAGCCTAGAAAGATCAATGCGCAGATCAGGGCAGATGGCATACTCCTCAAGAGTCCGGCTGACCTGGGAGATCCTCTCCATCACTGTATCAGTAGCTGGGCCTTTCAGGCAAAGAAGGCATTCAGAAAGTTAATTCATTCATTCATCTTCTATACCGCTTATTCCATAGTGGGTCGCGGGGTAGCTGGTGCATATCTCCAGCAGTCTACGGGCGAGAGGCGGGGTACACCCTGGACAGGTCACCAATCCATTGCAGAGCAATTTCAGAAATTCAGAAAGTTAACACCCAAAATGCAACAATTTTAACAATTTCTGATTTTCCAAAAAAGTGCGATGAGATAACAAGAATTCATGCAGAGCCCTCACCTCCATTAGCCACGTTGAACTTGATTCCAAAGTCTCCACCGGGGCCTCCGGGGTTGTGGCTCGCTGTGAGGATAATCCCACCGATAGCCTTGATCTTCCTGATGATGCAGGACACAGCAGGAGTGGAAAGAAGGCCATTGAGACCAATCACCAGACGACCAATCTGCATGGAACAAACAGTAGAGACAGAAAAATCAGAATTTTATTGTTATAAAGTGGCTAGAAAAAGTATTCTTAAGCTCGGTCAGACTTAATAGTGTCTGTGAACATTACACTTAAATTCTTGTCAATGATTCTAGATTGGAAGGTAAGTCTGGACTTTGACTTTGAAATGAAAATGGTCTGACCTGAACCCTTCCATTGCAGTTCTGGCTGTATGTTTAGGGTCGTTGTCCTGTTTAGAAGTAATCCTATGCTCCGGTCTCAAGTAATTCGTAGCCTCTAACAGTTTTATTTCCAGGATTTTTCCATCCATCTTCTCCTAAACTCTGACCAACATCCCTGTTCCTCGTTAAGAGAAGCCCCCACACATCATAATACTTCCACCACCATGTATCATAGTAGGATAGTGTATCCACAGTGGAGGGGCAGTGTTTAGTTTTTAGAAAATATTTTTTTTTGCATGTAGGCAAGAAATTTTATTTTTGATCTCATCTGACCAGAGCATTTTGCCTTATATTTGTGTCCTCTTCCTGAACTGACTGTCGGATTTGTCAGTTGATTTGTTGGAGGCTGGAGCTCTGGGTAACGTCACTTCCTGTTTTCGCTGTTGCACTTGGTGGATTGTTTGGTGTGTAAAGGCTCTCTCGTTTGATCTGATTTCTCTCTACTGTGATATCTCTTACTTGTTCTAATACATAAGCACGTTAAAACACATACTTTTTGTTGCTGTATTTAACGTTTGGGGACTCTCCGTGTCTTACACTGTTTTCTAGTAGTGGCAAGGGGTCGCTAGCTTAGCGTTAGCTTTAGCTCCACCATGGCTACCCGTTCTGCTGTTTCTCTCTCCGAGTCTTCTCCTCTCTCCTGCTCCCTGTGTCAGATGTTCAGTTACTCCTCTGCCTCCTTTAGTGATAATGGTACGTGTAATAAATGTAGCATTTTTGTAGCTTTGGAGGCGAGGGTGTCGGAATTGGAGGCTCGGCTCCGCGCTGTTGAAAAACCAGCAGATAGCCGAGGCCCCTTAGCCAGCGTGGAGCCACCGAGGGTAGCTCCCCGTAGCAGTCCTCCAGCAGACCCCGCGCAGCCGGGGCCTCAGGCCGGCTGGCTGCCGGTACTTAGAAAACATAGTCCTAGATCCCAGCCCACAGGTCACCACCAACCCGTCTGCGTTTCTAACAGAGTTTTCCCGCTCAGCGACACACCCGCTGAGAAGCCAACTCTGGTAAAAGGCAGCTCCATAGTCAGAAACCAGCGACCATAGTCAAATGTTGCCCAGGGGCCAGAACGGGCGACATCAAATCCTACCTTAAACTGCTGGCTAAGGATAAGCGTAAATACAGTAAGATTGTTATTCACGCTGGCGGTAATGACACCCGGTTACGTCAATCGGAGGTCACCAAAGTTAGTGTTGCTTCGGTGTGTAAGTTTGCCAAAACAATGTCGGACTCCGTAATTTTCTCTGGTCCCCTCCCCGACTTAACCAGTGACGACATGTTTAGCCGCATGCTGTCATTCAACCGCTGGCTGTCTAGGTGGTGTCCAGAAAACAATGTGGGTTACATTGATAACTGGCGAACATTTTGGGGAAAACCTGGTCTGATCCGGAGAGACGGCCTCCATCCCACTTTGGATGGAGCAGCTCTTCTTTCTAGGAATCTGGCCGAATTTATTAATTCTCCAAAACTCTGACAACCCAGGGTTCAGACCAGGAAGCAGGGTCGTAGTTTAACACTCCTCTCTGCAGCTTCTGTACTTCTGGCCCACAGCCAAAATTGAATAGATTAAAAAATAATCTAAAAGTAGGAAATCAGGAAAAATAAAAATAAACACAACTCAGTCTAAAAAGAAAAATAAAACAATTAAATGTGGCCTACTGAACATAAGATCTCTCTCTTCAAAGATTCAAAGACATTGCTAGTTAGAGACCTGATTTCTGACAATCAGATTGATTTATTTTGCCTCACAGAAACTTGGCTGCAGCAAGAGGATTATTTTACTATAAATGAGTCAACTCCTACTAATTATTTAAATTTTCACATTCCTCGAAATACTGGGCGAGCAGGAGGAGTAACAACCATCTTTCAGTCCGTTTTATTGATTAGTCCCAGACCAATCAATAGCTACAACTCTTTTGAATATTTAATCCTTAATTTTCCTCATCCAAATTGCAAACACTAAAACCACTTCTGTTTGTTGTTTTGTACCATCCACCAAGCCCTTACTCTCAATTTTTAGATCAGTTTTCAGACCTTTTATCTGATTTAGTGTTAAATACAGATAAAGTATTAATAGTGGGGGATTTTAAAATGCATGTTTACACTGAAAGTGATAGCCCTAAAAAAAGCCCTTTTAATGCTATCTTAGACTCAATTTGCTTTACTCCAAAACATTAACAAACCTACCCCCCTTTGTCTTCATTCTCTGGACCTTGTGCTGACATATGGCATTGAGTGTAAAGACATAACAATATTATCTCATAACCCTGTCCTGTCTGACCATTTCTTAATAACCTTTGAGTTTAATTTAACCCAGTACTCCACACCTGAAGAAAATGTCATTATAGTAGATCATTATCAGACGATGCTGTAACAACCTTTAAAGAATCTGTTCCACTTTTAATCTCCTCATTATCACAGAAAAGCCCCAGTGGAGGGCAATAATTCTGTTTCTGCCCCTTCACAAATTGATCCTTTTTTATAGTGTTTTTATCATTGCGTGGTGCATTAGACAATGCAGCCCCCTTGAAAAACAAGGAAATTTATTCATAGGAGGCAGGCCCTGGTTGAATTTAGATCTGCGTACTTTAAAGCACAATGTTAGAAGATTGAGCGAAAAGGGCACTCTACACAACTAGAGGATTCTACTTAATCTGGAAAAATAGCCTACTGTTGTATAAAAAAGACCCGTCCCCAACCCAGAACAGCTTTTTTATCATTAATAGAAGAGAAAAAGAATAATCCCTAGGTTTCTTTTTAGTACAGTTTGCTAAAATTTACACAGAGTCATAGCTCTGTTGAGCCATCCATTTCCCCTTTAGCTCTTACCAGTCATGATTTTAGGGATTCTTCTTAAAAATAAATGATTTATTAAAAAAAATCTTTGACATACTCCCGAAGATGATTACTTCATCCTCAGCAAGTGAGAAAATTGGAAATAACTGTAGAACCTGATCTGTGTTTGGACTGTTTTGATCCGTGGAGCTTCCTGAGTTATCAGAAATATTAGTTTCATCTAAACTTTAAAAATTGTATGTTTAGCCCCAACCCAAACAAATTTTTAAAGGAAGTGTTTCCCTCTGATTACCAGCCTCATTTTAATATGATTAATCTATCTTTAGTAAATGGATTGGTACCAAGGCTTTTTAAAGTATTTAATTTCAACCTTTTTTAAGAAAACCCTTTGCTTTTATCGAGATGACTTAATAAATTACAGACCCATATCCCAAAATTCCCTTTTTTATCTAAAATTCTTGAAAAAATAGTTGCTAATCAAATGTGTGAGCATTTACACAGGCAATGACCTGTTTGAAGAGTTTCAGTCAGGTTTCAAAGCTCATCATAGCACTGAAACAGCTCTGCTGAAAGTCATTAATGAATTTTTTATGGCCTCAGATAATGGACTTGTGTCTGTACTGGTTCTGTTAGATCTCAGTGCTGCATTTGATACCGTCGACCATAATATTCTCTTAAAAAGGCTGGAATATGCTGTAGGGATCAGGGGAACAGCGCTAGGCTGGTTTTAAATCTATCTGTCTGACAGATTCCAGTTTGTTCATGTAAATGATAAATCATCTTTAAACTCCAGGGTTAATTGTGGAGTACCACAGGGTTCAGTACTTGGGCCAATTCTCTTTACTATACATATGCTTCCAATAGGTCAAATTATCAGGCAGCAGTGGATAAACTTTCACTGTTACGCTGTTATACTCAACTTTACTTATCCATAAATCCTGATGAACCCAACCAGTTAGATAGACTACAAGCATGTCTTGAAGATATAAAAACTTGGATGACTTTACATTTTTTGCTTCTAAATTTAGACAAGACAGAAGTTGTCGTCTTTGGACCGGAGTCTTTAAAAAAGAAACTGCTTAGTCAATCACTTAACCTGGATGTAATTAACTTGACCTCTGGTAATAAAGTAAAAAACCTTGGTGATACTTTTGACCAGGACATGTCATTTAAATCCCATATTAAACAGGTTTCTAGGATTTCCTTCTTTCACCTCCGGAACATTACCAAAATTAGAAATATCCTATCATGGAGAGACGCTGAAAAACTAGTCCATGCATTTGTTACTTCAAGGCTGCACCATTGTCATTCTTTACTATCAGGATGTCCACAAAATGCAGTTAAAATCCTTCAGCTGATTCAAAATGCTGCAGCAAGAGTTCTGATGAAAATTAAAAAGAGAGATCATATTTCTCATATTTTAGCTTCCCTTCATTGGCTCCCTGTTAAATCCAGAATAGAATTTAAAATTCTCCTCCTCACATATAAAGCCCTTAATGATCTAGCTCCATCATACATCAGAGATCTGATTGTTCCATATTTCCTAACAGGGCACTTCGTTCTCAGACTGCAGGTTTACTGGTGGTTCCTAGAGTCTCTAGAAGTAGAATGGGAGGCCTTCCTCCCTCCCTGTTGGATTGAGTAAGGGGGAGTCAGGTTTAGCCTAAACCAGCTGAGTTATGGTTGAGGTGCAAACACACCCTCCATTTCTGCTACCTGTATGACCCCTTCTCTTTTCCAATGGTTATAATCAGTCTGACAGAGAGAGGTATCCCAATCCTTGTGGTTTTTAGTATAACAATCACCATCAGTGGGACCCTTTGTGGGATACCTTGAGACGACATTGTTGAAAATGAGCGCTGTTTAACTAAATAATCTGAACTGAAACTTTCTGTGTAGTTATGCTGCTATAGGCTTAGGCTGCTGGAGGACAAAATGACCACTTTCACCCTCTTCACTACATTCTCACACTACTCTCCAATTTTGCCTTATTTGCTGTTATTTCAGCTTTTAACTTTGTTCTCTCTCTTTTCTCTTCCTAGAAGCTACACCTGGCCTGGCTCTGTGTCTACCAGTGACACCTTTCTGGAGAGCGGCATTGTCCGAGCTTCTGCTGGCAACAACTTAATGCTCACCCTCTACCGATGATCCACATGGCCTGTCTTTTAGTGTTAAACCCTTTCTCTCTCCTAGACATGGCAATGACTGAGCTTTTACTGTGACTAACTCTATGTGCTCTCTTTCAGACTCTAACCTTGAAAACTGGCTCAGAGTTTAATTTTGTCTTTCTTTCTAGGTGAAACGACTAAAAGGAGCTACATCCATTAACATTACTCTTCCTTCCCATAGAAAGTACTCCTGGATCAGTGCTTCTTTGTTTTCTTTGGTCTCTGCCCCTGTTCTCTCAAACCCCCCCGTCGGTCGTGGCAGATGGCCCCTCACACTGAGCCTGGTTCTGCTGCAGGTTTTTTCTTCCTGTTAAAAGGGAGTTTTTCCTCTCCACTGTCGCTACATGCATGCTCAGTATGAGGGATTGCTGCAAAGTCAACGCCAGTGACTGTCCACAGTCTCTACATGCTTGTCCGGGAGGAGTGAATGCTGCAAGTAACTGACTGGATGCAATCTGCTGGGTTTCCTTAGACAGAAAAACTTTTTATCCAATTTGAATAAATAACTAACTCTGACTGCACTGTTCAATGGTTAGGACTAATTGGAATGTATGTACCTGACTTTTGTGAAGTGCCTTGAGACAACATGTGTTGTGAATTGGCGCTATATAAATAAAACTGAATTGAATTGAATTGAATTGAATTGAATTGAATTCCTGGCTTGTAACAAACTATAACCAGCGTTATTTCAACAAAGGCTTTCTTCTTGCTGCTGTTCCATAATTTTAAGAGTGTACAACCAACCTTTGTCATGTTATCACCTGAGCTGTGGATCTCTTCAGCTCCTTCAGAGCTACCATGGATCTCTGAATTGCTTTTCTAGTTAATGCTGTGCTCGACCTGCCTGTCAGTTGCTGCTGATGCCTCGGCAGGTTTCCATTGCACCATGCTCTTTCCATTTAAAGGTGATAGATCAAACACAAATCTGTAAAATATTCCAACCCTGGCATATTGTTTTATAACCTAACCCCGCTTTAAACTTCTCAAAAACTTTACGCTGCTGACGAAACTGTTTATTCACTGATGCTCTCAAACAAACCTCTAAGGTCTTCACAAAACCGCTGGATTCATAAATTGTTTTTTGCCTCCACTTCTCAACTATAGGGTATTTTGTGTTGGTCTATCATATAAAATCCCAATTAAATACAGTAATTCTGTGGTTGCAACATGACAAATGGCAAAAAAGTTTAACTTACGTATAAGAATTCTTTTAGAAGACACTCTAAAATATATATATTCATACAGTACTGTGCAAGTTTTAGGAAGATGTGAAAAACTGCTGTAAAGAATGCTTTAAAAATTGAAGTATTAATCATTTATTTTCATCAATCAACAAAATGCAGTGAGTGAACAAAAGAGAAATCTAAATTAAACCAATATTTGGTGTGACCACCCTTTGCCTTCAAAACAGCATCAATTTTTCTAGGTACACTTGCACACAGTTTTTGAAGGAACTCGGCTGGTAGGTTGTTCCAACATCTTGGAGAACTAACCAAAGATCTTCTGTAGATGTAGGCTTTCTCACATCCTTCTGTCTCTTCATTTAATCCCAGACACACTCCATGATGTTGAGATCAGGGCTCTGTGGGGGCCAGACCATCACTTCCAGTAAGTCTTGTTCTTCTTTACACTGAAGATAGTTTTTAATGACGTTGGCTGTTTGGGTTCACTCACCTAACATTTTGCAAATTGATAAAATTAAACAATCAAACAAATCAAACAATTATTTCTGAAAGCATTCTTTGTTTACAGCATTTTTTCCCACCTGCCTAAAACCTTTGCACAGTATTGTATATATATATATATATATATATATATATATATATAGCCTATATATATATATACTGCTCAAAAAAATAAAGGGAACCCTCAAATAATACATCCTAGGTCTGAATGAATAAAATATATTCTCATTGAATACTTTGTTCATTACAAAGTTGAATGTGCTGACAACAAAATCACCCAAACATCATCAATGGAAATCAAATTTATTAACCAATGGAGGCCTGGATTTGGAGTCACACACAAAATTAAAGTGGAAAAACACACTACAGGCTGATCCAACTTTGATGTAATGTCCTTAAAACAAGTCAAAACGAGGCTCAGTATTGTGTGTGGTCTCCACGTGCCTGTATGACCTCCCTACAACGCCTGGGCATGCTCCTGATGAGACCGCGGATGGTCTCCTGAGGGATCTCCTCCCAGACCTGGACTAAAGTATCCGCCAACTCTTGGACAGTCTGTGGTGCAACGTGACGTTGGTGGATGGAGCGAGACATGATGTCCCAGATGTGCTCAATCGGATTCAGGTCTGGGGAACGGGCGGGCCAGTCCATAGCTTCAATGTCTTCATCTTGCAGGAACTGCTGACACACTCCAGCCACATGAGGTCTAGCATTGTCCTGCATTAGGAGGAACCCAGGGCCAACCGCACCAGCATATGGTCTCACAAGGGGTCTGAGGATCTCATCTCGGTACCTAATGGCAGCCATGCGGCCCTCCAAAGAAATGCCACCCCACACCATTACTGACCCACTGCAAAACCGGTCATGCTGAAGGATGTTGCAGGCAGCAGATCCCTCTCCACGGTGTCTCCAGACTTTGTCACGTCTGTCACATGTGCTCAGTGTGAACCTGCTTTCATCTGTGAAGAGCACAGGGCGCCAGTGGCGAATTTGCCAATCCTGGTGTTCTCTGGCAAATGCCAAGCGTCCTGCACGGTGTTGGGCTGTGAGCACAACCCCCATTTGTGGACTTTGGGCCCTCAGACCATCCTCATGGAGTTGGTTTCTAACCGTTTGTGCAGACACATGCACATTTTTGGCCTGCAGGAGGACATTTTGCAGGGCTCTGGCAGTGCTCCTCCTGTTCCTCCTTGCACAAAGGCGGAGGTAGCGGTCCTGCTGCTGGGTTGTTGCCCTCCTACGGCCTCCTCCACGTCTCCTGGTGTACTGGCCTGTCTCCTGGTAGCGCCTCCAGGCTCTGGACACTACGCTGACAGACACAGTAAACCTTCTTTCCAAAGCTGGCATTGATGTGCCATCCTGGATGAGCTGCACTACCTGAGCCACTTGTGTGGGTTGTAGAGTCCGTCTCATGCTACCATGAGTTTGAAAGCACCACCAACATTCATAAGTGACCAAAACATCAGCCAGAAAGCATAGGTACTGAGAAGTGGTCTGTGGTCCCCACCTGCAGAACCACTCCTTTATTGAGTGTGTCTTGCTAATCGCCAAAGATTTCCCCCTATTGTCTATTCCATTTGCACAACAGCATGTGAAACTGATTGTCAATCAGTGTTGCTTCCTAAGTGGACAGTTTGATTTCACAGAAGTTTGATTTACTTGGAGTTATATTATGTTGTTTAAGTGTTCCCTTTATTTTTTTGAGCAGCGTATATATATATAGATTTTATTTTATTTTTTTATAAATCTATATATATTCTGTCTGTTTTGCCTAGAAAAGGTTGAAGAGAAAGTGAACTCCCACAGTTGTATTACTTTGCAGGGGACTAATTTACAGCCAGCTTTATAAAGCAAATGATCTTCCCCTCAAGTGTGTGCCCAAATATCAGCGCTATGCTCCCTATTTATACTTTGTATGCTACTTATAAAGTGCTAATACCAGCATCCCACACTTCCCCTGCACATCAACCGCTCTAAATAAGAGTGTCCTCAACAGAAAGGAATTTATCCTCCTAAGATAAAAAATACTGCTTGTTTTTATAAATGACATTTTGGGGTAGTGAAATCTAAATTGGTGTAAACTCAGCTACCAGTGTAAAATGTAAAGTGGTGGAAGGCCTGGGTTTGTGTGCCAAGCATTGATGCGTTACAATTGGGTCTTTGCCACACTGACAGAGGGATCCCCCAGTGTGTACAGTTCAGCTGTGGAGAGGTGATGGTGGGGGACAGTGGTGGTGGGGCCTAACGTAGGCAGGAAAAAGGAGCAGGATGGATGGAACTGCTGATAAGGCTGACATCAGGAGACATTTGGCTGGGGCCAGCAGAAAAATAAGGACCAAACTCGACAACAAATTATATTCCCTTTAGCTCTTTTTTCCATTTGGAAACGGTCCAAAGTAAAAACAAAGATCTCACAGCACAGCAGTTTATAAAGGAGCATTAGGGGGTTTCCCCTGTGTTTTCTTTCTCTTCCTGCAGATTTCATCTATCAACAGCGAACATTTTTACACTACAAGTTTCTTCTTGTTGTATAACTGCAGACATGAATTCGTAACTTCCAAGCCAAATGCAATCATACTTTTTTTGATTTAAACTGTTATTAGATTATTGCTGCAAAGTAAAGTGCCTTTGAAAAAGTAATGATACCCCATGAAGTTTTTCACAATTTTTTACTTTACAACCAAAATCTTCAATATATTTTATTTAGATATAATGTAACAGACCAACATAAGGTAGAGCATAATTCTGGAGTGGACAGGAAATGATTTTATTTTTTTGCACATAAACATTTTAAAAGAGAGACACACACAAATTTATAGGAGCACATGTTGGTGCAGCTACAGCTGCAGCTGACTTGCCAGTGTTTTGGGGTATGTCTCAGCCAGCATTGCACATCTAGACACTCAGATTTCTGCCCTTTCTTCTTTACAAATTAGCTCAAGATCAGTTAGTGAAGGTGAACCTCTGTGCCATCGAGTCTTTGCAGCCTCTAACACTTTCTTGTTGAATTTAGCTCCATCCATCCTCATGTTAACTAGCACCAGGTTTCCTGTTCCTGGTGAGGAAAAGCACCAGGTTTCTACATGGTGTTTTGCATGTAGGCCAATTTTGGTCTAATCTGACCAGAGCACCTTCTTCCACATGTTTGCTGTCTCCTTTACACAGCTTGGGGCAAAATGTAATTAGGATTTCTTATGGCTTTATTATTACCACTCTTAAATAAAGGACAGATTTAGAGAATGTCCAGCAAATATTTGTCCAGTCAATTTATTGTCCCAATCCCACCTGAACTATTCCATCTCTGCAGCTCCTCCAGAGTTACAATGAATCTGATGCTGTTTGCTCTCATTGTTTTTTTTAGAACAAAACTCTAGGCCTTAACAGAAAGCTGCATTTATACTAACAGTATATTACATACAGGGGGACTCTGACAATTAAGCTGACTTTTGAAGGCCATTACTTGTACTGGATTTTTTTTTTTTTTTGGTGGGGGTGGGGAATTATTTTCCTTCCACTTTCTAATTATGCACTACTTTTTGCTGCTCTGGCACATAAACTCAGCTGTTTTTTTTTTTATTTTAACATGACAAAATATAAAAATATGTTCTTGTCACTTTGCTCAATTAAGCCAGGGTTTATTATAAATAGGGCAACCAAATGCCAACTAACCAAGTGTGAGACAATGTGGGACATGTGCTAAAAGCTGGTTTATAAATGTATGTTTCCAGCCTAAAGATAAACACACTCAGCAGGCCATAAACATCACAATTTTTTTAATCAACTTTATGTCTTCTGCTAAATTTGTAGGTTTCATAGTATTTTGTTGGTTGTAGCTGTGTAGCTGTGAAAGTTTCTTTAAGTTTCCCGGCTTTATTCAGTTAATGGATATAAGCTAGAAAACTATTAATTCTGCTGTGCTGATTTTTAAATAAACAGAGTAATTCAGTATGTGATTATTTAAATTTTAGAACATGATATACAAGTGCTGCACACTTCAACAATGCATAATGCCCTCCTTACCCCGTTGGCAGCTGCCATCTGCACAATCACCTCAATGGCAGCGCGGCTGAAGTAGCGGCCGTCGCTGCCCACCACCATGGTGCAGCCCTGTCGGTCCCGCAGGTCGATGGAGGACAGGAGGCTCTGGATGTAGTTCTGCAGATAGTTTTTCTTCCCCTCGAACACAGCAGTCTTCCTCCGCAGCCCGTTGGTACCGGGCCGCTGGTCCTCAAAGGGTGCGGTTTGGACCGTCACCACCGGGATGGGACTCGTCTCCATCCTCCTTTTTGTGGTCGATCGGGACCCAGCGGCGGAGGAAAAATCACAAATGTTAGATGCTCTAGAGCTGGCAGCAGGGAGAAATCGACTACGGAGTGAAAATAAAAGGTGGAAAAGAAAACTTGCGGAGTAAACGGCTTCTTACAGCTGAGGAGGAGACGGAAAAAGTTTTTTTTTCACCTTGGCAACTTAAGCCAAGAGAGCATCCCTCTATCCTGACTGAGCCCAACAGCAACCTTTCGCTCAGCTGTTAGACAGCTCCTTCTTTTCCTAATAAGAATGAACAACAGACGACAAGAGGGGAGAAAAAATCAGGGAGGGACTGAGCTTTCAGTGTTACAATCAGCTGAGCCTTAGGCCAAAAATAAACATCTGACTGAAGGGAGTAAAGGAATTGTGCTGGGGCCGGAGTGCAACCGGACACTGCCTGTCTGTACTGTCCTCACAGCCCGGTGTGAAAATGCACTGATAAAACAAGCGGTTGGACTTTGAACAATAAAACAGTCGCACTTTTTTATATGGGGGATAAGGCTCTCCACCCAGGACAGAACTGCCTGGGCGTCATGGAGCAAGAAACTGAAAAGTTGTCCGTTGTTTGCACAAAAAGGAGTCTTCTGTTGCTTATTTACATAATAATAAAAATATTGATGATTTAGAATTTATTCAAGTCAAGTCAAGTTTATTTATATAGCGCTTTTCAGCAACAAGGCACTCAAGGCGCTGTACATAAGGAAAAACATTACAATGACACAGAAAATCAAACAACAGAGGTAATTAAAAAAAATAAAAATAAAATAAAGAGAATAGAATGATGGATAAGAAAATGAAAGGAAAATTGGACTGAAAACGTAACTAATAATGTTTAGATGGCACAGTCAAAGGCCACTCTAAACAAATACGTTTTTAATCTTGATTTAAAGCAACTTAGGGTTTCGGCTCTTTTACAGTTTTCTGGGAGTTTATTCCAGATTAGTGGAGCATAAGAACTAAAAGCTGCTTCTCCGTGTTTGGTTCTGGTTCTGGGTATGCAGAGTAGATTTGAGCCAGAAGACCTGATAGGTCTGGGTGGTTGATATACTGACAACAAGTCTGTAATGTATTTTGGTGCTAAGCCATTCAGTGATTTATAGACTAACAGAAGAATTTTTAAGTCTATTCTCTGAGCTACAGGGAGCCAGTGTAGGGACTTTAGAACCGGGGTGATGTGGTCCACTTTCTTAGTTCTAGTGAGGACGCGGGCAGCAGCGTTCTGGATCAACTGCAGCTGTCTGATCGACTTTTTAGGCAGACCTGTGAAGACACTGTTGCAGTAATCAATTCTACTAAAGATGAAAGCATGAATTAGTTTTTCAAGGTCCTGCTGAGACATAAGTCCTTTAATCCTGGAGATGTTCTTTAGGTGATAGAAGACCAACCTTGTTACTGTCTTTATGTGCCTCTGAAGGTTCAGGTCTGAGTCTATCACTACACCCTAGTTTCGAGCCTGACTGGTGGTTTCTCGCTGTATTAACTGAAGCTGTGTGCTAACTTTTAAACGCTCTTCCTTTGGTCCAAAGATTATTACTTCAGTTTTGTTTTGATTCAGCTGAAGAAAATTTTGGCCCATCCATGCATTGATTTCTTCTAAGCATTTACCCAGCGCTTGAATGGGTTCTTAGTCACCTGGTGACATCGTAACGTAGAGCTGTGTGTCGTCTGCATAGTTATGATAACTTACGTTGTTGTTTATTAAAATCTGAGTTAGGGGGAGCATGTAGATATTGAATAGAAGGGGCCCTATGATGGACCCTTAAGGAACGCCACATGTGATTTTTGTGGTCTCTGATGTAAAGTTACCTACTGACACAAAAAAAAATTATTGATCACACAATGGAGAAATTATCCTCTGCATTTAACCCATCCCTTAGGGAGCATTGGGCTACCATTGTGCGGTACTCGGGGAGATGAGAACATGCCCAGGCAATGAGAATGGGCACCAATAGGGAAATACTACAGTAGACCACAGGTGGCTAATGAAGTTGGTATCTAATTTTCGTGCTATATGGGTTTCTTTTTATATAAAGGGAATTTAGACTCATTTTAAACATGTATACTTGTCATACCTCATTTGGAATATTCAACACTCAACACAGACTCTAATGATAAATCTGAAATTTACTAACACTTTTTTACATTTGTCAAAACACAAAAATGGCATTTTAAAAGCTTTTTGGAATTAGCACCACATTACATCACAACAAGTATAATCAAACCTGGAATGATTCTCCACTGATTCGATGCTTTAAAACATAGTTGTAGTTGTATGGAGCCACTCATACATTTATTGTTGTAATGGACTCCTTTGCAGTGGGAGCGGGTCATTGGGTGGTGTGCAAAGGAAGGGGCTTTCTCAGAACAACATTCATCCAAGAACCGCTTCTGTCTGTAACAATTTGCATGTTTTATTTTGCTAGATTTAAGCAGTCAATATTTATTTGCAGAAATGATGTAATTTTACCAGCTAACAGATACAAATAAATTGCTTAAACATGCATTTCCTTTTTTACAACTATAGAATTATAATTTAAAAAAAAAAACTTTAGGATAGACCATTAAAATGCAGGATTTCACATTATAAAGTTGAAAAAAATATATATCTTAGCAATTGGATATTTGGGTTACTGATGTCAAATGGGCTGGGAATGACTAACAGATGGCAAGAATAATAGAGGACCACCAGGATCAACACAAAGAGATCAGTTTCAAGGTGATTTGTTGGTTTGAATAAACTCTATGCCTGACAAGCAGCTTTTGCCAGTTAAGGGATTATGGAATAGCCTATTTTCACCTGGTCTGATGGACATTTTTCCCGAGTAATGCAACGCAGAAGCAGGTTAATGCAAGACAGGGAGCTTTCAAGAATCAAGGCGTTCAACCGTACAATATGTTTGGCAGAATTTTACTCTGACAGTCCACAAGGCATGATGGATCTTACCGTGAATACAGAGGATATTAAGTGTTTTATTTTATGTCTTTCACTTCAATAAATATCTGTCTAATATCTAACAGGCTGTTTTATATATAGTCGATCCTATAGTCATATAGTCTGCATCCAAAAGAGGATGAGTAGTTATGGCCTGTATATGAACAGCGTAACGTCCGTCTTCAAATCTATGCATGAATATTTTGCAAACAGCGCGACCCAGTGGAAGATTAGAGGATGTGGACCTTGTTTCTGTTGACGAAAAAATACAAAAAGATGCTTCAGATTGGCTAAATGAGTTCGAGAAAAAATAAGCAAAAAAAAAAAAAAAGTGAAATGCTAATTTCTAAATTTGCATTTCGCTGTCTTACATGAAATAAAAGGAAAAAGGGACGACAGTTATTACTTTAGGCTGCTGAAGAACAAACGAGGAAATCTAAAAACTGAAGTTTGGTGCAGCCAGGTTCAATACATTTTTTTATATATGTTTTTGTTACCAAGGTTTGGTTCCTCCTTTAGTATGAAAGCATGGCGACACCTACTTTGATTCTCTATTATTATTATTAATATTTTAATTTGGCAGAAAGGACTTTTGCTAAATTAGGTTCAGTCTTGGTATCACTCACAACTGCGTTTGGAAAGACTTTACAATTAAAATTTTAAAGCTGTAGTTTTAACTTCTTTGGTTCTTGTTGTTTTTTAGTGTGTATCTGTGTTTTTTCCATTTGCTACTGAACTCTCCCGACTGTGGGACAAATAAACAAATATTCTATTCTATTCTTAAGTAGTCCATGCACCAAATCTATTTCTAATATTTCTTACCTTTTTTCTTTTCATATTAACCAAGTTAAGACCAACTCAGAAAAATACACATTTTATGAATCTCAATAAGGAATTTTAATCATAAATGCATGGTTACAGGCTCTTTGTATTCCTAATACCATATGATTTTGAAAAATCATCACACAAGCAAAACATATTTTTTAACCTTTATTTTAACACCCTAGTTTGTAGAAAAACAATAAAAGTATTGTTTTTATCCCCATTCGATGTTCCAGATATATTACCACTCATCTTATTTACATTGCCCCCTTTAAAGACACAGGTAACGCACATAAATATCATGCAATCAAAGTATTTCTTTAAGAAACAGACAAAAACATCAGACTGTAAAGTGTCTCAGGTGGCCTTAGCATCGAGGATAAGAGAGTATGAGATGCTCATTTATTAAAGGAGCGCTGCTCAGCATTGCAGGAGGGCAGAGAGGAGTCTTTAAAGGCTGCAGAAGAGCTGGTACCAAACGGGCTGCTGAGTTTGACATCAAATGGCCAAATTCTAGGCCGCTGTGAAGAGGGTGGGTTGGATGTGGGTTTTGTGGATTGATGGGTGATGGTCTGCTCATGATGCTGTCAATGCTGAATGAGCACTTTGCATGAGCGTCAGACTTTGGTTCTCTTACGCACGGCTGCGCTCTGGAGTCTTTGGGCCCGCTGCGTTTCCCGTGAGCGTTTAGGGCATGCGGTAAAAGGTGGTAAGAAGAGGGGGGCATCATGGTGCCATCCTGAAGTGGTATGTACCGAACAGGAGAGGCAGGTATGAGGTTTACCTGCCCTTGAGCGTTATACGGCTGTCCGTACGGCCTGTAGCTGCTCAGGCTGGAGTAAAACAATCCTTCCCTGCTGAATTCAGGCTGGTTCCTCTTGAATCGCTTTCTTCTGCGCAGGAAGCTGCCGTTGTCAAACATGTCCTCAGATGCAGGGTCCAGAGACCAGTAGTTACCTTTGCCCGGGTTCCCAGGTTCCCTTGGGATCTTGATGAAACAGTCATTGAGGGAGAGGTTGTGTCTGATCGAGTTCTGCCAAGCGGGGAACTTCTCTCTATAGTAGGGAAACTTGTTGCTGATGAAGTCGCAGATCCCACTCAGCGTCAGCTTCTTCATTGGGCTTTGCAGGATGGCCATGGTGATAAGGGCAATGTAGGAGTAGGGAGGCTTTACCGAACTGCTATGAGCCTTCCTGGGCGTCGGAGCGTCCGTGCAGAAGCTGCTCTCGCTTTCCCCAGAAGAGTCAGGCTCTGATGAGTCAAACTCAGCACCAGATTCTGTCGAGGATCCTGCGTCCGTGGAGCACTCGTTTCTAAACACCAGCGGGAGGACAGGCTCTTCATTTCCTACTATATCAATCTCATTCTCTTCCACAGACAGTCCAGTTTGGTGAGGCGCTTCAGATTCACCGGACAGAATCATGGTCGCGCCTAAACTTTGTATGCCAAAACAAGCGTAATGGTGCGTCGTGCGTAACAACGCGTCGGTGGTCTGACTGTCCAAAGACTAGACTGTTCGCAGTAGTGAGCGCAGAGGTTTTATATAGAGGGATGCTTCTGTCCTGCAGGCCAGTCCCATTAATCCTTCGGACCTATCAGAGCCCCCCTCGCCACGGGGGGGCATAGTAAGACGGGGTGGGGGAATGGATGGTTGGTGCGAAAGGCCCATTCTTTAGGTTTAGGATACCTATTAGTAGGCAAGAGCTTGAAACAAGAAAAAAGGAAACTAATTGCAAACAGGGCTGCATCCAAAAGTAAGGGTGGCCAGATGGGGGCCACTAATAATAATGAAGGGTGAGAAGAACAGAAATTTTATGACAGAACTTTGAAATTTAGGTCTGATAAAAAAAAAAAAATAAATACTTGATTATCTCTAGGATCTTTGTAAACAACCTAATACTGAGAAATGAGCTCGTACCAGTTATGTCCAAACTTGTTTGCCACTAAGGCCAAAGTCATCTAAGTTGAAAGTTCTTAAAGGGCACAAGTTCGATTTTTTTTTTATTAGGAGGTAAATATAACATTTGTGTGTTTTATGGAACTCAAGAATAAAGTAAACATGCAATATTTTAGGAAATAAATAAAGAAGCTGATTTAGTCAAGGAATCTGTAAATCATTGTAGGGTCCTAATGTGTGTTATTAAAAAAATAAATAAAAATGATAGTTTCCAGTTTCTTCCGGTGGGGTGGTGGGTTCTATTTTCTTTATCTGAAAGAACAATGTATGCTCAATAACAGGAACATTCCTTCTTTGAAAACCCTTTACATCTTTACCCAAATTTAATGAAAGGGTGCAAGTCTGATTTATGAGTAAAATGTTACTGAATGTTTGAGGTTCTATTTACTATGCAATTACTATGAAAACAAAATAAAATGAAAAAGCCTAATTTTTAATTGTGGTCGTGGGCAGCTTGGACACCGCTGGGTTATGTGTCAGCACTTTAAGCCCCCCACAAAATTTAGTGTTTGAAATGCTGTCCCTCGTTATGCTTTTAGATAAATGAACCTTACATCAATGTTCAACTAAACCCTTCTCAACTGAAATTATTTGCCTCCTTCATTTGTTATATAAAAAGGGTGTGGGGGATGTGAGAGGTGACATTTAATCATGACATGCCCTGAAAAACAAAAACAAAAAATGACAAGCATATTTTAATTAATTAATTTGTTGATTAATTAATTAAATTTACAACTAACCAAAGCTTGTCTTTTACTCTCTTAAATTTATAATAATAAAGTAAAACATGTAAGATTGTCTAGCCAGTGGGGCAGTGGCGGGGGTCAGAAAATGATGGGGGTAGCCAATGCCCCCTCGCCTTGGAGATGCAGCTGATGCCACTGAATGATGCAGCCTACACATTAAAGAACATTTAGGACATCATGGCACCTTTTTAATCCTATTTTTTATAAGCTTAGATCAAAGTCTCGCATCGAGCTAAAGTAGACTGTATTGTATTCACGGCGGCGTATTCAACCGTGCGGTGTTCTGCGTGGATTTACAACCCCACACTTCGAACCAGACCAATAAGTACTGGTGCCCCCCAGGGGTGTGTTCTATCCCCACTCCTCTTCTCCCTGTACACAAATGACTGCACCTCAGCGGACTCGTCCGTGAAACTCCTTAAGTTTGCAGACGACACCACTGTCATTGGACTGATCCAGGACGGTGATGAGTCTGCATACAGACAGGAGGTGGATCGCCTGATACACTGGTGTAGTCAGAACTGCCTGGAACTAAACCCACTCAAGACTGTGGAGATGGTGGTGGACTTTCGGAAAACACCACCTCCATACACCCCCCTCACCATCCTCAACAACACCGTGTCGGCTGTGGACCACTTCAGGTTCCTAGGAACCACCATCTCTGAGGACCTGAGATGGTCTTCACACATAGACACTGTTCGAAAGAAGGCTCAGCAGAGACTGTACTTCCTGAGGCAACTCAAGAAGTTCAACCTTCCACAGGAGCTGCTGGTCATCTTCTCCACTGCCATCATTCAGTCTGTCCTGTCTTCATCCATCTCAGTGTGGTTTGGTTCATCCACAAAACAGGACAGGTCCAGACTGCAACGAATAATCAGGACTGCAGAGAGAATCATCAGGGCTGACCTTCCCTCCATCCAGGACTTATACAGGTCAAGGGTCAGAAAAAAGAGCTGTTAAAATCTCTGCAGATCCCACACACCCTGCACAAAAACTGTTTAGAGTTCTCCCTTCAGGCCGACGCTACAGAGCGCTGTTCACTAAAACCAGCCGCCACAGAGACAGTTTCTTCCCCCAGGCTGTTTCTCTGTTGAACATTCAATAAAATACAAAACAACAGCAGACAGATGTTGCAAATGCACCTTTTTATTTATTTATATATGTGTATATTTGTACATTGTAGATATGTATATTCTGTAGTGCAAAACAAAAACCAAAGAGCAAAGTGTACCGGAGTCAAATTCCTTGTTTGTATGTACAAACTTGGCAATAAAGCTGATTCTGATTCTGATTAACACGTGAAAAAAACAAAAAAAACGTTGCTTATTTTGCCACCTCTAGGTGCCCCGCGGCTGGTGTGACCATGAAAATGGCCGTGGGATGGGGCTTCCCGCAGCCAGCGGAGAAAAGAGGCAATGGTTGCGCTAAATGAGGCCATCAGCATGAGAATCGAAAAGGAAACGGCGCAGCTGCGTGATGTGCTCTGCGTTTTAACAGCACGGCACGGCTCGGCACGGCTTCGGAACACAGAAATGAAAAGGCAGAGCCAGCCACAAAGCAAACGCTCCAACAGCGGAAACAAACAAACCAAAAAAAAAAAAAAAAAAAATCAAGAAACGTGCTGTTAAAACATCTACATTGCAAATAAAGTGGGACAGCTCCACCAAGTTCCTACTGGGCCGCTTCTCACATGATTTTACCAACAAAGGCTCCCATAATAAGGAGAGAAAATATTTACAGTGACAAACATATAACCAGTATACATAGATAAGAAATGGCATAATATTTCTCCTGAATCCATGTCTGCAGTGGTCAAAAGCACCAGTCTTGAACTGATTGAAATCGGAATGTTATTTTATAATTGAAACAGGTATGGTCTACATGCCTTGTAGACCATACCTGCATCACATTTTAAAAGCTTCTCCTCCTTAGAAAGGTCATGCTGAATGGCTTTTGTTCCATAAGGCTGACCGTTTTAGCCCACATCTAGCTTATTTCATAACTGGCAAACTTCAAGTTGAATCACCATTTGAATATTTACAACATTTCTGAGATATAGGTTTTAGATCCAATCAAACTACAGAAACAGCTGTGCTGAAGATGGTGATAGAACAAGATCTAAGTGCATCATCTAATACTGTTGACCACAAAATTTCACTGGATAGGCTTATACTAACTGGAATCTCTGGAAATGCTCTCAATTGGTTTACTTTGTATCTCAAAGACAGAAAATCCTTTGTAAACATAAGTAATATGAAAATACACTTATGGTTTGCACTATGGAGTCCCGCAAGGCTCAAATTTAGGTCCCCTGCTTTTAAGACAGGGAATTAGTTTCATAGCTATGCAGATGACACAGAGCTCTATCTCACCACCAAATTAAAGTGCTTTTTAACTGTAAATAGATATTAGGCTTTGGATGGCATAAACCTTCCTTCTGCTTGATCAGGACAAAACAAACGTTTTAGTAATAGGCACAGACCTTCAGAGAGAGAAACTCCCACAACACAACAGTGGCAACGAACCTTTCAGATCAAAGAAAAAATGGTGGCGTTATATTTGATCATCTCTAAACATTTTTTACACCCCTTAAAACATGTTACACAGAGCACATATTCTCATCTGCACAACAGTTTCTCGGTCTAATGAAGTGACTATAATTTCTGCAATGCTGTGCTTTCTGGTCCTCCAAGGAAAATGCTTTTACTGGTTTTTAAAGGTATTTATAATTTAGTCAAAACAGTTTATCTGATTTGCTTCTTACATTTCAAGCCCAGGAGATCTCTCAGGTCTTCTGCTGACAACTTAAGTAAAAGCTAAAACTCATTGTTTTCTTACTACTGCCCTCACCTTTGGATCAGCCTTCCTGAAGACCTGAGGGCAGCTGAGAATGTTGCTTTTTTAAAAATCCAATTAAAACGGATATTTTGAGCCGAATTTTAGTTTATTCTCACCCATGTTTTAGTTTTTGTTTTTATCTTTTCAGCAAATTGAAGGTAATTTTTGTGTTGTTTGGTACTTACTTTTTTTCATTTGACTCTAATTTGTATTCTTTTTTCTCATTTTAGTTTAGATTTTAGTATTAGTAATAATACATCTGATGTTCCTTTCTTTATTTGTTTTATGACTGAAGTGCATTTTAACAGATTTAGAATTGTTATATTTTCACAACGTTTATATCGGTCTCTGTTTACTTACTTGCGACTTTGATCGTGATTCATCAGTTCTACAATATATTTGACATTTTACTCTTGTAAAATTTTTAATATTGTTTTGAAATTAAAAAAGTGCGAAGACCTCCCTGAAGGCTTTTCACACTTTGAAGACACCGAAATAGTGAGTTTCCCATTTTTACACAAGCACACTTTGTCTTGGTCAAAGGATTTTCTTTAAAAAACAAACCTGTTTTTCATCATTTTGTGAGGCTGGAACAAAAAAGTGACAGAATACCAAATTTAGAAGAAAACTTTATTTAAATTAATTCCACAAGACAGAATTGCTAAAGGTCTGACACATGGATGCAAGCCGAAATACCAGCAGGTTCATTTAAAGCCACCTTTAAAAAGCACAATATGTTAACCACACTCTTAAATCCTTGTGGCTTGAGGGGTTGAAACATTTTCTATAGTAACGGTTTTCCACTTTTTCCTACTCTAGTTTTTTTTTAAAGCAGGTTGTGATGAATAATTACAGGTTAAAGAAGTTTTAAACACAGTTATCTTTACTCTTTAACTTCCAATTCGAAGAAAAGAGTGTCTGAGAAACAGAATCAGTTTATGAAATCTGCCATAACCTTTACTTCACAATCAACCACTGTGAT
This sequence comes from Crenichthys baileyi, assembly GCA_036173005.1. Classification (NCBI taxonomy): domain Eukaryota; kingdom Metazoa; phylum Chordata; class Actinopteri; order Cyprinodontiformes; family Goodeidae; genus Crenichthys; species Crenichthys baileyi. The sequence goes on along the minus strand of JAHHUM010001157.1, from coordinate 695,728 downwards.
CTTCAAAGATGAGCTTAAAACTATTTTTTTCCTCCATTCATCACAACAGTAGAAATGAAAATCCCCTGCAGAATGTTCTTGTCCAGATTCCTTCCTGCAATATAGAGTAAAGCGAAAAAAGAGATTTAACAGAATAAAGACACACAATCACATCATAAAACATTTACCAGCACCTTGCAAAATTTTTCACACTCCTTCCACTTTTAACATTTTGACTCGTTACAATCACAGACTTCAATGCATTTTGGGGAATTTGCAATAGTTCAAAGTAGAGAATAACTATGAAATGGATAAAAACACTACTCTATTGTAGTTCACTGTAAAAGACCCCTCCGCGACAGACTGTGGCTGAGCTGGGCGCTCCTAGACGAAGTTAAGAGGAAGCTACTGAGGACTAGGAAGTCTCAGACTCTTGGTCCAGACGTGGACCGATTTTGAAAGCAATATTCCCCCATTATTGATTGGTGTAATGGACCAGAACAGCTCTAAAGAGTTGCCTCCTCCCCAGAGAGAAACGTTTAATTTTATATTAAGGAAATATGGACCTAAAAGCATCGAGTGCATTTATTAATTTTAGTCTGTAGTGCAACTTTTTTTTAATTTTCTTTATTCTGCCACTGCAATGTTCTAATTGATGTTTTCTGTTACTGCAAATACCTTTTTTCCAATCACGTAAAGCACTTTGAATTGTCTTTTTGCTGAAATGTACCATACAAATAAACTTGAGTTAGTGTTGTTGTCCTGTTGGAAGGTGAACCTCTGCCACAAGGTATGACCTGTATTCAGCATGATGCTGCCACTAACATGTTTCATTATGGTAATAATCTGTCCAGTGTTATGTGCAGGTTTTCGTCACACCTGCACACCTGCACATTTTGAACTTTGCTTGCAAAGTTCAAAATTGGTTTGTGACAAACTGCAAAAGGGACATTTTTTGGATTTCTTTTCACCATTCTTCTATAAAGGCCAGATTTAATTTAATATTTAATTAGCTACTTTTACTCAGGGCACTATTATTTTAAATTCTTCAATGTTTTAACAGCATATGTTAATCCAATTTTTTAAGGTTTTTTTTAATCAAAATACAACCTGTAATAGCCTTTAACTGATTTTTGTCCTATTGATTTTGCACATTTCTGTGATCCTGACAATTATAATTTCGTTCCAATCTTGTACACTATGTAATATATGTGGAATGCCAACAATACATCTGAATTTGATTTTTGGTTTTTAACTGTTGACAGATTCTCCAGAGATCCACGGCTCCTCCAGAGTCACTATGGACCTCTTGGCTGCTTCTCTGTTTGGTACTCTCCATGTCATGAGTTAAAATATATACTAAAGTTTGTGGTTGTAACATGACAAAATGAGAAAACATTCAAGGGCTCTAAATACGTTTGCAAGGCCTTGTACCTGCAAACCTAGCTAAACTCAAGGGAGTGTGGTTTCAATTTACGAACCACTTGGAAGACACTCATCGGTGTATAACGCAATGCTAATATTAAAATTATCATTTAGGACCACTGAGTGTGTTTTCTTTTAGGAAGCCAAAGACTCATATAAGAAAACTAATAAAATGTATGGTACTGAATTAAAGTCGAAAACAACATGTCACAAATTCAATGAAGACCCAAAAAGTAATTTTGAATTTATTAGCAGCGTTGATCTGTTTTCTGACAACAATCTCTAAAAATGACATCAAGACAAATGTGTGTGTAAGTGTGTGTGCGTGTGAGCTCGGCTACCTATAAAGACCAGCCTGTTTGTATGTGAATTTTCCTCCCAAAGCTGTGGAGTCTCATTAAACTCATATAGCTCGTGGACCCCCTGCAGCATCACTTGGTGGGCTTTACCTGCAAACGATACTATACCCTGAAAACACACAAGTCACAAGTAAAACATTAACCTACCACAAATGGATCATCTAACTGGTTAACAGACAATAAAACCACCGGGGAACTATTGTGATTTGTTGTACCTTCAACCGGATGACGGTCATGGGTTCCCCTGCTTTGTTACAGAACTTCTTCTCCCAAAGCAGATCCTGTGAAAATGGAAAATGGGTGTTTACTTTTCAAAGAGTGCTATGGCACCAGAGCTAATTAGCAATGGCAACAGGGACTAGAATAATAGATTGTGTCTTTACTTGGATGAAGGCATTTAGGGCATCCTCACAGAGGTCTCCAGGTACCTCAAACGTCACAGTTAAAATACTCTGGAGATGGCAAAAAATACATATATATTTATATATATATATATTACATTATCCTTCTTATGCCCACAAGGTATTATGTTTACTTTTTAGAGAAATCATACAAAATTTCATATAGTATAAAGTAGATTTAAATTCTTTTTAAAGAAATATATGGAAACCATGATGACAAAACGGTCATATTTCCATATGAAATACAAAGCTTTAACTGTGCCAAGTAGCCCAAACTGCATTTGATACAGTGGTTGTTGCACCGCCGCTTTAAAGGTTTAGGAAACTTATTTTCAGGCCTTGACGAGGAGCTACAACATTTAATTTACAAAGATGTTTTCAGTTTACTGAGACTAATTGTGAGTGATGAACAAAAGATGCATTTTTTACGCCCCGGCTGAGGACTTTGTCAATGAACGTGTCAAAACCCACAGCCCCATTTGGCACCCAAAACCTAGCGACGGTGCCTCGATCTTTCCATCGTTCTCACACACATGCTCTCCCTCCCTCTTCGATACTTCCTCACAACATTTAAAAGGACACTTTGCAGATATTTGGGGGAGGTTGAGGTTGAGGTGCTAAGGCTACACACTTTCTTGTCATCTGGTATAACAACAGAAAAAAACAGCATTCTCATTTACATGAAAAGGGAAGCGTGATGGTGACACTGGTGGAGGAGGTGTGGTCGTGTGTCAGGGGGGTCTGAGGGACGGTTGAGCTTTATGCGGGAAAAGGAACCCGAAAGAAAACAGACAAACAATGGTGTTATTTACCCACCCAAACAACCCGTCTGTCCTCATCCTGTGATAAAAGCTAACGAGTATAAAGCACAACTGATTGTAGCAGAGAGTCTTGTGGTGTGGTAAGGCTCTGCAAAATATGATTAAAGAGATGGCATGCAGCTATTTAAGAAAAATATGGGCGAAAGCTTAAAGAAACAATTTGGGGGCCTTGCAAAAATATTCAATACCCTTTGAGCATTCCACATACTATCAAGATCCTACAAGAGAACTTGAATGTATTTTATTGGCATTTTATGTGATACATAAGCACAAAGAAATGTATATTTGTGACGTGGAAGAAAATTTGTAGAACATTTTCTTCCAAGTCTGTATTCACCTCACTCTATTTTACCACCCATAAGTAACATCCAAAACCCATCATCCTCACAGTTAAAAATGGTGGTGGCAGCTTCTTGCTGTGGGGGTTAAAGTTTGTTGTTTCAAAGTTGCAAAAATATGAAAAAGTTTAAGGTGTAGGAACATTTTTTGCAAGGCACTCTATATTTTCCTATAAGGTCGGGAAATTCTAGTCAGTCTAGACATAATTCAAAGGGTCAGGTTGTTTTCAGCTCAGATTGGCTCTATTTGTAATTTAACATGAAAACATCAAACGCCTCAAGTTGATCGCAACACAAAAAGTAGAGCAGGGCGGGAGATTTCACTACGGTGTCGCAGCCCTAGGGTAATGCAGTGCTCTGTTTGAGCCCCGACGAGAGCGCATCCCCCTTTATCCTGCAGGAAACGATCTGCTAAAATAAATTAGCAAACAAAAAACATGGAAACTCCCTCAGAGATGCACAAAGCAAACTCTGATTGGTGCATACAAACCTTGTCCAGGTGTGGTCTGGTAGGTTTCACAAGCTGGAGCTTCTCAGCAAGCCTTTCAGATCAGATAAATGAATAGAGAAGATGAATTGTTTTAAAGTTCCATCCAACAAAGTAGTTTAAAAGGTAGAGGTAGAGTTATTAACATTGACAACATATACTAAATCAAACTTCTGTGATCAATAATGTTCAAGCTTTAAACATTACCTTATGTTTCATTTGCTGTTTGGATCAACAAAGATGCTAGCTAGGTAACATTTTTAATTAACTTGTTTTTTTAAAGGGCCTTAGGATTTTTGAAACGTTTTTATATATTTCTTTATTTTTGTGTTTGAGCAACCATGCCTAGGGGAAACCATGTTAATGTTTTTATAATAGCACATCTGACTGGGTTTTCCAAAGTAATATACAGGCTATGCTGCCAAATAACAGAGGAAAGACCGCCAAGGTGGGCCAGGAGCAGAACAGAGAGCTTTAAAAGTGGACTTTTAAAGCATTTATTTGGAGCCTCTTAAATTAATTTATGCTAGATCACTGCAAGTGATTCTAGCTTTTTCCTACAACTGAAAGTCATTTTTAAGAGCTTTCTCAAGAAGGTGGATTCTGCATTTTCTTATATTTGTGGGAGTATCCATGACATTGCACTGAAGCATAATTTAAGTAGTGGTTTAGTTCTTTTCATATTTATCCTCATCGACCTTAAAGACTGTGACGGATTAATCTGTGCTTAAACCACGGGTTCACAGATCAATTAGTTTTATTCACAGCCTTTTTCACCCGGTCCATCCTGTCCTGCTGACTCTAGAAAAACAAAACTAAAAAAAACAAGATGTTACATCATCTCAGTTTATGGACCCAAGGGATAAAAACACAACATAGTCTCACACGCAAACAGTCTGGTCACTCTTCAGTACCTGGAGATCAACAAAACAAGCCAGTAAATGGCAGTGCATGTTACACTGAACTGTAAAGAACAAGGGAATCTGCTAGGAAGTGGGCTGGCAGCTACCTTGGAGGCAAGTTAAATAGGATAATCTCCCTTTAAGTCTGTAAGCTGCTGCAGCCAGTTTCAATGTGTATGTTAGGGTTAGCAGCAGAGTCACCAAGCGCAGAATCGATGGTTTGTTTCTGAAGTCAGAACTTGGATCTGGGAATGACATAAGACACAATTCAAGTGCGCTCTAGTTAACAAGTCAGATAACCAGTGGGATTAGGTCATTACTGTGGTGTCAACTGATAGCACACATTTATTTCTCCCTACTCGTATAATGACGAATAATACAAATAAACTCTTTATTCATGCAACTTTTCCCACGTTTTATGTCCGCAGTGGACATATTGAATTTAAACTCGAGACTTTAAACTTTCCAAGTCAAAATTGTGACATTTTTTTTCATCTTGGAACTTATAACTTCCTGGTACAAGTCAAATGCAACAAAAACATAATGATTAACCACCTACACACTGAACTCGAAAGCTACATTTTTCTGATAGTTAGCAGTTAAAAGTGTCTTTTGGTCTGATATCATTTTAGATGAATTGCAGTTTATTCCAATTTTTAATTGATGTTTCCAGTCAGATTTATTCTAGCAGACTTTTTTGAGACAGTTTTTAGAAAGAGAAAAAATTATTATTCTTACAGGAGAGGTTTATAGTTTCGCTGCCATGACCACTCTGAGTGACTGATGGACTCTTAAAATATGACTGCATCATCGCTGCTAGCTGACATTTAATTTCTTTAATTTATCTTTTTTTAATTTCCTATATTTTTCTTTAAAATTGACGACCGCTGTTTGTTAGAAGACGTCCATCATGTTCGCCTCCAGTCATCAGTTGGCTCCGTCAAAACAAACGTGGCATAAACCAAACCCATGGCTACAAAAGTTTTTAAAGTTCTGGTCTGTAATTATGGGAGCACTTCAAGTCAGACAAAGCTCATTTTATTAAATGTAAAGAAAACATACAAATCAGACAATAGATTATTGTTTAAGAAGCTCCTCTAGCCTTCTAAATCCTTGTGATCTTGCGTGTAAAGAGACAGTTTGATTTAAACAGAACGCTTCTGATGCCCTCTCGAAGAGAAACTAGCAAATCCTAAAGTTGTATTAATTATTGTTACAATTTAAGTGTAAGTTTTGCTTTACGTGCCAAGTTTTGTGTTGGTGAATACGTTTTTTTCCTGCAAGCTCTCTCGTCGGGTATCTGAAGTAGCTTTAGCATCCGAGAACATTTTATAGTTGCTGTAAATAAAAGCAATAAAGAAAAACAACTTTGTTTTTTTCTCATTACTTTTATCTTTTCCCCCTTTTTTGCAGAACAAATGAAGTTTTTCTCATTGTATTTAGTCTCATAGCTGTGTCGGTGCTTAATGACAACCCTAAATGGACTTGCGAATGCTTTAGAAATGGCAATTAAATCCTCTTGGATACTGACCACAGCTCCCAAACAAACTATTACCCCTGTTCCCTCTGACCTCACAAGGAGGCTAAATGTTGTGTCCAGCTGCTTGAGCCCTCCGTGCTGTTAGTACCACACAGGCAGAGCGGCGGGGGGGGGGGGGGCTTCAAACGGCCAGCATGGGGCTGGAAACAAGGAGGGGCCACGACTCAAAAGGCAGCGGAAAGGAGCTATCTGTAGGGACAAGGGGGGCTCGCTGGGTGCCAGTGGACACATACAGCTCTAATCCTCTGCAGCTGGTCAAGAGACACTGACTCGGGGCATGTAAGGGAGCTTTAACGCGGCGGCCGGTTCATTCACATGAAGGGATGAACACCGATTCTATTCATGAGAATGAGATTCAGCTGGGGGATTCAATATGATGACCGTCCTGCGGTGTGATGGGGGGACGCTTAGTAAAAAAAAAAGGAGTCTGTTAATTAGAGAGAAACACGGCAGCAGCATCAAAGGCTGCTGTGAATGCAACTCAGACAATGTAGTAACAAAAGCTAACAATGGACTATAAGTATTTCTACCCTGCAAGTTTTACAAGAACGCTACATTATTAGGTAGCACCATACATACTATCAGAATATAAATATTGATGTACAAGAAACATCGAAGGAAGAATTTTCTTTTTTAGCTGTAAAGCATTTCTCAAATTCTCTTGTTCCCACAAATTGAAGGTATCTTTAAAAAAAACTGTTGCTGACTAGATAAATTAGGAAATCAAGTATCTTGTCACATCAACTGCTTTTTCCCCGTTTAAAAATGCTAAAAAAACGAAATATAATATTATACTAAGTTTAATAAAACTACATTTGATTAAGCAACGAATATTTGTAATGTTCAAATAAGATTCCAAGTATAGGGTCACAGGTCCTGATCAAGGGAATTTTAAATAAACTGGTAGAGCTGGTTGGATTTAATATATGTTTTTTTGTTCAGTTTCATGCAGCACGCATTTAAACTATGCTTGCCAATTACATATTTAGTGAGTTGGATGAACTTTGATATACCACACAAGAACAAGAGACAAAAGAACAAAAGACGCTTAAAATCGAGGAGAGACTAGTGAAGAAAACAATGATGTCACTGACCAGACTCTACTACTAATACCTGTTGCTGGTTTACCATCTCTGACTGCAGCAGCCACAACCTCAGTAAGTCATGCAGACATTTTCTTAAATAGATCACATGTAAAAACAACTCATTATACTGTGGATATAACAATTCTGGGTTTCCCCTTGTTAAGTGTTTTTCCAACCATCACCAACCCATTCAGTGTGAAAGAGAGACTGGAAAGGCTGCTGCACTAGTCTGTCTGTGTCGCATCACCGGCTCTGGGCCCTATGTTCCCCTGACTGGCGTCAGCTGTGGTACAAAGCTGCACAGAAAGCAGCTGAAACACTTAAATTTTATGACGTTTAAAGCGAAGCGCTAAGTTAATGACGCAGCAGAATACATTTTTCTGTAGGTTTTGTCTGTACACAGTTAACTGAGCTGCAAATCTCTAGTGAGCCTACTTATTTTATTTAGTTATTTTATTTGAAGAACTGTTGCTAATATATTTTTTTATGAAGTAGTGAATAAATGACCAAATTTGATACATTTTCTGGGCTTAAAAAGAAATAAAATTAAAGTGACACACTCAACTCACTTTGCTCCATCCTGAAAGTCAAATGAATGCAGATCCAGCACTTCAGAGAGATCCACCCTGCAAAAACAATAACATTTTTCTCCCATTTAATTTAAACCCAAAGCATCCCACCAGAGTAATTTCAGCTTTGGTCCTAAACTAACCCTTAAAGGTAACAACATGAACTAACCAATGACAAATGCTTTCACAATGCTGTTTCAATTAACCCCTCGCTGCACAGCCTTTCATCTGTTCACTCAGGTCTGAGCTCTGCAGGGGGGCGGCACACAACCCAAACACACCCAGACATTTCATTTACACCACCTTGTGTTAGGCCTCTGCGAGGTATACGCACATTCAAAATAGAGCCACCCGGCCGGCCATGGGGTCAGAGAGCAAAGACTGGTGGGTAACCAGACTCCAACGTGGGGTTGATGTTTACTCAGGGGGCTGTAGTTTGTGTTTGCTTATGTGCACGTCTCCTTGTCTGAACTGCTTCATCTTTGATACAAAGATCTGAGCAGGCGTTATGATAACACACCAGGAAATCTGGACCACAGTAAAAGCTACTTAACCTTTAGAGAATGACCCTGTATTCTTTTAGTAAAAAAGTGACATACCTTGATCTCTGGGTCTCCAGAATCTTAACAAGACCATTCACAGACCTGAGTTGAGAAAAGATAAATTACAATCAAGTGAAATGACAGCTCAGCCATACTTCTGAGCCCACACTACCAATGGAGGATTGGTTGTAAGAAGTTGTACCTGACAGTGTCTCGGACTTGGTTCAGTTCCTCCTCCTCCACCAGATCTGTCTTATTGATAATGGTAAGATCAGCAAGAGCAACCTGTCTGAGAAGATATTAAATAAAAAGTTAGTTGAACATTTTCCTTTTCCATGCATTACTTTCCTTTTAAAATTCTGAAACACTCTTTTTTTCTAGCTGTAATAATGGGCCTGTGTGGCAGGATAAACCCGGGTCCTTGGCCCAGTAGTCACAGTTCCAGACAGATTTGTTTTTCGTTTAACCACTATTCATAACATAGATATGGATAAATTTAGGCAGGAATCTATTTTTTTTCTTTCCATTTCTAACTTATGAAGATCAACACACAAATGCCTCATTTGAATTGCATGTTCTCTAATCTCTAAACTCTGCATGGTTGTCTCTTTGGCGAGACGGATTAATAGGGGGCAGAAAAGTTTTTATTCGGACCGGGCACACTCTTGGAGATGGTAAACCGATGGAAAAACCACGGAAACGAGATCTTTAGTGTTTTTGACTAGAAAATCAGAAACGTTATATATCTAGATGCCAATTTCAAAAGCTACTTGATTTTTTGTTTATTGGCATTTCTTTAAAATTAAGTTATTGCTGTTTAGTTTTTGATTAAAATACAGTTTTTTATTAATTGTTAATAAAAAACTGGTGTGATGAACAATCACTAAGTGAGCTCAACTTTGTGCAAAAAAAAATAATAGATTTTTGTTCTTTTATTGTTAAAATAACAAGTGAAACAAAAATACATAAACTTCGGCAGTCATACCTGGCTGCTTCATTGACGAGTCCATCTGCTTTTTCCTCTTTTAGTTGCTATGAAAGAGGAAATGATGGAGATGTTACAGAAACAGTTGCATGATTCATTTTACTATATCATAGGGCATTTTTCAACCATCTGAAAACCACCAACACTCCTATTTTTAGACCAATATTTCAAAAAATAAATGAGATGGGAGGCAGGTGAGCAGACGTGACAGGGCAATTACAATGGTCACCCCTCTGATATCAATTACTCTGTCAGCATGAGTTTGATTCCCTTCTTCTCTCCGTCAGGATTTCCTTCATCTCGCTTCACAACAGTTTGAGGACAGAACCACTCAAATGCCATGAAATGTGTCACTTCACTGAGCATGACACCTCTAAATTAGAGCCCATTATCTGGGTGTCACTTGTCTTGTTCCTTTTAAGCAGCACAAAGGAGGCAGGATGTGTTTGTTCACTAAAAAGAGAGGGGGGACAAGAATCTCACGAGATTAAGCAGACCCCTATAGACAAAAAGTCACAGCTACTTTTGTAACTGTACCAAATGTTCTCAGGCAACTATATCACTGTTTTTTTTTTATTATTTCACAGTTAAATTCAAAGTTTTCCTTGGAAAAACTACGGAACAAAATGATTTACAGCAGAATAATCAGCTCTCAAATAAACGGTTCCAATACAGAAATATTTGCATCACGTACCTGAAGCCCGTACTTGGCATCAATGACCGTCACAATGCCTGCAGTAAGACAAGCAAAACGGATTAATGCATGAATCGCAGCACCACAATCTGAACGCCTTCTGCTCTGAACTGAAACTGCCTTTCGGCGCCTGGCTGTGTTTCTCTGAAACAGAACATTTGGTGAACAAGCCGGTCTGAACAGAGAGGACAGCTGAGCATTCAGTGTGAGGAGCAGGAGAGCATTCATTCAAACAGCGAGTAAATAAATAAGAAAACATGTCTCAACAAAATAAGACTGCACTGCCAAAATGCACTTTTAGAGGTTCACAAAGTAAGAATTCAGAGCAAACTAAATATAATGTAATAAAAACTGAGTTAAAATTCTGGCCCGACTATCACAGCTCATGTTACTTGGGTTTATGGTTCCAGTCCAGAGGTTAACATTCACTTATAGTGGGTATGAATGTCATTTAAATTGTTTATTTGAGCAGCTCTTTTCTGGATGAACTGATGCCACAACCTACAACTTTAATGAATTTTAAAAACAATAACTGTGTGCTCAAGTTGAAATCTATTTGATTTCCTCTTATCCAGAATGGATCCTGGCTTAAATATACGCAAAATACTTGAATGTTCTTTAGCACATTCTACTCAAATTACATACGTTGTGTAGTCATAAACATGCATCACTCATAATTCTGGCTGGACATTTAAACACAATGCTTGGCAGAAATGGAAAAGGTTCTTTTAATAGGTCCGTTTCTTCGTGGATCATCCACATATTTTTAACAGTGTTGCTATTCCAGAAGCATCATGTTGGCCTGCTCCATCCATGTATGTTTGATATCATTGTCCAATTGAAACAGCCAACTGAGTCCAGGTTCCAAAACATCATACCCAAACTGTCGCCCCTCTGAAGAAGGAAAATTGGTTAGGATTTACTTTCAGGAACAACACAGGAACCACCAAGGCTTTAACCTGGCACAAAGTAAGCTGCTGCTGACCAAAGAAGAACCACAGGCACCATAACTGACACCTTCACATCTATAGAACACATTACTTAAGGTGGTAGAAACATCATACTGGGGCCTGATTCACCACAAGTGGTACTGGTGTACTGAACACACTGGATAAGGAGGGAGGACTATCTTTTAAAAGTTCCAACTTCAACCGGAATCAACAACTTCCAGGGAGCCAGCTTGCGTTAGGCACATCGCACTTGGCGAATAAAACCGCTCAGGGTCGCGTACAGTTTGGCAGCAATTTGACATGGTGGCGAATGATTGCTTGTGATCTTACTTCATTTAAAAATCTAATGGCTTTCATGTGTAATAAACCTCTGCCAGCCCATTAACATTAACTACAGAAGCTGTTAGAGGTGCAGGTCAGAGTGCTGACGAGCTGAGCTATCACGTTGAATTTTCTAACCATGGTGCTCCTCAACCAGCTGCAGTACATGTATCGGTCGGGTTGTGGTCTTTTGGTAGAACACCTGTTACCTATGCAAGTCTGTAATCCACAGAAAACGCTGCACAAAGTCACGGTCTGTGAGTTAAAGTTAGTTTTTTGGTGAAACTCGATGTTTCCTGCCCGTTTATGTTGCAAAGTTTACTATGTTCACATTTAAATTGATTGTGAACGTTATGCTGCCATCCATGTGTTATTTTTAGCTCGCGTAAGTGACCTCGGTAAGCGGCGCTGCAGGTGAGGGAGACGGTTATTGTTTGCAGCAGTTCCTGCAGCTGCTGCCCCTTATATTAGCGTTGATCCATGGATGCGTCAGAGCTCATTTTCTGTACAACAACCACACACACCACTGAAAACCTCCCTTTTATCCTCTTGTACAGTCAATGTTTTCTGTGAGGGAATAACTGTGATTACAAAAATTCAGTGATCAACTGGAAAAAACATTATACATACCTTATTTCTTAGTTATTCTTTAGTTTTGCAGAAATGTATTTGTTATCTTCTCTTTGTATTAGTTCCTATAAAATGTATATAAAATATCCACAAACCGTAATTCATATTTTTCTGTATCCGGCATAGGCAGCAAAAAATAACCTAGTTAGGACCTGAATTTGAGAAAAAAAAACTACTAAATGTGGGATATTTCTGTTTATGGAAGGAGAAAGTAAATTATTTAACTATTAGCAAAAATTGTAATACTAATTTGGTCCTATGTTTTCTAGAATGTGGATGCAACTTCTCCATTATGTTGATTTCTGTATTTCTTTCATTAGAACGGTGCTTTTAAAAATATAAATTTTATTCATTTCTATATCTTTTTAGAAAATACACAGTTTGGGTTTTAACAGTCAGGTTGGAGTTTTTGTATTTAAGTTGATAAAGATTGCTGCCAGTTGAGTAATTTAGTAATTTAAGCTAAAGAGCTGAGAGAGAACCCTGAACTATGTAGTTGAAACATTTGGTTGTTTAACCAGGACAATAATACCAAAAACTAATAAAAACTGCTTTTGAAAAGGAAGAAGCAGGCTAACATCAAGGTTCTACAGCTTCCCCAGATAAAAAAAATTAAAAAAACAAACACACTGAAAATTTGCAGACGATGCCTAAAAGCCCAGACTGCAACAGGGAATCACAAATTCTGCCAAGAAGAGCGGGCTTTTCAACGGGGTATACAAAACAAGGCAGTAAAATGCCAAAACAGACATTTGAAAATTCTTACCATCTAAATAGACGTCGCTGCCAAGCTCTGCATCGACCCAAAACATGGAGGCCACAGCTCCTGCAAAGAGGAGCTGGTATGTTAGGATAGGGAAATAGGAGAAATGGGAGATACACATTTAACATGGGGTGAAAAAGGAGATCTAATTCACAAATTTAGGAACAGATGCATCTTTTTATGGTTAAATTAGATTAAATGATGCAGATTCAATTTTTTCCATTTGTAAAAACATGTAATCTATAAAATTCTCACTCATCTATATAATAGAACAGCGAACAGCTTTATTGTGTGAAATTATGTGTACTCATTACCTCAGAAAACAAAGTATTAAAAAACAATTTCTGTATGAAAATTGGACTATTAGTTTTAGAATTATGATTTTTTTGCCATCATAAGTCATTAAAATGCCTTCTTGTGCTTCTTTTTCAAACAAAATGCTTAAACAAATTTATCTGCAAAAAGAAAGAAAACTGAAACCAGATAGAAAATGTGAGCTTCATTTCAAGCTCACTCAAAGTGATGAAAGAAAACTTGATGTTTTTGCCTGTTTTTATTTAGAAATCAATCTACTTTGAGACTTCCAACTCTAAACAATTTTTTCAGGCTGAGCTCAGAAAAGCAGATAAAAGCAATTTCAGAAGCTATCAATTGTTCAAGTCCTCCTGGTATATTTGGTTTGTTTCAATTTTGCACTTTTGTCAAAAGGATAAGTAATAATTGCGAATATTTGAAGGGTGCATAATGAAAACACAGATTTTGAATGGCATGTTTCACACAACTCATCAAACCTCCTGCTTGATAGAACAGAGGAGAATCCTCCTGGGAGTCTCTATGACTGACAGAGCTGCCGGAGCCAATGACAGGCCTGTCGGGGTCCATAACGAGCCAATGACGAGGGAGAGGAGCGAGGATAGCCCCAGTCTGAGTCTGCTCTGTTTGCTTTGACCGAGAGCTCGGGTAGCGACTGTCTGCCTGCGACACTACCTCCTGACACCTGTCACTTAGCGACACACCACAATGCTCGCCCTTTAATAGCCTAAAGCTGATTTCCAGATAGGCAACAAAGAGAAGAACGGACAGTTAGATGCTTTCCAGGCTTCCCCTTGATGTTCCTGTCACAGCAACACAAGTCTGATCTTCAGCTTGTCAGAAAATGTCCAACTTTTAATGTGAGCTTTACAAAGTATCTGGAGGAACTACCAATTTGGACACACAAACAACAAAGAAAAAGAATTTTGTGAACGGTGGATCTAAAATGAACTGAAAAGAAGAAAAGATTTTTATTTTTTCCTTTTGTTTAACTCTTGCACAACTTGTGAAGTGTGAGGATAAATTCATCTTTTATTGCAACAATCTAACACTGAATAAATGTGAAAAACCCAAAATGGGGAAAAATTCCATGTTAAAACAAAGTTTTGTTTCCCTTTAAATCCTTCCCTAAAAATCACTCATGTCAGCCCTATTGATCCCTTTAAAATAAAGGCACTTCACGTGTTTTTCAGTTTAGTTTTTCTGCAGCTGATCATCACATCTAGAACGCTCATGATGTGTGAACGTGACGTGGAACAAAGTCCACAAAACATGCCAACTAAACACAGATTCAAGTCTAAATAAAAACTCTTTATTATAATGTCTTTTGATGCATCTTTACCAGTGCTACCAATAACTGTAGGGGGCGCTGTACCTTAAAAACATTAAAGAATTATCTAAATGAGTTTTAAATGTACTACATTCATACTTTAGTGATGTACTGTAATAATTTAGTCATTTTTGCCAAATAACAATGATAAAATATGGGTTTTATTAATTATTAAGAGTAGTTGAGTATTACTGTGGGTTGGAAGAGTTTTTGTAGCAGTCGTTCTTCAGTAGAGAAGAAAACATCTCTGATCAAATACATTTGTGAAGACAGAAAAAGGGCAAAAATGCCTCAATTAATCACAGGGATAAAAGTGAGACGAGTCTATAAGGAAACACAAATGTATAACAAAAGTCATGTATGAATTCAGCTTGATGCGTATTACCTGGATCAGCAAGTCCCGTTGTTTCTAAAAGGATGTAGTCGAACTTTCCTTTCTTCTCCATCAGGTTTTCAATGGCTTTCAGCCCGTTGTCCCTAAAGAAAAAAGAAAAGATCAAATATCAGACAAAAAAATACAGTCTTTTAAATTAAAGTACTTATGTTTGATTTAAACAAGAAGATTTATGTGCAAAAAAAATCTAAGATATACCATAGATTTAAAATCTAACACCAAACAGGTTACAGTCATTTTCAAACCAGTTCAATGAAGCTTAATGTTTATTTATTTATACAGGAAAGTTTCTTGAGACCTATTTACAAGAAACTAGAGGCTTTCGTAGCTGTCTTTTGATAGAGAGATATGTGCATCACCCAGGGGCACATCGACATGTGAGAGAAAGAAGCTGGAATCAAACCCACAACCTTTGGACTGCAAGACGACCGCTCTTCTCATTAAGAGTCTACAGTACCACTGGATGTTTCTACTGTTAGGCCATGTCTGCTAATTAAGATGGAGAGTTACCATATTTATTCATAGCTGCACAAGTCTGAGTATTTTAGAAACAAGCAGTGAGAACCGAGGAAGTTAAATTAAACAGTAGGTGTTCAGAGATTTGTTGGTTTCAACTTGTGCGGCTTGTGCCAAGAGAAACCGTTCAAATCAACAATTCCAGAGGTAAACATGTTTCTTAAAACAGCATTAAGACACCAGTGACATAAAATGCACAACGTACATAAACAAGAGATACCAGACTATGGTTTGTTTCAATTTTGATAAACACAATTAGAATTATTTTCATTTTTCTGTTTTTTTGAAGCACTACTAACAACTTTGAAATAAATGAACTGGTCCAAATCTTCCTCAATACATTTGAAATGACCTGAAGTTCCAGCACATACTTAACAGAGCAGCAGAGGCAGCCATTTCTCAGCTCCAGCCACTCCTCATACAGCTCCCCTGCCTGGCTCACTGCGAGCGACTTCTCAAGAGCGCTCCCTGCAGGAAGAGGAGGGAGGTGCAGGTGGAAACAGAGGAAAGGCAGCTTTCAAGAATACTATCATGTTTCAGTTAAAACTGCAAAATGTTTCAGTCGGTTTTTAAACATTCAGGACATTTCAGCACAAAGCATTTACTAAGGTGGGTTTTTTAGTATCTGTGTATTCCACAAATACGTAAGCCCGATTCAGTGGAGTGCTAAAAAACGTCTGATAACAGATTTTTTTTGTTTTTGTTTGGCAACTGGATTAACTCAGATTAGTTCTATTTTAAACTCTATGGCACCTAGACTTGTTAAATTTGGACTGGATTATCCAACACCAAATACAGATTCGTGAAAGCACAACCTTTGTTAATGTCAACATTTTTGTAAAACGTACCACAGGTCCGGTTTGAAACCCAAGTCTTAGGGGGTCTACAGGCCAACGAAAAGGTTTGACAGAAATTCAGACTAAGGCTGCAACTAACGATTATTTTGCTAATCGATTAATCTGCGACTATTTTTCCAATTAACCAATTAATAATCAGATAGTAAAAGGTGCTTAACAAGCGATTTTTACAGCATTCGAACCAGGTGAAGTTAGAGCTATGCCACTTAAGTTCTGGAAAGAGCTTATTTACAGAAAAAGAAGGTTTTTCATCTTAAATGCAAAATATATATATATATTTTATGTTCACTCTTGGCTTAATTACTTCTGAGTGGGTTGTTCTTTCAGTAAATGACGTTTTCATTTATACTCCAATTAACGATTATTCAATTACTAATTTAGTTGACGATTATTTAAATAATCGATTAATCCGATTATTGTTTCAGCTCTAATTCAGACTGTTATGTGGTAAATCAGAGATTCATAAAAATCTATGCAAAAAACATGTTTTTCTTCTATATGACAAAATAAAGATTATAGACTGGAAACTCAAACATTTTTCCATGCTCGATTTAGGTTTTCCATTTCTATCCAGAGATGAAAAAATTGTAAAAGCAAATTTTACTCTTTTCCAGACTTTTCCAGACTCTTCTGTTGTGGAAACAGAAGAGAACATTTTGAATATTTTAGACCCCTCACACCAAGAATATTAGCTGTTGCCTTCAGATAAGGCTGCATAAAAGAACATTATAGCAATAAAAACAGCTTTTTCCCACTAACAGTTTAGTTCATGAAGAATAACCTGCCCTGCATGTCTTAAACACTGCAGCATCTCTCTCTGGGTGGATATGATTTAAATTACTTTACACTGTACATATCATCCAATCCATGCATTATATATAAGTAAGAATCTCATGTAAACTTCCTGCTCCTAATCACAGTTGTATATATAATCTTGTAAGCAAGCATTAATATGTCAATCATGTACATTTCCTTATTACATTTGCCTGTTTTTAACTTTAACCTAACTCTCAAATCCATTTAATTTGTTTTATATCCAATAATTTTGTGTACTTCTTTCGTTGCACATGAACTGTGCATGGCACAAACGCAACATGCATTTAACCACCTACAGAGCAGGCTGTACATGTTTTCAGCTAGATTTAACTTCCGTTTCCTGTTTCTCATTTACCTTCTCCAAATTCATTGAGAATGACTGCAATCCGCTTATTGTGTTGTTCCGTCAAGATATAATTCAGCAGTGTGGTCTTCCCAGCTCCTGTAAAGAAATGTTGAGATAGCAGTTTAAAATTGGGAACCAGGCGGAAAAGGAAACATAGTTTTGAATTTGTTTCCCCTAATCCTTCTTTCCCTGTTTTTAGTGTGTGACTCTAATGATACTACCCAAAACTTGCTTTGCAGTCTTTGTCGTACTCACACCTCTTTCTGACCTATCTGAAATGGTTCAGCTGCAGCAACACATCTTGGAGTTGAGTACTTCATAATAAGGTTTTATACACACACACACACACACACACACAACGTGAGACGGAGGTGAAGGCTCACCTTCCAACAAGTCAACACCAGATAAGATACAGAGATACAATGGAATAGTTTGGATCAAAGCATATCCATGTGTTTGAATGGCTTAATCAAAATCCAAAAGTAAATCCAGTCCAGAATATGTGGCAAGACTTGAAAATAGTGATAAAATACACACCAGGCTTTTCATATTGTTATGTGTAAAACATTTTAGACAACCATGCATGCCTTGTGTTGGCCCATCCCATAAAATCCCAATAAAAACGATTAAAGTTAGTGACTGTAAACTGATAAAATGTGAAAAAGTTCAAGGGGTATGGATACTATACGCTGTACTTATGATATAA
This sequence comes from Crenichthys baileyi, assembly GCA_036173005.1. Classification (NCBI taxonomy): domain Eukaryota; kingdom Metazoa; phylum Chordata; class Actinopteri; order Cyprinodontiformes; family Goodeidae; genus Crenichthys; species Crenichthys baileyi. The sequence goes on along the minus strand of JAHHUM010001157.1, from coordinate 677,660 downwards.
AACAGTCTGAGTTAACAATCTTGCAACTTTGTCTGAGCCTTTAATCCCCTTATTGGCTCATTACAGGTGTGAATCCAGATCTCACCCAGGTAGCCGGTGATGATGGTGACGGGGATCTGCCGAGCTGGTGAACTAGTCTGGCTGTCGATGGGCACCAACTCTGGACAATCATCCTCCTCCTCCATTATATAACCCTAACTGGGAATAATGTGTGTAAAATCTGGATCAGATGTTATAGGAACAACTTTTAGAAATGCAAATCCCATAAACCAGCTTTAATGGATTAAAGATCTTTATAATATTGACTCGAAATTAGGTTTTCTCTTTCTATAACTTAATTCTAGGCAAGGTTGTGAACAAAAACAACTCCCTCACTCATTAATATGTTTGCCGGAATCTAACGTAATTTTTAAATATTAATACTAAACAGTGTATAGCCAGGTTATCCTACCTGCTCAGCCAACACGGCAACACAACAAGTTCTTAAATTACAAAAATATTAAAAAGAAATCTGCGGATGACAACTTTTCTCCCAGAAAGAGCTTTACAGCCCTCGACTTGTTATTACAGAGTGCAACGCTAACTACAGTCCGGTAAAATCCTCAAGCTGTAGCAATGGTTCCGCTTTTTTACCTTCTATTTTTACAGTTCCAGAATTACAAACTACAAAATTAATAGTTATTCCTCACATCAAGATGAAAATAAATAGCGAGTATGAACAATCACAGCGTATTTGTGATACCATATAAATGAGTATTTCGGTTTTTTCACTTGTACTTGCAGTAGTTTGGTAGGACCAACGGACTTAAATAAGGTATGCAGTGACATGCATCAACCAGAAGATGGCGACAAAAACATTTCAAATGATCTTACTGAGATCATTAATTAGAATTAATTTGAATTAGAATGAATCACTATTGTTTATTTTAACTTATCAGATCTTAGTGAATAATTTAAGTTATTTCCTCAATCAAAAAATCTATATGTAAAGAGCACTTTTCATTTACAATGATAAAAACACAAAGTGCTTCATATAAGAAAAAAGAGAAATGAAAAACAAACAAACAAAATGTGACAGTAGAAAATAAAAATAATGCCTGAAACATGAGAGTGAAATGCGAGAAAGAAATGCACAGAAAAATATGTAACAGAGATAACTGAAGAAATGCCATCCAATTTAACCTTGGTAGACATTAGACAGATGTAAACATATTAAGCATCACACATTATAAAATCCTATTAAAACTAAGACCCTAACAATCAAAGGACAATAAAAAAAGTAAAATTAAAAGCAAGCATGCATTTAATTCAAATAACTGATATAAAATTAATAGATGACAGAAATTAATTAAAATAAATAAGGATAGTAAATAAATGTAGAAAGTACAATAAAGACACAAATATAATTAACTTAATATACATAAATTTACATTTATACATAATTTATACATAAATGAAAAAGCTATAATCATAAACTAATACTTTGTAAGACCACAAGCAACAGGTTCTGCTGCAAAAGTGTGACAATTGTAGCCCAAGTCCTGGATATATCTGTGCCGTGTGGCTCTCGAAGTGACTCGAACTGCAGTGTGCACTTTGTGACCCTCCCACAAACTCTTGAATGGACTTTATGTCACAATCTTCTCAAGGCTAGGGTTATCCCTGTTGCTTGTACACCTCTTTCTATCACACTTTTCACTTTTTTCTTCCAATCAACTCTCCATTAATATGTTTCAATACAGAGAACAGGCCAACTTTGTTAGCAAATACCTTTTGTGGTTTATATTGTTTGTGGATAGTGTCATTGACTGCCTGTTGTCAAGTCAGCTGTCTCCTCCATTACTGTGTAGAGGCCATAACATTTCAGGAGTCTAATTTTCTGTAAAACTGAATTTAGGTTACTTCAAAACTGACATTAAACCTGAAAATGTGGTTCATGCAAGTCAACGCAATGCTATTTGGATAAACCATAGACATACAGTGCAGGTCAGTCTAGTTTATTAAAGCTGTATTTATTAATTTATTATTTATTCCCTTTCTAACTTTAAAATGTTGCCCAAACAAGTCAAAATGATGGTGTTGGGTCAGATTATTCAACACATACAGTATGAACATTATCTCTATGAGTATAACGTAAAGTAATCCACACCTTAGAAGGAGTCAAACTTTCTTGTAAACTTCAAATGAGTTCTTGGTATATAGTTGTGTTTTGTAGAGGACTTTGAAAAACGTTACTCTTGACTGGCATCTTTTTGTTTCCACAATTTTCCTAGGAAAATTTTCCTGAATCTCAAATGAAAAGTATCATATGCAGCATGTGCTTAAAAGTTAAAAAGAAAACACATGAACAGCATCTAAAGGTTTTGTTTTTGTTTTGTTTTTTAAAAGGAAAACAGTCCAGCAAATACCTGACACAGCAGAGTCAATTTTTACATAAGGGACCCATATGGGCATGAAGTAAGTTTAACAATGGACCGCAGATGGGACTGCCCATAAGGTTTTAAAAATGGTTACATGATAATACCCTATATAGTTTTAATGCATTGTAGTATGGAGCAAAAAGTGAGACCTATGTGTATTTCCAGTTTGAACTGATTTTACCAACTGATAATACCTATTTGGGACCCAGCTAAGACCTACATACATTTACTGGTTGTCAACCCAACCAGGTTTAGTTTATTAACCCAAGTGGGTCCTATATAAGAACCCAGGTCCAGTTAGTGCCTATCCTACCTGGGCAAAATCTATATGGGGCCCATTTACACCCGTTGGCTGGCAGGACCTGAGAGATCCACTGTCAGGAGTCTTTACAGCCAATAGTTTATGGGGAACTTGCTTGTAAAATATGATTTTTTACATGTGTGATTCCTGGTATTCTTAATTGATCTTTGTGTCAGAATGGTAACAAAGTGCCAAAAATATCTTATATAAAATTGGTTATTTGCTAAGATGTCTATTATGTGTTGCCACAACTGGTTCAACCTATCAAACTGGTGAAGCAGAAAATTAACCAGGAGCTGTCTAGGAGCCTTTTGAAGCCTAAATAAATCACAGGCCAAAATTAACAAACACTTCAATGAAAATCACAAAGCAGTCTTCTGAAATGGAAAAAGTGAAAAAAAAAACAAAAAAAAACGGTTTGTAGAAATTAATGAGAAAGTGCCAGAAAGGCCAGCAGACCTATTGTTTAAGAGTACTTTAAAACCCTGATCCTCAAAACTTTTCCACAGGTGCTACATTTAAAATTTTGACTATGACTGAAGTGACTTCTCTGTTTTTAATTTAATCCTGGCCCCCTTAAACACACAGACACATGGATTTAACTCATGAATAAATGAATTAATTAATTTGTAAAAACTCCAACACAGAAAAAAATAATCAAAGAATTGATCCTTCTTGGTTGTTCATTTTGATTTTATACTCTTTTTCTTTTTTTGCAAAACCTTGGCTTAGAAGCAAAGTGCATTTTGAGGTAATTTTTTTCATGTTTTTTTCTTCTTTATTTCTATTTTCACTTTTCCTGACGTTGAAATCATTTTCAAAATGTTATGTTTTACTATTTTCTGCAATATATAGGATGGTATCTCTTAAACTAACACATATATAAACTTTATGTGCCCTGTCCTCACCCACAAGAATATACTTCAATCGCCAAAATGGGCAATTAAATGGTTAGAAAAAAATATCCAGAATAGTAAATACAATTTGAAATTTATAATAGCATGCACAACCACTGTGATATATGTCTATGAAATCTTTTGTTTTATCCAAGGAACACAGTTAGAGCAATTTAACAAATTAGCAATTTAAATCAAAAAATAAAATAAAATAAAGTGGGATGGGGAAAAGCAGTGGGGTTTGATTGACACACAAATATTGACTCACAAATATATTTTAAATAAATAAAATATCAAATTAATTGATTTATAACCCAATAAATAAATGACTAAAGGACTGACTAGTAACGCTCATTTCAGCAGCGAGGGAGCGCATGTGCCTCATGCATCCACCCTGTCCCATCCTCCTCCTCCTCCTCCTTCCTCCTTCCTCACCGCCGGTGTCTGACTCCCTCTATCTCGCACTCACTCTCTCAACGGGATACCTCAAAGCACATGCGGAAGTTTCCACCCCGGGCAGCTGCTGCTTCTCCCGCCGCAGCTCAGATGAGCTTGTGACAGTTGATCAGTAGGAGGGAAGGCAGTGACAGCCAGGAGGTGGGCGAGGCGACACCGCCAGGAAACACCACAGCCGCGGCCGCTGGACTGGACTTCAGACCCTCGCATGGCTTCTCTGGGCAGCGCAGAGCGGCGTGCTTTCGCTCTGAAGATCAACAGGTAAATAATAAAAAAAAAGGTAAATAAATCCTCCTGATTGTTTTGGCGCTTGGAGATAAATTACGGAGTGAATGCAAAACTGTGCAGAGAAATAATGGGACGGAGCCGTTTGTTCCTCGCAGAGCAGGCAGCCACATGTTATGAATGTTGAAGCTGCAGGTTGTTTCACTCTGCCCCGGAAAAAGACAGCCTGGAGGGCTATCAACTGTCCAACTTTACTCCAGCTTTACTGGAACTATTTGTTAGGATCTGTTACAACAGGTCTGGTAATAGTGACAGCCATGTTATCTTTAATAAATGCACACGTAGCCTATTTATTGTTGACCGAAACTTTGTGCTTTAAATCTGCCTGTGAATGTCTTTGTCATTTCCTCTTCTTGACCCAGCGGATTCTACAGTTTCTAATGTGATCATTTCCTGTGGTGTGTGAGACAAGCCCTTAGAGCTGGTATAAATGAGGAGGGATGTGATCATAGTTCCTGCTCTGAAGCTGACCAGGTGTGGAGGAAGTATGCATATAGAAGTCTATTGTGTGCTACAGGGGTTGGACAATGAAACTGAAACACCTGTCGTTTAGTGTGGGAGGTTTCATGGCTAAATTGGACCAGCCTGGTAGCCAGTCTTCATTGATTGCACATTGCACCAGTAAGAGCAGAGTGTGAAGGTTCAATTAGCAGGGTAAGAGCACAGTTTTGCTCAAAATATTGAAATGCACACAACATTATGGGTGACATACCAGATTTCAAAAGAGGACAAATTGTTGGTGCACGTCTTGCTGGCGCATCTGTGACCAGACAGCAAGTCTTTGTGGATGTATCAAGAGTCACGGTATCCAGGGTAATGTCAGCATACCACCAAGAGGACGAACCACATCCAACAGGATTAACTGTGGAAGCAAGAGGAAGCTGTCTGAAAGGGATGTTCGGGTGCTAACCCGGATTGTATCCAAAAAACATAAAACCACGGCTGCCCAAATCACAGCAGAATTAAATGTGCACCTCAACTCTCCTGTTTCCACCAGAACTGTCCGTCGGGAGCTCCACAGGGTCAATATACATGCCGGGCTGCTATAGCCAACTTTGGTCACTCACACCATGCCAAACGTCGGTTTTCAATGGTGCAAGGAGCGCAAATCTTGGGCTGTGGACAATGTGAAACATGTATTGTTCTCTGATGAGTCCACCTTTACTGTTTTCCTCACATCCGGGAGAGTTACGGTGTGGAGAAGCCCCAAAGAAGCGTACCACCCAGACTGTTGCATGCCCAGAGTGAAGCATGGGTGTGGATCAGTGATGGTTTGGGCTGCCATATCATGGCATTCCCTTGCCCAATACTTGTGCTAGATGGGCGCGTCACTGCCAAGGACTACCGAACCATTCTTTAGGACCATGTGCATCCAATGGTTCAAACATTGTATCCTGAAGGCGGTGCCGTGTATCAGGATGACAATGCACCAATACACACAGCAAGACTGGTGAAAGATTGGTTTGATGAACATGAAAGTGAAGTTGAACATCTCCCATGGCCTGCACAGTCACCAGATCTAAATATTATTGAGCCACTTTGGGGTGTTTTGGAGGAGCGAGTCAGGAAACGTTTTCCTCCACCAGTATCACGTAGTGACCTGGCCACTATCCTGCAAGAAGAATGGCTTAAATCCCTCTGACCACTGTGCAGGACTTGTATATGTCATTCCCAAGACGAATTGACGCTGTATTGGCCGCAAAAGGAAGCCCTACACCATACTAATACATTATTGTGGTCTAAAACCAGGTGTTTCAGTTTCATTGTCCAACCCCTGTATGTGTTCTCTGTAGTATACTTCTATTATGATTACCTCAGCAATTGGGTCTAAAGCCCCATGTGTTTTTTGGTAATACTGCAGAAGTTAACAGTGCACTGGAGTTCATTCACATTTTGAAAGTGGATATGAAAGAGGGGGGCACAAACAATGTATGTTTCCTTCATAATAATTCCAAAACTAAGGGTATTTTCTTTTCCTCCAGTTAGTTGCAATAGAAATAGTTCTCTGCTGTATCACAAATGAATGAGTTTGTCAGTTGTTAGTATGATCTCTTCTTCGTTTCCCTATGCACAGTAACACGAGAGCTGCATTCTTGATTGAAATAGCCAGGAGAAATCGTGGTTCTCTGTTTTTGTGCTGCACTGTGCAGAGCTGAGCTCAGCGGCTTGGAGATGAGAGCGAAGTTGGGTCAGAGCCTGTATGCAGTGATGAGCCAGCATCTGGGCTGGCTAGAAGATGTGGTACTGTACAATGTGCACAGTGTTTGAACAGATTTTTGTATTGACTGTAAAGCTGTATTGATTAAGCCTCACTGAACCATTTGAATGCAACAACACTGATGTTTGCATTGGTTTACAGATATTTTCTTAGTTGTTGGGGTTTCATCATGTTTTATTATGCTAGAGTTTCTCCTGTTTTAAATTAAAATAAGAGATTTCAAGTGTGAGAACTTCAGTGCATTGCGGAAATATCCATACCCTTCAGACTTTTCCACATTTTGTCAAGTCACAACCGCAAACTTGGGGGTGGAAGAATAATAATTCCTGTTTTGATTTTTTTTTTTTGTCACAAATAAAAACCTAAAAAGAGTGGCATGCTTTTCTATTCAGCTCCCCTGAGTCAACATATGGAACAACCGCCTTCTGCTCCAATGCAACTGCAAGTCTTTTGGTATATGTCTCTACCACTGTTTCATATATATAAACTAAAATGCACTTTGACTATGCAATTCTAACACATAGAAATGTTTTGATCTCTGTCATTATCGAAGAAAAGCATCCCCACAGCATGATGCTGCCACAACCATGTTTGAGCATGGGCATGGTGCGTTCAGGGTGATGTCCTGTATTCGTTTTTCACCACACATAGCTTCATAGTTTTGCATGTAGGCCTAAAAAGGTTCAATTTAATTGCATCTGACCAGAGCTTTTTCTTTCACATGGTTGCTGTGTCCCCTCCATGGCCTTTAGCAAACCTAAAACCAGCCATCTTATGTCTTTCTTTCAACAAGGGTGTTCTTCTTGCAATTCTTCGATAGAGGACAGATTTGTAAATTGCATAGTAGTTGTACTGTCAACAAATTCTCTCACCTAAGCTGTGGGTGGCTGCAGCTCCTCTGAAGTTACCGTCTAATTAATTTTCTCACAGCCTGTCAGACTGTCATATGTTGATATGTTTGTAGCTGTTCTATATATCTTCATAGTGATATATTGAACAGGGCTCTGTGATATTTCAAAGCTTAGGAGATTTTTGTTTAACCGTAACTTGCTTTAAACTACACGACTTTTTGAGGCCTTCACAAAACAGCTGTATTTATACTGACATTAGTTTAACCACAGGTAGAGTCATATTATTAACTGGTTGCACTGCGTTTTAGTTTGGGGTATCAGAGTAGAGGGAGCTAAATGTGAGATGCTAGCTCAAAATTTCAAAAAATAAACTGGAGTTTCGGCTGTAACATAATGAAATGTAAAAAAGTCCCAGAAGGAATTATACTTTTCTGTATCACTGTAAATAGGTCATGTCTTAAACAAAGGCCTTATAAGCTAACCTCTGTCAGAGAGGGTTGGTGAAATCAGCTGTCGGCCAAATTCTTAAAAATATTTTATCGATGAGCAAATCAGAGACATGGAAACTCATTTGAGGAATGTTTTCTAGCCACAAATGTTGTCTTGTGATCTGTCTAGAGATGCTTTAGTGCAGGAGTGTACTAAGTTAGTCCTCGAGGGCCGGCATCCTGCATTTTTTAGATTTTTCCAGCTACAGCACACCTGATTTCCATTGATGGCTGATTATCAGGCTTTTGCTGAACTGCGATCAGCTGAATCAGGTGTGTTAAAGCCAGGAAACATCTAAAACATGCAGGACACCTGCCCTTGAGGACCAATTTTGGACACCCCTGCTTAGTGCAAAGAACCTTGAGGAAATATAATACAAAATAAGAAAGGTTCTGGTAGTTCCTAGTTCAGAAACTAGAAACAGGCTGCAAACTTGTTAGACTATTCATGCTTCTGCTTTTGCCTGAGCATCAAGTATCACTGCCAGTAGTACTACAAAGACATTTTATTACTGATCGGACAGGCCAGGTCAGTCCTAGGTTTCCCCCTCCGCCCAGTGCAGGTGGCATAGGACAGGAGAACTCACTCTCCCACCCAGTGCATGACACTGTTACAGCACTGGAGAGCTCCTGTAGCAACAGGCTGCTGCATCCTAAATGTAGTAAGGAGCGTTATTGTAGGTCTCTCCTCCCTGCAGCTGTTAGGCTCTATAACCATCACTCTTCCCAACAAACCTAATAGGGCTGTTTACAATAGGGGTGCACCGATTGCAGTTTTCTGGCATCACAGATTACCGATCTTTAAAAAAAGCCTGACCTGCGAATTCAGATTTTGGCCGATACAGATTTTTTTTTTTAAACTGACACTCTCAGGTGGTATAAGGTCACAATACACCTTCAAAGTTCCAATCTTATTTTATTCAAAAACATTGACCAATACCCGTGAAACAATACAAACTTGTTTTAAATATGAAAAGTTTAAAGCATTACAGTTCCTTTTAGTATTTCATTTTGCACATTTTAAAAATAAACATATCTTGCAGAATACGTTGGACAAGCAGATAAGATCGGTTTCATAAGTAAGTATCGGTCAATCACCGATCTCCCAAAATTAAGGAAATCGGGACAGATCAATCGGTGCATCCCTAGTTTACATTCCTATTATTCTTACACAGGTTTCCATATAAACAGCACTATTTGTACAGTTTTTATTTTATCCTAATACACTTCACAATACGTTTGTTAAAATCTACATCTAATATTTACTCATAACTGTGTAGGTTTCTTACCTTGCATATTTTTCATTACTATTCAGTCTCTATTTTATTATTTGTTATTATTATTGCTTGTTTTTGATGTGGATCTGTGTGCCACCATTTGCCTATACATTTACATTTCCCCACTAAGGGACAACTAAAAGTTCTATTCTATTGTATTCTGTTCTATTCTATACATTTATTATAGTTACTTTCTTTCAGACTTATTAAGTTGGATTTGGGCTAACTTGACCAATGACCCACCAATGAGGCACTTATTTTTTCTTCCATTGTGACCATGGACACATCACAGGAAAATAGTAACTCTGGCTAGTGTAATGTCATTTCCTTCTGGACCTTTGTTTATTTTATTTTATTTTTTTTACTGTTTAAGATGAACCTAACATTTATCAACTACTGAGGTGCATAAAAATCAAACCAGGGCAACTGTATGTGCCATTAAATGTTATTACTAGAAAACACTGGTTTCCTTTCTGTTTGATTATCACTTTCACTTACATCATTAAAAGTACATTTTTGTCTCAATCTTCTTTACAACATTATTTTGGTTCATTGCGATTTGCAGGTTTTTGTCCCACCGCAGCATTTCATACAGTTGGGTGTGCTATATGTTGATGATCCACTTTTAGCCAAGCATTAGTCAGACAGAAAGCCTTTTTATCTTTTGCAATCTATCTATGAATTACACAGTCAGACCTTGGGGTGAATTAGATGCTTGGCAACCGTTCTCAATATTTACTATTTGTAAACAATCTTTGTTACTGTCTTGTAGGGTTTTGACAGTTTGGCAGCTTGATGGTCACAAGTTAATATGCATTTTCTTAGTATTTTGTAGAATTGCCTTTGAAACTGTGACTCGAGTCAAAAATTTTGAGTATCCTACCATACTAGTTTGGTTAAGTTGTGACCCATTCCTACTGACAAAACTGGTTGCGAGCAAGTCAGGCTTGTAGGCCACCTTCTTTTTCACACCTTGTCAGCACTGCCCACAAATTTTCTATTTTACTGAGATTGAGGCTTTGTGATTCAAAACCTTGACTTTGCTGTTCTTAGGCCCCCTTTAACTAACTTGGCTGTGTGCTTGCACCATTATTTATCTGCTTAACTTGCCAAGATTAAACTATTTGATGTCTTTATACCTTGGTTCAATATTTCTGTATAGTGCTGTTACCTGATGGTGCCATCTATTTTGTGGAGTGTACCAGTCTCTCCTGCAGCGAAACGCACCCAAAACATGATGCTGCCATCTCTGTACTTTACAGTTGGGACGGTGTTCTAAGCACCTTTTTCCTCCAAATGTGGCAATGATTGTTTGGGTTTTTCTGTTGCTGTTGGAGTAAGGGCATCTTTCAGGGGCCTTTCAGACCATGTTGGTAAATGACTCATTTTACTGTGGATAATAACACTCTCTTATCAGCCTCAGCCAGCATCTTCACAAGGTTTTTAGGAGGTTTTGCACATTTTTTGCAGTGGTATGATTGGTGTTCATACTTGTGTATAAATGCTTGAACAGATGAACGTGGCACCTTCAGGCATCTGGAAATTGTACCCAGGGATGTACCAGACTCGTGGAAGTCCACAGTTCTTTTCCTGATATTTTGGTGAATATGATTTTTTTTTTCATGAAGACACACAAGGAAGCAGTGTGTCAAAATACGTTTGCAGGTGACGCTCTATTTAACTCAAATATTGTGAGTCCTTGCAAAAACATATCAATATATGAGGGACAGTAGTGGCACAGGTGTAAAATGCGCGACCCACATTCGGAGGCTTCAGTCCTCAACGCAGCCCATCGCAGGTTCAACTCGCGACCCTGGCGACCTTTGCTGCATGTCTTCCCCCATCTCTCCATCCCTTTCCTTTTAGCTTTCTGTTGAAAAAAATGAGGAAGAATAAGGGCCACAAGTGCTGCAAAAAAAGCATTAATATTTGTATATGTCTGAAGTTGGAGAAAGAAATAAACATGTCATTCATTTCATTTTAACTTTATATTGGTCCAAAGACCACAAAATACAGCAATTAACTAAAGGAAACTTAAAGACTCAGAGTAGTAGTCAGCCTCAAACAGCCAGATAAAGAGGAACAGTGGCCACAAGCTGAAACTCTAGCTTTTAGAATAGTAAAGTGAAAAACTTTTACTTATCGCTTGCACTAAGACATGTTTGCAGACATGGTTTTGTGGTGCTTATCAGGCTAAAACAATCTTTTGTTTATACACCCCATAAATATTATATAGTCTCAGGAGCACCTCCTTCCCTCCACATCTTTTTATCAGCATGGCGTGTGTGAAGGAAATCCTGCAAAGTGAGAACACACACAATCACTCACTGGTTTCACTTCACTTTTCAGTTTTGGAACAGGAAAACAGGAAAATATAGGCACCACAAAAAAGGGGAATGGAGAAGTTTGACTGTTAAAAAGGCAAAACATTCATGATAGGGGAGCTGAGTGCCGAGTTTTAATCATATAAAGCAGTAAATATTTAATAATCTCCATTTGAAGTTGAAGTGATTTAAGAGCTGATGATAACAGGTGTGAGGACAGCTGTGGGCATGCAGCCTCTATTATTCAATACTCCTAAGTGGAGTGGGGGTTCTGGATTGAGTTTCATCTAATTTTCTTTGGGTTTTCAGCAGATGTCATCTGTTGACCATCAGGTCTCCTGGTGGGCTGCTGTGGTACTTTCTGTGAACAATACACACCTTAAAATCCAACAAACTTTAACAAAATGAGTCAAAATTCTACCTTTTAGTTTGGTTTGGTCTCATTTGGGTTTTGAACCTGGTTTTTCTTGAATCCTCCTGTGACCCAATTCCTGCAAAATGATGGGTATGTTTGTGTGTGCCTTCCTTTGAGAGGAAGTTGATTCGTGATGTTGCTGATAGCAGTAAGACCCATTAAGACTGGAGACATATGATCGTATGAGACAGAGGGGGCATCCCTTTGGTCCTCTCACTTCTCTTGTTGTGTATACCACTCTGCTTTTTTTTGATTTTCTGCATTTTGTCCTTGTCCTTAGTTTAAAAAGCAGAGAACTATAAGGGATATGACATTAAGCTGTAGAGGAACACACCTCTTCTAGACAAAACTAGAATTTATATGACTGCAGATGATGACTGCAGGTTTTAGGAACAAATTCCCTCAGGACTCTTATCATTAAGAGGAAAAAGAAATAGTTTTGTTTTCACCTTTTTAAAATTATCTGTGAAATTATCTGTTATATTAGAGATCTCAGCAGCAAATAACAGAAACCCTCCCGAAAAATCATTCCCTCTACATTAACTTCAGTTCTATTTTCAAGATGATTGGAGGCAGGAAAAGGGTCAAAATGATATAAAATGGTTTGTTGATGTGATTTAAAAAAAATAATATACAGTTAAATTAAATGAATATAAATAAAACCTGAAATTTAAGCAACAAATACATCAAATCAAAGAAATAAAGAAAACATTTCTGCCACTTTTATATTGACTTTAGAGAATTATGGAAATTTCCGACACACTCTGTTTTACAGATAATTGGAAGAAAGAAATACATTTGCACATTGTTGGATGAATAAAAATCTATGTTTGAAAAATAGCTAAATAAAAAAAATTATAAAATGAAAATAAATTATTTTAAATAATAAAGGATCAACTTCTCAAATGATTCATCTTATTCTAAAAGTGACAAGAAATTTATACAAAACACAGGCACGAAGAATAAAAATCAGTTTTTAAGAATCTTTTTAAATAAATAAAAAAATTAGTGCAATGAACTAGTCAAATACATACAAAAAAATAAAAAATCTTAATAAAAACAAAAAATTATAAAAGCTAATAACTAAACAAAATAACTATCACTTTTTTATTCAGATTTTAGATGTTACATTTTTAAGAAGTTTGCGCACCATGAAATATTTCTCAGTTGCTTGTAGACCGTTTCTTTTTATGTGCAGACCAGGCATCAGGTTTTACTTTCTGCACAAATATGTAGGGTACAGCTTAGAGTTTTGAATCATAAGTTGGAATCAGACCCATCTGGACCTCCTCTTCTGCTCTTTAACAATTCATGAATGTTTGCATTTTATTATGGCCATAATTTGTGAATGAGGGAAGTTTCGCGTTCTCCGTGTTTGATGAAGATGGGGGTAAAAACAGTCTGATATTAGGCTTGTGAGCTTAGGTGGATGGACTCTATGCATGACCTTACTCTGTAGCCAATAGTGCTTGACACATGGACAAAGGTTAAACTTAGAATTTAAAGAAATCAATCCCTTACTGGGGCTGCAAGGTGGTGCAGTTGCCTTGCAGTAAGAAGGTCCTCGGTTTGACTCCCGGCCTGGGGTCTTTCTGCACATCCGCAAGCTTTCTTGAGCTTTCATGTTCTCCCCGTGCATGCATGGGTTCTGTCCGGGTACTCCGACTTCCTCGCACAGTCCAAAACATGACTGCTAGGTTAATTGGTCTCTGTAATAACTGCCATTAAGTGTAAATAGGCGAGTGAATGGTTGTTTGTCCTGTGTGTTGCCCTGCGATGGACTGGCGACCTGTTTAGGGTGTACCCTGCCTTTCGCCGGTAGACAGCTGGAGATAGGCACCAGATCCCCCACAACCCTGTATGGAAGAAGTGGGTATAGAAAATGGATGGATGGATGGATGGATGGATGGATGGATAGTCCCTTAGTGCTGCAGAAAGCTGAAGGTGTAACTCGTGCTCCCAATCAGGTTCATATTTTTCAGTCGGGCTGTGTCTTATAGCACTTTGTCATAAATAATGGCTATTAGAAGCCTGTGTAAAAAGAGCTGTTTAAAAAGTATGTTACTTGTCTGTCTTTAGTGCCTCAGGGAAACTGTAAATGTGAATGCAAGATTATATCTGTCTACAAGTACGTAACTAAGTGGCAATAGGATGAGGTTGGAGGTAGAAAAAAACAAGGTTAAAAGCAACACATCTGCTATTTAAGGACTTTTTTTTTAAGCCAGGACAAGTTTGATAGTTCACATTCAGCTTAATGAACAGTTTGGGAATGATGCCAGAAACACTGGCAGGAACACACCATATGCACACACTTCAAGTGTAGACCTGCCATGTGTGACATAAAAAATAAAAGAAACCCTCTAAGTCTGTTTCTGCGCAGATGCATCATGAATGTTTTAGACCCAGAACATATGCTGGGATGAGAATGGGTGGAAGAAATTCCTGAGAGGTTTCAGAAATCACAGCAGTTCGGTTAGAGATGATCATTTTAGGAAATTCTACTCTAGGATTGGATGTCACACGCAGGTACTTTATATTGAAATCTAATAACTCTCTGTATTAAACTAGGGACAGATTAAGGGTATAGTCTACATGTCATAAATATTTCACCTGAAAGCTGTTGTTATAGACAGGAATTGCTTTTCCAGATTTTTTCAGACCATTTAGGAAAACGCTGGGGACAAAGAATTTTGATCATTAAAAATTATTTGACCTACTGCACAAACATCTGGATCTGTATATTATTAAGAATAAAAATGGAGTATGAAGAAATATCTGCATTTCCAAACATTATCCCTGCACCGTTGTCTAAAATCCATCCATCCATCCATGGTGGATATTTGTGTGTTAAAAATGTCTAAAAAGTCTCAGAACATTGAAAATGTGTAGAAATCCTGTTGAATAGGACTTCAATTCTATTTTTTCTATATGAGCCGTCTAACCATCATTAATTTAATAACAATTAAATTCATTCATTATTATATTTCAGGCCATTGTTGTAAATAATTGCAAAACCATCCATGTTGGTTAATTCAGACATAATATAGACATAATATCATTGACACAAATAGTATAAACATATGTTGTGTACAATTTATGCTACCACTATTTATACATATGTATGGTATACATGGTATGGTATGTAGCTCTTGTTGTCTCCTTTGGAGCGGCTATATTTTAAGAGCTCTCCTAATATTCCTAAATAAAAATAATTTTTAATAGTAGTTCTATGTTTTAAACAGGGATGGCATTTTGTCTTTTTTTGATGTTTCACTTTAGTTTGATATTAAGGCTTTGATGTATCAATCAACACAAATGGGTTTGCAGAAGGGCAGCACGGTCACAGGAAAACATGTAATTGTGCTGCTATTGCCGATGATCTCAATACGATGATATCAATTATGATTTAAAAAACATTTTCTGACTCATTTCTTAATTTGTTTCTCGATTATATTCTTCGCAACCTCTTTTTAAGCTTAAGCATCACGACCATGAAAAATATGTTTCAAGTGTGCTCATGAAGGGCAGTAAAATGCAGAATTTTCATGCATAGCAATAAATAAATAAATGTTAATATTAATATCATACCAAATATTGCATTTATCACTGAATTAAAACAAAGTTTGAACAAATTAGTTTTCATGTCTAACTGTCCTGAAAAACGAAATTAGAATTGGCTATAATTGGCAGGTCAGACCTCAAAATCAATATCAGACAGGAAAAGCCTGGTCGGTGCATCTGTTGACTATAACTGAGTCTGCTTTTTAGAAGGTAGTGAATTATGCAACAAGGTAATGATATTAAAGCAAAATGCTACAATTATAAATAACTTTTGTTATCTGGTAATTCATTTCCATGATAAACCCTGTGGTTTATGATAATGATACACTTCAATTTTAATTACTGCAAACCCCAGAACTTAACAGTATGGTTGCGATTGTTAGTTTAGGCTATGTTTTCCACTGGTGGTTTCCATGAGAGGATCAATGAACATCACTTTATAGGAAAATAAGATTAAACATAATTTTCAAAGGTAACTTTGTACTGAAGTACCCTATTTTGTAATGGGTACATTTTACTTTTAGGAGTGAATTTGTTATTTCAGATGACATCATGTCATTGAAAGAACAGTAATGAAGTGTGCATTTTTGGGAATGCCACAATGACTATTTTCAGAGACCTAAGACCTAAAGTTGTGTGTTTTGATGAGGTTTAAAACCCCAGGAGTGGCTTTTTTAGACCAAAGTGGTTAGCTTAAAAAAACATTTTTACTCTTGGCAGTGGGTTAAAGCCTCATTCACAGAGCTCATGGATCTTTTGTCCTGTGATCTAAAAGCTGCACATGTACTGCTGATGGTCAAGCAATCTTTCACTTGTTTAGTCCCTTACAAGAACTCATGATTTTTCCCGAAGTTTTGCTGCAAGCTGCTTATAGTCAAATTACTAAATCCAAAGCTTTTGTTTTTATCCTGTTGAGTGGAGCTTTGGTTTTATGTCACAGAAGATGCCCAAGGAGAGGCCCGCTGAAAGGAGAGACAGATGTTGCCTGCTGTCACAAGCTGTTTGCTTACCAGTGGTAAAATAATGTCAGCTTGCTTCTACTGGCAAGAGCTGATTACAGTTTTCATTCCCTAGTCTTTTTATAGTTCGGCCCCTAATGTCAGTCATTGTTTGCGACCTAACAATCTCCCTCATGCATGTCTGCAAGATTTTGTACCTACAAATTATACTTTTGTACATGGCTTTGAATTGTAGGTAGAATCTTTTTAATTTCTGCAGGGCTCATGAAACATGCAGAAGGGAATTAATGCCACTGTGGTCGGGAGACTACTTCATACTCAAGATGTCTTCTAAGAGAGTCACATCATAAACAGTTTTATAGATTTTTAATTTTCTTTTATGTAACCACTAAAGAACAAACAATTGTTCAAAAAATGCTTTTCTTTGTTTAGAAGTTTTAATTTAACAGGACTAGCGAGACAGGAATAAAAACGGGTTTAAAAATGTTCATTTAAATCAGGATCTGGTAAATTCTATTAGCAGATTTAGAATTCAAAGACAGACTACTTTGACCAAATATGAGCCATATTAGACACAAATCAGAAATGACTGAAAGCTTTCTCGACAAACCGTGCCCTGCAAGAAATATTCATATCCCTTAAACGTTTCCACATATTTTGTTATTACAACCACAAGCATGTAACATATTTTATTTGTAATTATATGTGATTGACCAACAAGGGGTGTAAATACTTTTTTAAGGAACTTCATGGGATCTGACTCAATGTGCAATGAGAAACATACTGTTACTCATAGCATTTCTTTAGACATCAGAGGCATAAGAAGAGGGCATGTGGTGAAATGTTTTTTCTAATGTAATACAAAGTAAAGAGCAAATATGAGCTCCTTACACTATCGCTAATGAGTCTGCTGTGGTGCAACGTGCTGCTCCAATAAACCAGTAAGGTGGCCAGCAGGATTTCAGATGATTTGCACACAAGTCAAGTTGTAAGAGCATGTGTGTATACAATTAGGGGGGTTTCAAAGCAACTTTTGCTTAAGTGGCAGCTGTACAGTCTCATTTCTAGTTCTTGTAATAACAGGAATGCAATGAGGTATTCTAATGGCAGTTTGTGGAAGCAGGATATTTGTGTATGTGCTGTAATGCGCCCCATGTAATTGCTTTATGATGCCATTTTTGGGACATTTATATCAGTCCTATGTCCATAGACCTGTCTTTAATCTTGGTGTGCTGTGCTGCTTTGCTAAACGCTGTCTTTAAGCTTTTCATTCAGTCATTCTTTTTCCAGCGAAAGCGAGGTTATGTGTTTGAATTAATGCAACTGCCCTGCTGGACTTTGCTCTTTATGTAGATTTGTTTACACACCCACCCACTGTACGGACTCAGATTGTTATATGATTTATAGGGACAGTGAACAGGAAATTAACACCTTCAGTGATGGTTCAGCAGTGACATTGTGCAAACAAATATGTCAAGAAACGTATTAGCAATATTTGATCTTATAGAACATGCCTGGATAGACATGAATGAAGCTGCCTTACTGATCTTTACATGGTGCTTCTCATTGCAGCTTCATTGGTTTTGGCATTCTGACACTCTTTCCTAACATTCTGTTTATGGTTTGATAATTAGTAACAGTAATGCTGCAACAGTTTTAACGAACTCATGACACTGACCACAGGGAAAGCAGCCAGCAGCGTGACCCATTTGCTCAAGTCCTTACCATTTAACTCTTTGCTGTGTGGATATATCACAACAGACAGTTTTGACACTTGAACAATGCTAATAAAGACACTTATCAAACCTTTCTACACACGCTTGCACTGATAATGTTTTTATTTTTCATTTAGATGAAACAAATAAAGGATGTGTTGTGCAATGTTTGGTCGGACTCCAGTGATATGGTAGATTAATTATAAACAAATAGACCATGAACTCACTCTGAGGAGATGGAATGTGAGGACCAAACTGGGACACTGTCTCCCAGTTCTTGTTCTCCCCTCCTTTTTTTAGGGGTAGCTTTAGGAAAGCACAGACAAACACTGGCTACCCAAAACCCTTGAATACTTCTTTATCCATCTGTCATGTTGATTTCCTGCTCGGTTTGACCCTTGAATCAAAACACCATCATCTCTTCCAAAGCTGGCTTATTTTCTACTTGACAAAGCTTTTCACTTTCAATGGAAATGATCTAGAGGAAACAAAAGCATAGATAACCAACTCTAAAATGGATGCAATCCAGTGTGTATTTGAACAATACTGCACACTTTATTATTTGTAGATGCATTCTTGCTGAAGGAAATGTATGAACATGTCTGTAGATTTTTCTGTGTACGAATCAGAAATGCACCAATCTGAGATTTTAGTGGCCAATTTTTGATCATTTATTTATTTCTTTTATGTATGACCTGCTCATATCGATTTGTGGGCTTTCCTTTAACAGCCACAAATAATAACTAAATACATTTTTTGGTGAACACCCTTAATAAAATAAACAACAATTTCCCCAAAACACTAGTTTGAAATAACTGCAAATAGTTATTTCTACAATAAAATATAATAAATAAATAAAATATAAGAAATAATACCCTTTGTTTCTTCATCATGGAAAATTTTGAAATTCAGTAATATTCTCCAGGTTAAGGGACTACATGGCAGATTATAGCTCACTAATATTTTCTTTTTTTGCACACTTGAAAATCTAACATGCATCTTATCACATGATATGCAATGTTTTTCTACAAGACTATGTCTGAATAACTGTTTTCAATGTCATGTTTTAGAGGGAAAAAGCTCAGATTTGCGGTTTTGTGTTTTACTTTTTAATAATTCATTAACACTAAAGGAGACTTAAGAAGCCCTTCATTGATTGATCCCCAATTATTTATATTGGTACTTGAGGCAACATGACACTGTGTGTAAGAGAGAGCAGTTGGTTTTACACAGCTCCGCAGTTTAACAAAATTTCACTAATACTACAAAGTTGACATTTTAGATTCTTTAGTGAAGGTTACCACATTTCAAGCAGAAAAATAAAGGACTACTATTAGATAATATATACATGTTCAAAATCCACAGTATTCAATAAGAGCACATTAAATGTCATAATAACAGTTAAAAAAATTATAATAATTCTCAAGGGAATTACATTTTATTTCTGCATTAAATAATGATGGTTTTGAGTTTAACATTAATAATCTTGAAAAGACAATATGTAATGTGAGTCGCTAAAGTTATTAAAGATACCATACTTACCATAAAAAAATTGGAAATTAAATAATCATGGAAAAACCTTTTCCGGTTCAATTCAAAATGGGTCCCAAATTCACTTGTCAAATACAAAATGATTCTGTATTTTAAGGGTCATGTGGCAATCCTTTCTTTAGCATTCTACAGTAGTGATTAGCACAATTAGTATGTTAGAATTACTAAACACAGTTTCTGTATGTTTTCGCTGTAGACAATTTCCTTTTGTAGAAGCTTTGTATACTTTTTGTTGCTTCCACTAACTTATTTTCAAACACTTCACTGATGTTGAAAGTCTTTATTTTTTATGCCAACTTCCAAACCAGAGAGTGTTGTTGTCTAGCAACCTGGAGCATTGATGACAATGGCATGGTGCGTTTGCTGATCGGATAAAGATCAGATGTTTAGTTTCTAACTGATTGATCGACTGATCAACAACCAGTGAGTCAATTTCTCGGTGCATCTATAGGACAAATAGATTATGCTAGTTTCCTTTTTTACTACCTTAAGATCACAAAACCTTTAAAAATATATGTTTATAATTTTTGTTCCAGGCACTCTTCTGCAGAGATCAGACGAAACTTCAGTGGAAACTATGCCTTGTATCACAGCCGATCCAACTCTAATTCTTCACCCACGTCCTACATCAGTGTGGTGAGTTTCCCTCTTTAGTAAAAGGATTCATTAGTGTTTTGACTTCAGACATGTTTGTTTTGGAAGTAATATCCCACATCATCATTAAAATATGTGCTTTGATATATCCAACTCTGAGGTAGCAATGACAAATGTAAGTGAATAAAAATAAATCAAAGCATCAAATATGATCTTTCGCTGATGTTTTCTATTGCTCTTCCATCTATTTTATTTGAAGTGCAAGAATCAACACATTAAAACATGCCTATAATCTCCTGTAATATTGTAAAGGTTTGCAGAAATTGTTCCACTAATGCAGCACTCTTAACAGCTTAAGTGTTTGTAATCATATCATCCTCACTCTTTACTGTCATTAGCCTGGAAAAAGTCTGACTCCGTTCAGTGTCTAGTCTCGGCGATTATACTTAAGTCCTAAAAAATCTGCAACAAAAACAAGGTAAATGTCTTAGTAAAGTAGGCTGCATGCATCATCATGGTAGATGATAATATACAGGTGTGTTGAATAAAAATACAATATCATCAAAAAGTTAATGTATTTCAGTAATTCAATTCGAAATGTAAAACTCACATATTAAAAGGATTCATCAAAAACAGAGTGATATGTTTTAACTGTTTATTATTGTTCATTCTTATGTTTATGGCTTAAAGCTAATGAATACCCAAAAATTATGTTTCTCAGGAGTTAGAAAATTTTATAAGACCAGTATAACAAAAATGATTTTAATAAAGAAATGCTATTTAAGGCCATGTTATGGCCTACGCAGTCATGAGGTAAACTCGTCTGTTGTTCAGCAGACAACTACTAACACTCTTCAGAAGCCACAAAATAGCTCTTCCTAAAGAAGCTGGCTGTTCACAAAGTGCTATGTCCAAACAAATCATTGGCAAGTGTAATGAAAGAACGAATGTGCTAGAAAACGGTCCAGAAACAACAGGGATAACTGCAGCCTTGGGTGGATTGTGAAGCAAAGCTCAATCAAGAGTTCTGAGGAGATTCACAAGGTGATTTGCAGCTGGAGTCAGAGCTTCAAGAGCCACCACACACAGATGTATCTAATACATGAACCACCTTGTTGTTTCCCTTGCTTTAAACCATTTCAGAGACATCAGAGGGGTATAACCTTGGCTAAAAACAAGAAGGAAATGACTGTTGCTCAGTGATTCAAAATCCTTTTTTTTTTTTTTTTCGATTAGGGCAAATTTAGCTTTTATCTAAGAGCAAAACATCAGAAAGTGACAGAATTCAAGCTGCTAAAGGTCCAGTGTGAAGATTTTTTATTACATGATGGTTTGAATCTACTGGTGTTGGTCAGCTGCATCTTCTCAAGTCCAAATTCAGCGCAGCAGTAAGGTTCTAAGCACTTCATGTTTCCCTCTGCTGGAGAGCTTAATGGGGATGTTAATTTTCATATTTTCCGACAGGATCTGGCACCTGCCCACACTGCCAAAAGTACTAATGCTTTCTCTAAATGACCATAGTATTACTGTGCTTGATTGACCAGCAAACTTGTCTGACCTAAAACCCATTGGCAACCTTTGTGGTATTGTCAGGAGGAGGATGAGAGACCGGACCCAACAATTCAGATGAGCTAATGGCTGTTATTAAAGCAACCTGGGCTTCCTTAACACCTTAGCATACCAGGCTGCATTAATGGAGTAATTCATTCCAAAGGAGCCCCAACCAAATATTGAGTTGGTGTAATCTTTATTTCTGTATCAAACATCTTTCAGTTTTTAAACTCAGTTACTGATATTATATATGAACATTTTGATATTATTAATATTCATTGAGATGCATCTGGATTAAAAATAAAAGCTTTTCCTAAACATGATTTGAAAAAACTCTGGATCTCTTTCTGCCGAAGAATGTGTAGTATCACTACAGGTTGGAGCACAGCAGGTTGTTATCACAGTTCTTTCTCTTCTAAGCAAACAGACAGAATGATGTAGCCTAATCCTGTACAGGGATTGGTTCCCGCACTACACTTTAAGTCTTTCTGTGCCACCCCTTGAATTGCTGTTTCTGCCTTCCAGCTTTTAATCTTCCACATCCTTCTTTTTTTTCCCACTGGCTTTTCCTTCTCATTTCATCCTGCTCCACTGCTCTACATTTTTGTCACTCAAAAGTTTACTAAAGCTCTTAAGTGCTAAGTCTCGTGACATATCTGTAGCGTGACTTAGCTGAAACGTTGTTATACTTCCCCAGTTTTGATCCTTGAGCTTCTCAGCTGACATGGTTTCAGCATGAGTACTTGGGCCATTCACCCCACTCCTCCCCGTCCACCTGCTGGCATCCAGGACTGTTAATCTGTAACCTGCTCGGGAAGTGGGTCAGCGCCTTGGCTGCTGACAGGCACCGGATGGGGATGTTTACCTTGCAGCTTATAGAGGGCCAACAAATGTTTTAATATGTCTGGATTTGGCATGGAGGAGAGAGGTTTTAATGCTTTAATCCTTGTGATGGGAGTTTTCTTGTTATTCAGCAGTGAAAGCTCAGGGATGAGTAAGGGATATTCGCTGTTGCAGTTGTGCATTGAATTCTGGTTGAACATTAATTTAGTTTTGCTGCAAAAATGAAGAGATTCAAGAAAAAGCTTTGCATGATTTTGTGTGATGTTCATGTTTGTGCGCCTGTGCAATCTGTTCCTGTGTTGAAACGCCGGTTGTTTGACGGGGCGCCACAGTGATGTCACTTCCTTCCCAACGTCTGTGGTTTCAAAGCTTGTTCAAGTTTTTAGGCTGAATTTAAGTTAAATGTAAACAGGTGCTGCCATCTTTTGCTCCAACTGGTCCTGATGTTGACTGTTTCACCCCACAATCTTTTGTAGTTTTCATCTTCTAGGAATGAAAACATGAATTTAATGAGGATTTGTATACTGGCCTGAGGTTCAGTTTCAGTTAAAAGCAATCAGCGCCAGTAGAAACAAAGAGTAGTACAGGTTCCCATATCCGGACTGCGCCATTTTGTACACTTCCTCTTTATGGTGGCACTTTTCAGTTGTGAGCAGGGTAAGTCTAAGAGAGCTGTTTGAGCTGTGCAGGTACTAACTGGGACTATAAATGAGGTTAATATGCTTGTATGTCTGTGGTCAGGTTAATTTTGGCTGTACATTTTCAAAATCCTGCTTGTCTAGAGTTTCTGTAGTGTTTGTAGTTTCATCCGGCTTCACATGAGCTACAACATTTAATTTCACCTTGGGATTAATATTTGAATTGAGTTGAATGTTGCTTTAAAACAGCAAAGTGTTGGGCGATTTATCCGTTTTTAGAAGAATCACATCAGATGTTTACCTAAAATATTTAAATCAGAGAATTTATTGTGTTAAATCTTGTAGCAATCTTTCTTTTTAATCTTAATAATGAAGTAAATGTCATTTTGCAGCGCATATTATCTGTCTGATCTGCTTTAAATATAATCATCATCATTAAGAGCTGATTGAATACTTGAGGAGTTTCCCACTCTCCCCTCTTTTAACTCTGCAGAGCACCGTGCACAGATCAGAAGCATGCATGCATTTGCATTTATTTATTTTTTTGGGTTCATGCTCTTCCCAAAAATAGAAAGAGGCTTTGCTAAGATGATTGTTTCAGCTCTGACTCAGACTGCCAAATTTGGGATTTGGTAGAGGTTCACACCATCTCTGTGGAATCCAGGTGATTCACCTGTGTATGTGATTTCATGCTGCATAGGGTTTTTTTGTTTCTAATATTTTGTTGCTTACTTGCAAAGGTGCTCGTGTGATTAGTTGTGCAAAAAAATGCACAGGATGTGTAAAAACATGTCTGTAGGCAGATGGAATTTGCCCTGTCTGTAGGAGTTGCGTATAACAACGAAATATGTCGTTGCTGATTTCCCCACCCCTCCTCTCTACACATACTGCTCATAAGTGTGCATGGCATTTGCAGTAGTACCTCTACTTTTCTCTCCCCCCCCCAAACTGAAAGAAAAAAGTCTTTGCTAAGCCCATGTAGGAGCATGAGGATGATTAAAAGCTTAGATATTCTTTGAAAGCTGCTCTAAATATTCATATGCAAGCAGATTCTCCGTTTTTGCATTGCGTATGTAAACTATTTTTAAAAGTTCAGAAGGACATTATTATATATCTCTGTAAGCTGTCTGCTTCTGCAGCCTATTAACAGATTGGGAATCTGCCTAGTTTGCTTTTACTTTTCCTAGACACCTGCACCATGCTGCTTCCTCTTTTTACTAGCATAACCAGCTAAGCCTGACTACTCCGTCCTTTCTAATCATTTGCACTTTTTATAATCATTTTCTGCATCAGTGATGTTAACTATATGCAGGACTCCCGTTTTGGCCGTACGTTGAGATCATTATATATTTCCCTTTGATCTGCCCTGAGCAGAGTGTGGGATTTTAGATTTTTTGTCTAAAAATAGGTTTACCATGAGTAGAAAAGGCCCAGCTGTCTATTAGAAGCCAGTTTGCTCCAGTTGCTATTTATGTCTGTGCTTGTGTCTTTTGTTCCTAGACAGGTATGAGCTATTAGAACAAAAAATCAGGATTCAACATGTTTGGTCCTGCCTTTATTACAGTTTATTTTCTTTTTTCAACAACATTTTCTGCACTGTTCTTGGTGCATTGCAATAGTATTGTATTTATATAAACTAAACCTTTTTCATGTTTTGACAGATTACAACCACCAACTTCAATATATTTTGTTGGTATTTTGTGTATTAGAGCAACCCAAAGTAGTGTGTAACTATAAAGTTAGAAAATGATACATGTTTTTCATTTTTTTTATTGATAAAAATATAGAAATTGTGGTGTGTATTTGCATTTAGACCAACTTTTTACAACTCCAGGTTAACCATTGTCCCAGTTTTTTTTGCTGTCTTTAATTGGTTTTCTTCCAGGATCGTCCTGTATTTAACTCCCATGATCATCCTCTCAACTGGCCTTGCTGAAGAAAATAATGTCCACAGAATGATGATGCCACCATTAAGTTTCACAGTGAAGGTTGTGGTGTGTTCCACCACATATAGCATTTTTCATTCAACAGTTGCTTTCTTTTGCCACAATTACTTGAAGGCCAAATTTGTAGAGGGCATGACTAATTGTTTTCCCCGTAAACAGATACTCACACCTTGGCTGTGGATCCCTGCCACTCCTCTAGAGACACAATGGCCTCTTCTCTGATGAACTCTTTCCCTGCCTAGCTTGTCAGTTTATTTGAATGCCCATGTCCCCAATGTTTTCTTGTAGTTATCTTGCCATGGCGATCATTTGCTTCTCTCTTCTATGTTTCCACCACTCTGTAAACCAAGGACTTGATTATTAAGATCAATATAATTGTGGGCTTTTAAGGTAGCTGAAGTTGCATTCAAATGACAAAAATAATAATGGCATGCAGAATATGAATGTCTCTTAAATATAGCATGCCGTCTTTTTCAATTGCAAAACTGGAAACTATGATATTGTAATGATGATTGCAATTTGATATATCATCCAGCTCTATTTTCCAGAAATGCAATTCTCTTTTAGCTTCAGTTTAGAGCATCGCTCACTGAAATTGTTCAAAGCTTCACATATTGTGAACACCATAACCCTGCTTTAAATCTCTCCACAACTTTAACTCTGACCTGTTTCTTTTGTCTTTGCCTCTTCTGATGTGTGCCTCCTATGACGGCGATACCCAATGTTCCACATTCGTTATGTATAAATACAATACAAGAACAATATAGGATTCTTGAGACTTAAAGACCCTAAGATACTACTTTTTGTTGCAGGTTCTTTAAGAGGTTTTACCCTCCTCTCTTACCATCTTCTCACTGTTCGTGATTGCAAGATAAATTATAATGAATTTTATTCATCACAGTTAAAGTTGTTTTACTGTTTTAAGTATTGCTCTGACTGTGTAGACACAGACAGGTTTAGCAAGTAGCTATTTTCTTGTAGCCTTTTCCTGACTAATGATTTGTCTTATTTAAATTACATGCTCTCTGGTCTTTCCTATTTTGAAGAGTGGTAAGAGAAATGGGCCTGTGTGTCGCCTCATAAGTAGACCCCAACAAAACAGGAATTTATTGCAAGTTATTAATTGCCTACGTTTAATTTATAGTATAGGACATTTCAGGGGTGCGAATAAGGGGATTAAGTATATTTATAAAATGTGTGTGTGTGTGTATGTGTATATATATATATATATATATATATATATATATATATATATATATATATATATATATATATATATATATATATATATTATATATATATATATATATAATGTGTGTGTGTGTGTGCAATTTAAAAAGTTAGAATAACTGAAAATAAGCCGGTGTGAGATAATACAACTGCAATAAAAGATACAAATTTTTGGCTAGAGATAGAGACCAAGTGTATTTAGAATTATTGTAACCTGTAATCTTTAGTAAATACTTTTAAATATATTAGCATTTTGGTAAATAATTCAACATTTCTCCTCCGATGTGGACATTCTGAGCTTATTTAAGACATTTGACATTTATATTTGCTGCAAAAATATCTAAAGATTCATTAAATGTCTTTCCATCGCCAAACTCAACCTTTGTCTCCATACCTTCTGGATTCTTCAGCCTCCGACATATGACGCAGTGGAGCCCTTGGACCTGGAGCAGTTCCTAATGTTACAGTTAAGAAGTGAAGACTCTGCTCTGATGCAAGAATTTGGGGACTTTCCTGACGATGACCTGAAGGTGGAGCAGGTGGAGAGGGAGCGACGTACCATCCGGCACCCTGTCCCAGAGGATGGGTGGGTTATGGACACAGAAAACATCAAACAACATGGAAACATTTAAATAATAGCCACACAGTTTCAGAATTATATAGAGAAATACTTTAAGACACAAGAATTTTATCTGAATGCCTTCTTTGATTCTGAAACTATTATGTCACTGCTTATCTTGAAATTTGTGTCCTGCACATATTTGTCCTGCACCTTGACCATGAGTTGCAGATTAAGCTGAGAAGTAGAATTAAAGGTTTTCAGTTGTCCCTGAGTGTCTGCATGCATATTTGTGTGTCTACGTACTTTTTTACTGTCCTCAATCTTTTCCTTTCAGAGGCGATTTAGATCCACATGTGAGAGATTGCGTAAGGAGTTACACCCAGCCATGGCTTGTAGTCTCCAGGAGGTAAACTCTTTAACTCTGATTCAGCCCAGTGATCTGCATGTTTCTCTGAACAGCATACGTCACGTGCTTTCATCGCATATTAATCCTGGATATCCGTGTTTGTGCACATAAAGATGCCAGGGGGACGGCTGGAGCGCATATTCAGAGCGAGCCAGCCTGCATAAAGTCCTGCAGAAACAAATCTTTGAGTCTGATTTCCAACCAGAAAACAAAGACAAACCAGTAAGAAAGCTATTTACTTACAGCACACCTTGTCTCACATTTCAATTCAGCTGCTTTTAAATAGATTAAGCACTAAATGTTCTGTGTAAGCACCTGTTGTTATTATTGTTCTAAGTCAAATCTGTCTCAGATTTGGAAGACTTAATGATTTGGCTCGTTAACTTGGGTTTGTATGACATTTTCAGCCTTTATACTTTTGTCAAATGGTGAAATTTGCAGTTTCGCAGAGGGGCCTCCATACAGTGTGACTATTCCAGACATCACAGCGTCTGACATCCGCTTTGTTTTCATCACATGACCTAGCATGTAAATATATTTGCATGTTGACCAAACCATTTAATAACCCCTTTATATCAAGTTACATTCTTGCGTAAGCTATTTCAATGAATTTGTAACGTATTTTCCCAGGTAGACATGAAGCCTGGTAATCATGCCTGCATTTCATTGCAGGGATAGTGCAGTCTTTGCATAGTCTGTTTCATGTGTGCTTGTTTAGATCTTAAGGTGTAGAAATTTACTATTGAAAATACTAATTATGTCAAGTTGATCTATTTGTGCAAGTTAATTCTCCCCTTTGCTATTTTGCACCTACACATTTGGCATTTCATCCCAACTAACCTTTTCCTTTCAGATTAATTCTCTTGATTGAATTTTGAGTTATTGTAAAGACAAGTGATAAAAACTTTTTATTTCAAATTTCACCTTTTAATTTAATCTTTTAGAACTTTCAGAAGATTTTATATCACACCGTATTTTCATTGACTGTGGTTTGGATCTCTGTTTGGGCTGTTAGTCTTATGAAATATGACAAAATGCTTGTGAGCAACCTCCTGTTGGTAGATATAATGTATTGCAGCCACAGGGTCGCCAGGCATACCTTAAAATAAGAACTCATCCCCTATTGGATAGTTAAATTATGCATCCCCGTTTAAATCATTGGGGTGTTTGGAATAACTTCAAAAAAAGTACTGATGGTTCATTTTGGACAATGAATGAGCATAACCATGGAGACGCATGCAGAAAATTTGGAGAAAGCAACTATTGAAAACAATTGAGAACTTGACATTTAAGCAAATGGGCTAGACCCATACCAGATGCCAGTGAGGAAATGGAGGAGAACTACTTGGCGTTGTCCGTGAAGCAAATCCTCAGTTTATGTCTAACTGAGTAAAAAACTGTCGGTAGGCGCTACTGGCCACAAGCTTTTAATTTGAAAATCTACTGCTCGTTTGTAACTGATAGTAATTAGGCTGTAGTAAGTTTAACATGTACCGAGCCAGCCTAAAACAGTTAACCTCTTAATGTCTGGATTTTTTTGCAAATATATGTGCATCGGCTGAGACATTATTTTCCGTCAGAGGCCCAGCTCACATTTGTATTATATGTAGGCTTAGACTTAGATCTTACTGAAAAACTATAAACCACTCTTCCTTCAAGAAATATGACATTAACAGTAGCAGAGACTAACCTGAAGTGAAATAAAGTGAGCAGATATTGACATAATTGTGTTAAATCCTCCTGTACTATTTTTTTGACAAGCACAATGTCTTCATCTTGATAATTCAACCTTTTACTTATCCCAATTTGCTACAGAAATACAAATATCACTGCAAAGCAGATAATTACTGCAAAAAATGTTCTCAGATAAAACTACTTGATCTTCATTTGGCTGGACATGGCAAGAGTTTTTATAATAGCAGTTTTTATCGTAATGTATTAAGTTTACTCTTTCTGCACAGTAGTTGCTCAACCAACCCAGATTTGTTTTTTTTAATGTAATAATTTGTTTTTCTAAACTCTGTCATTGATTGAATTTTATTTTATTTTATTGTTTTACTTTTTTTTTGTTTTGTGGACCTGGAGAAGGCATTCGACTGTGTCCCTCGTGATGCCCTGTGGGGGGTGCTCCAGGAGTATGGAATCGGGGGCCCTTTATTAGGGGCCATCCGGTCCCTGTACGAGCGGAGCAGGAGTTTGGTCCGCATTGCCGGCACTAAGTCGGACCTGTTCCCGGTGCATGTTGGACTCCGGCAGGGCTGCCCTTTGTCCTGTTCATAACTTTTATGAACAGGATTTCTAGACGCAGCCAAGGGCCGGAGGGGGTCTTGTTTGGGGCACCAGTGGATTTCGTCTCTTCTTTTTGCAGATGACGTGGTCATGCTGGCCCCCTCTAGCCAAGACCTACAGCATGCGCTGGGGCGGTTCGCAGCCGAGTGTGAAGGGGCTGGGATGAAGATCAGCTCCTCCAAGTCAGAGGCCATAGTACTCAACCGGAAAAGGGTGGCTTGTCCTCTTCAGGTTGGAGGGGAGTTCCTGCCTCAAGTGGAGGAGTTCAAGTATCTCGGGGTCTTGTTCACGAGTGAGGGAAGAATGGAGCGGGAGAGCGACAGACGGATCGGTGCGGCTGCCGCAGTAATGGGGGTGCTGTGCCGGTCCGTTGTGGTGAAGAGAGAGCTGAGCCGAAAAGCGAAGCTCTCGATTTACCGGTCGGTCTACGTTCCTACCCTCACCTATGGCCATGAACTTTGGGTCATGACCGAAAGAACGAGATCCCGGATACAAGCGGCTGAAATGAGCTTCCTCCGTAGGGTGGCCGGGCACTCCCTTAGAGATAGGGTGAGGAGCTCGG
The DNA here is from genome assembly GCA_036173005.1 of Crenichthys baileyi. Classification (NCBI taxonomy): domain Eukaryota; kingdom Metazoa; phylum Chordata; class Actinopteri; order Cyprinodontiformes; family Goodeidae; genus Crenichthys; species Crenichthys baileyi. Next base: position 647,322 of record JAHHUM010001157.1, on the reverse strand, counting down.
CCATTTGGGAGGGGCTCGGAGTAGAGCCGCTGCTCCTCCACATCGAGAGGAGCCAGTTGAGGTGGCTCGGGCATCTATACCCGATGCCTCCTGGACGCCTTCCTCGGGAGGTGTTCCAGGCACGTCCCACCGGGAGGAGGCCCAGGGGATGGCCCAGGACACACTGGAGGGACTATGTCTCTCGGCTGGCCTGGGAACGCCTTGGGCTCCCCCCGGAGGAGCTGGAGGAGGTGTCTGGGGAGAAGGGACGTCTGGGTGTCTCTGCTGAGTCTGCTGCCCTCGCGGCCCGGTTCCGGATAAGCGGAAGACGACGAGTACGAGTATTTTTTTTTTTTAAAGCTACTCACATCTAAGTTTTAGTAAGACAGATTTAGCTTTACTGAGAAGGCTAGCAAAAGAAAACAAAAAAATAAAAGTAAAAAGCAACCCATTTGTGCAACACACTGCCAAAAGTATTTGCTCGTTCTTATTTCATAGGGTTTAATGTCATTTTAGCATAATATTTGCAGCTACAGGGGTTGGACAATGAAACTGAAACACCTGGTTTTAGACCACAATAATTTATTAGTATGGTGTAGGGCCTCCTTTTGCAGCCAATACAGCGTCAATTCGTCTTGGGAATGACATATACAAGTCCTGCACAGTGGTCAGAGGGATTTTAAGCCATTCTTCTTGCAGGATAGTGGCCAGGTCATTACGTGATACTGGTGGAGGAAAACGTTTCCTGACTTGCTCCTCCAAAACACCCCAAAGTGGCTCAATAATATTTAGATCTGGTGACTGTGCAGGCCATGGGAGATGTTCAACTTCACTTTCATGTTCATCAAACCAATCTTTCACCAGTCTTGCTGTGTGTATTGGTGCATTGTCATCCTAATACATGGCACCGCCTTCAGGATACAATGTTTGAACCACTGGATGCACATTGTCCTCAAGAATGGTTCGGTAGTCCTTGGCAGTGACGCGCCCCTCTAGCACAAGTATTGGGCCAAGGGAATGCCATGATATGGCAGCCCAAACCATCACTGATCCACCCCCATGCTTCACTCTGGGCATGCAACAGTCTGGATGGTACGCTCCTTTGGGGCTTCTCCACACTGTAACTCTCCCAGATGTGGGGAAAACAGTAAAGGTGGACTCATCACAGAACAATACATGTTTCACATTGTCCACAGCCCAAGATTTGCACTCCTTGCACCATTGAAACCGACGTTTGGCATTTGCATGAGTGACCAAAGTTTTGGCTATAGCAGCCGGCCGTGTATATTGACCCTGTGGAGCTCCCGACGGACAGTTCTGGTGGAAACAGGAGAGTTGAGATGCACATTTAATTCTGCCGTGATTTGGGCAGCCATGGTTTTATGTTTTTTGGATACAATCCCGGTTAGCACCCGAACATCCCTTTCAGACAGCTTCCTCTTGCGTCCACAGTTAGTCCTGTTGGATGTGGTTCGTCCTTCTTGGTGGTATGCTGACATTACCCTGGATACCGTGGCTCTTGATACATCACAAAGACTTGCTGTCTTGGTCACAGATGTGCCAGCAAGACGTGCACCAACAATTTGTCCTCTTTTGAACTCTGGTATGTCACCCATAATGTTGTGTGCATTTCAATATTTTGAGCAAAACTGTGCTCTTACCCTGCTAATTGAACCTTCACACTTTGCTCTTACTGGTGCAATGTGCAATCAATGAAGACTGGCTACCAGGCTGGTCCAATTTAGCCATGAAACCTCCAACACTAAAATGACAGGTGTTTCAGTTTCATTGTCCAACCCCTGTACAATTGCTTTGAAATATCTGTGAAAACTTTTCACAAAGTTTAGGATTGTGTTCATGGGCATTTTCGAGGAACGCATGTGTCAGGTCAGACACGGATGTTGGACAAGAAGGCCCAACTCAATCTCTGCTGTAAAGGGGTTATTACGGGTAGATGTCAGCTCTACAGGTCAGCGTCAGCTACGTTCTTCCACACCAAACCTGCTCATCCATGTCCTTATGGACCTTGCTTTGTGCACTGGTGCACAGTCATATTGGAACAGAACGTGGCCATCACCAAACTGCTCCCACAAAGATGGGAGCAGGAAATTGTCCAATTTATCTTGGAATACTGCAGCATTAAGGGTACCTTTCAGTGGAACTAAGGGCTGAACCCGACTCCTGAAAAACAGCCATGCACTGTAATCCCTTTAACTCCACAAACTTTATACTTGATACAGTCCAGTCAGGCAAAGCGCTGATCTTCTGGCAACTGCCTAACCCAGACTCATTCATTGGACTGCCTGACAAAGCGGAATGATTTGTCACTCCAGAGAACTCATCTCCACTGTTCTGGAGGCAAGCTTTACACTACTGGATTCACCCTTTGCATCTTCAAAAGGTTTGCGTGTACAAAACCACAAGCAAACCTGTTTGCATCCGCAAAGCTGATCTGCTAATGAGGTGCTAATCATATTGCGTGTGTAAAATCAGCGGAATAGCGGGCACAAACCTTTTACCGTGTTTGCCTTCATACACATATAATAATCACCCAAATACGCAAATTTATGGGAGAGGGATATGCAAATGTCATCCCTTACCACCCGTAATGTGATTTAGCAAACCTGAAACGAATTGTGGGTGCTGTTTTTGCATCTAGATTTAGCACGTTTGAAATGCAGGTACTAACCAGGACGCAAAAATGTCTGCTGTCCCTGTGGCCAGAAGGAGGCATAGATTGCAGAGCAATTGGAGTTGGATCAGTTGGATTACGTTTTTTGAATGTGAACATACGCCAGGGGAGGGTTAATACAGTAAAACATTATATTGTGTCACCAAAAAACAATCTTAAACAATCAAACATGTTGTATATCGTTAAAATATTCGCAAAGCAAATAAAACGCATTCAGTACAATTATTGGAAAATAATTTATTTTTATGTACATAAAGGTTCAATTTAAATTCTTTACAGGACAGTTACGTGACGTTATGTTTTAAAATTAACAAAGCTATAATATAGAAATAGCCAACTCCTACAACAAACATTACGGCTATAGCATTGTGGCTCTTTATGATAAACTCTAACTCTTCAGACACATACTCTGAAAACAAAAAGAACACGGTGAGTTCAATGGAGGCAAACCTCTAATAAATTAATTAACAGACATGTTTGTCTTTTTAATTGTTAACAGTGATTGGCCAGTTACTAAGCTGCAACCGTTGCGGGTTACATCGACACAGTTGAGAAGCTGTGCACGCTCGTGTGGTCCAGACGAAGCACTTAACAGCTGCCCGATGTGCGCATCGATGGCGGAGGGCATGCGCCACTCAGGGCATAGCTCTGTCCTCCTGGACAATAGCCTGTAATCCATCATTCTGGTTAAAGGTGAAGTAGAATGTAGTCTTTTCCTCACTGGGTCTGTCCAAACCCAAATATAAAGCATCTGCTCACAGAGCAACTTAACACTCAGCCTTCAGCATGCACAATTATGCCCTCAGTAGCACCCTGCGCAAGTCAACAGAGAGGGGAAATAATGTCTTCAGGGCAGAGGCTGCGATGACAAACCTGCTGCTGTGAATAGTGACGACAAAAGTTAACCAACTGTAACAGTCCAGAAAAGCTGTAGCAGAATGGAACAGAAGGAAAAAAATCAGCAACTAGATCATTAATAATGATGCAGCACAACAGCCCCAGCATGTTTCAGGGGCCACAGCTTTTGTTCGCTTTTCCTCTTGTTCCGCTGGGGGCAGTAGCAGCCAGCCAGTAGCACAAGCAATTTCCTCATTTAAATAGGGCGGTTTGCACCTCTTTTGCTCCTGTTATGCATTGCATGCAATCTTTAAAAATCGCTCGCAACACACCCACTTATTGCACGTGCACTCCCTACTCTATGATTTTATTGCACCACAGTTGCTGGTATTCTCAATCAATTGCACTTTATTATAATAGCACTAGTAGTTGACTCTGGACTATTTAGTAACAAGGAAATGTCACAGCTGGATTTCTACAGGTGTTATCCTCTCACAGTTTCAAACTGGAATTCACAGAGCTCCAGTAAATACACAAAGCTGAACTCTGCTAATATCCTGTTTGCTCCCATGTACATGTGTATGAATGCATGAATATTTCTCCACTTTCTTTTTAATCAGACTTTTTTGAAAAGGAGCTGCAGGAAAAGTACTTTGTGCTTGGCTGTCGATATAGTCTGCTTATTTAAAGTGCCTTTTGTTGAAGACGTTTTACTGAGAGCAGTATGGCAGTCCATACTGATTGAGGCCTCAGAGACATGAATGTGAAAAGTGAGGGGGTGGGTGCTTTAATACTGAACACAACAGTGTTGTTATTCTCATCACTCCCTCCACTGAGAAAGGGTTTCAAGTTTAGTTAGCCTGGTTTGCATAGAAATAAAAATATTTTTTGAAAATCTGAAAATATTTTTCTTTTAACAAAATAGGCTATTGCATGTTTTACATTGTAAAATGTGGAAAATGATGCATGCACCAACAAATAATTTACAGCCCAGGTCACTAACCTCATTTCTCTTATAGTGTTTTAGTAGGCCAAGTTCCCATCCTGACATTTCTGCAGTTTTTCTGTCTCACAGTGACCAAATCCCTGGTTCCCAAAGTCAGGCATTCACTGCCATCTAGCTTCTTTAAACCCCCTCTTCCACCCACTGTTGCTCCATCCTTGTTTGTTCTGGTTAATCATCCAAGCCCAAAGGCCCCCTATTACTGCTCCAGGCTTCCCATCATGCATGTACATATGCCAGAGAGAAAGAGAGAGAGAAAGAGAGAGCGGGGAAGAACGGCACTATTGTCCCCTGTCCTTGGTCCAATCTGCTTCAACAAAAGCCCAGGGTATGTCGTTTGATGGACTCTTGGAGCCTTGACAGGGTGAAACTTTACCAGGGTGGCTGCTCGGTCAGTCCTACCCTGTAGTGTACCAGCCTGGATGTGAGTTCGATGGATGATGGGAGTGAAAGGGACAAGAAGAGAGGGTGGCAAGAGGGAATGTCCTAATCATGCAACATGGCTGCAATGAAGTCATGCCCTGTAGTTTAGTCATTTCATTTCATCATTCTAATGAAACGGATGAATGTTGTTGTTTCTGATTGATTTCAATATCTTTGCATGATCACTGCAAACAAACTGTCAGAAAAGACGTGTCCTCTTTTTTTCATAGCAAGTCAGGGTTGTGAAAATTAAAGCTGAAAACACTGCCCTGTCCAAACACACCAACGTCTGGTGTTACAATTCTTGTGTTGCTCCAAAGAGCTCTTGAGTAATCACAGTTCAGGAAAAGGCATAACTTTGAGTGAATCTTTTAGGAAGGTTGTATTATTTTAAGATAGCATTAACTAGGTTTAGCCTAGGAGTACTTTGAAATTGCAAAATGGTTTATTTTTCAAACATGATCAAAGACTATTCTAAAGGGCCTCTGAATATATCTGTATATCAAGAAAAAGGAAATTCGCAGCTTCCTGGTGCTTTTTTCATCTCAGATGTGTTCCGTATAGTGCTTTGGTTGTGAAATACAAAACTAATGCCTGTCCTGTAGATAACACTAGAGACAAGTAGCTTTCTTTTTCCTTATTCTACAACAGTGTTTTATCCATCTCTTTTACTGAAAATGATTTGGCCCCTACCACTCTAACACTTTTGTGACTCTTGTGCATGTGCGCAAATTCTTATGAACACTTTTTTCTCTTTCGGGTGTTTGTGCAGGGATCAGATTTTAGGATTTGGCAGCTTATCCAGCCTTGCACTTATTGTAACCATGCTTTTATTATTTATTTTTTCAGCCTGACAGACTCAATTTCTTCCCAAATCATGTTGCAAACCAGTGTGCATATAACATATGTTTTTACTCCAGTTTGGCCACAGTGTTTGATTCAGAATGCTGTTTGCCTCCTGTTGATCTTATTGTAAAGATGAGATGTGAATTTGTGTGGAGGGAATGCCACAAAGAGTCCTTGGCAGCAATCGCTTTGTCTTGGACTTTGTACAGGAAAAAAACACAGCTAAACACAAAAGCACTGACCCAGGTGTGCTTTCTATGAGAACTAAAAAATAAAGAACACAAAGTTAATAGGTGAAAAAGCTTTATTGGAACATCCAGGGAAATCTAGAACTGCGAAACACAGAAGCACCGGCCTAGGAATACTCTCTATAGGTAGGAAACCACAAAGAACACAGAATGAAAGACAGCATTATCTTTGACAATGGCTTCATCCAGAAAAGGCATAACACTAAGCACAGAAGTGAGCCCCAAGTACTTTCCATTTGAAAGAAAAATTAAGATCACAAAGTAAGTAGCAGAAATAGCTTTGTCAGATGGTCCCTATAGGAAGGAGACAGTTAAACAAAAAAGTGTTTGGAATCATTAGCTTCTTCAGTGATTCAGTTCATCAAAAATATACTGCTAACCATAAAGCACCTGCCCATGTGTACCTTCTATGGAAGAAAAAACAGAGAGAGAACACAGGGTAAAACCTTCAAGTAATGGCAGCAACAATTTTAAATCATTCATAAATGCAGAGTAACAAGAGAAAAAGAAGTGAAGTAGGGAAAAGTTCTCAAGTATTAGTGTCCTCCAGCAGATTAAGCCTATAGTTGGTTCTTCTGGATTTCCAAAGCCACTTTAACTTCTCAAAAACAAACATAAGTCTGGTCCTAAAATAACACTAGTCTGAATTATGGACAAATTGGTGATATTTTGACTTCTGTATCAGAAAATTGACTAAATGTAGTTTTTTACTGTTTTCTGTAGTGAGTGAGCCATATTGGTTGGTTATTTCCTTAAGGACCAAACAACAAAAACTCATCATTAATAGGTGTTAGCTGTTTCGTCAATACAAGTATTGTGTCTAAATTTTTAATTCTATTTAAGCAGAAGATTATTGTTTTGCTATTTCAGAGACACGGGAATTTGTCTCATAAACCTTCACACTTACCTATCCTTCTCCATTGTTGCCTCAGGTCAAGTCTCCAACTCTGGCAGGGCTGAGCGATGACTCTGGCCGCACGCTGACCTCGTCTGATTTTAACCTGCGAAGCCTGGCCCCAGACCAGAGGGTCGAGAGATTGCTGGCCTTCAGCAACCATGAGGAGCTGGATCGTTTCAACCAGGAGGCACGGCTGGCAAAAAGACATCCTGAGATGTTTGCGCTTTACCCGCCACCTGATGAGGTGAAGCATTTAGTATTTAACTCTTTAAACAGTTCACATGTCAAAATCCACCAAAGCGATTAATTGAGGTTGTGTTTGCATCACAGTAGATCAGACTCATACAATGGATCTTATGTAACCTTTTTTTTGGGTACTGAACTCAAACCCTAACTGTAACCAGTCCTGAGTTAGCTTTTTATTTCCACATCTGCAGAACATTTAACATTTAGGTCCAACGTTCATTAAAAGCTTATCAGAGCTTAAATTTAGTTAAAACATAGGCCAAAAATTAATTTTCTCCCTGACCGTTGACATCTGCCTTTCTTTCATTTAAGTTTCTGGGTTTTTTTTGTTCCAGGATGATGCGGTGGAAATCCGGCCTATTCCTGACTGCCCCAAAGAACACACTGGGGATCGCATCTTGATCCGATGCCAGGCCATAAAGTATGTCATACATGTTAATAATACCGTGGGAGGGAGAACAATCCTGTCATTTCATCAGCTGCTTTCTGTTCTTTGTATAAGATGGACATAGGGCCAACTGTTGCTTGTATTAAATGAAATTATTCAGTCACCATTTTATGCATAAAAATAATCTTTTCTGTTTTATATATCATACACTAATGCATTTTAGATCTGATTATTATTTATGAGTCTGAGTAGATTAAAAAAAAACATTAATTGACAGACAAAGTAGTATATCAGGGAGTGCTGTGTGGAGGGGTTCCCCTCCAAAGAGTCATTATCCCTCCCCTTCTCTGTGGGATTTGCTCTCTGACTTTCAATCGCGAAACCACCCCCCCCCCCCCACCCCCACCAACCCACTCCACCGCCACCCCCCCCCCCCCAAATGCACACACACAAAAAAGCACTTTTTCTGCCTTAAATGCTTCATAATGCCTGTCCCCGTCAAATGTCTGAGTTGTATGGCAACATGAAACTTTTTTTGATTGCTCAGTTCAGCATGTCATCAGTTAGTGGTGGATAATTAGTTCCTTCCAATCATGACTGCGGTTTACAGGAATAAAATGTATTCTGAGCTTAACTATAAAACAGAGTTCCACTTTTTGGCCATAATTAATGTGTATTTCCTTTTCTTCCTTCACTTCTAGGTTTGAAATTGAAATTGAGCCCTTGTTTGCCACCATGGCCTTATATGACCTGAAGGAGAAGAAAAAGGTAAGGAAGCTCCTTCTCTTGGAGGAACCAAAGGCTTGTCAGATGTTGCATTTTTACCTCTACTGAAGCACCACTTTTGTTGGGCAAAATATAATAGTCTGCTTGTTTAGTTATTGTTCTCATGTCCACATTAATTATGTTAGTATTTAATCACATTAATTCTAAGACTAATAATAACCATTTTATTTTATCCTGAAAAACTGTGATGTAAAGATGGGACTGGGGCAGAGGTTTCACCTCCAGCTGGAAAACAACCTTGATTGTTCCATTGGAACCAGAGCTCAAATGGAACGTTTCAAATCAAAGCATGTTCATGGGTTAAAATGGTCCAGTCAAAGTCCAGACCTATATAAAGGTTAGGGATCTGCAGCATGATTCAAAAATGAATGTTCACAGATGCTCTCCATCCAATTTGACGAAGTTTGAGCTACTTTGCAAAAAAGAATATGGGGAAAAGTTTAAGTCTCTATCTTAGCAAAGCTGGTAGAGACATTTCCTAAAATAACTGCAGCTATAGTTGCAGCAAAAGGTACTGACTCTGGGGAGCGAATGCAAATGTGTGAGTTTTATTTGTAATTTCTCCTTGCGCTTCACAATTATGTACTCTTTTGTATTGGTCTCTCACTTTAAATCCCTTTGCACCGTAATGTGGAATACACCAAACCAGAGCTGTCAGCCTTGTGAGACTTGGACGTTTTTTTAGGATGTAATTCATCTTTGTTCATTTGAACTTGTGTTGTTGTTTCAGCTTTGGTCTCATAATGTCTGTTTTCACACAAACTCTATAAATTTGCAGAGGCAAATACCACAAAGCGAACCTTTTAATGTCTGATGTCACTCAATATGACAAAATAAAACAAACAAAATTATGAGCTGTTGGAAAAATAAGAAAAAAAAATACCGTATGGCAATAGGTAAAAACAAATTGCTTTTAATTAAATTGAGCAGTACTCTAGAGACAATATGGCCAAGTAAATACATAGCTTTGAATGAATGACCATCAGTGTCAAAATATTCATAAATTAATGAATAAGCTGGAATTGTATTTTTTGGCAGAATTTTTTTGGGGAGAATGGAATGGAACGATTATGTGCTCTTTGACCTCTAAGATTAGACTTAGATTTTACCTTCTCAGTCGTTCTGCCCTCATGCTTTTAATGCTGCTCTGCCAGACTAATAGCTCTAAGATACTCCCAAGGGTAAAAACAGGGAAATTGAAATGATCAGCACAAAAGGAGATTGATAATATAACTGATTGAGACACTGTGTGGAAACCTTAACTCACAGTTCCTTCCACTTTTATTGCTCCTTACTCTTTTCCTGGCAGGTCTGCCAAATAATCTGTTGGGATGTGGACAGTTATTTTGCAGACTAGGTGATATTCTGAATGATTTAGCAACTCCTAGGTATTAATTTAAAAATGGTTCAGTTAGAATAATTTTAAGTGGGAATTTTAGGACTTCCAATATATGTGGCAACTGTACTGTTTTAACACCACCACCCACACACACACACACACGCTTGCACGCAGACACAGACACACATACCTAAAACTTAAAAAAATATGTTAGAGGTTGTTTTTCAATGATATGATGCTACTGCAAAAAGAGTCTTTACCAGGAGTCGCTATAAGTATGGAAGATTTTTTAAGTTCAAAAGAAGATTGTAAATCTTCATTGTAAAGTTGCAGTTCTGCTGCTTTTAATCTCACCATGTATAAACAATCCTAAAGACAATGATGTTGTCTCAATAGGCATAATGACCTTTCATTGTGTGCTGCAGAGGGGAAATGTGTCTTTGTAGAGGTGAAACAACTTCCTGCCTATTACTGTGAGTGAAGACACAGGCAGACTGTTAAAAATACACGAATCATGTCTCTGCTGTCTTGCTACATCTATATATTTCTACAGTTCTCTTCGGTGCACTTGTTTAGCTTGCACCTCAACAGTCATCTCTGTCTCCTTTGAAGTGATTAAAAATAGGTTTCTGTTTGGGTTTTTTTCATGCGTGTCTCTCAGGCTGTTTTTCATTTGTGAAATCTGCAGCAGATGTTCGTAAAATTCCACTTAATACTCTGGGTTATTAAAAAATGCTTTGGCCCAATAAGCGGCACAGGAGATTTTACATTAGGCACGCAAACAAATCAGTTTATTTTTACAGCAAGAAAGAATAATTGTCTACAAGTATTACCTATTGTGATTGATAGTCTTCGATACTTTTTATTAAAGTTTATTAACAACATATTTACCGTTCCTCAAGAACATTTCTCTACAGTCAGCAGTATAAAGTCAGATTAATAGAGTTGAAACATAGAAAATTAGTGGGCATGTCTCAGATGTTTTTTTCCCAGTTTTCACAAAGATCTGTTTTGATTGAAGCTGTTAGAGGAGGATTGTGCTACGCAGTTGCTAATCTAACAGCACCAGATGTTCTTCATCTGACAATGCAATGCTTGTTGGTGCAAGGCAGACACATAATGCTGTGATTAGAAGCGATGTCATGTTGAAGAGGGGTCGTTAAATTCCATGTGTCTCATTTCATCGCACTTTAATAGTGATTTATAACTATGCTTCACTCTGAATATTACCATTGTGAACCCTTTGCTATTGTTTAACATGTTTACACTTTTCATGAGTGAGTGAAGGATGTTCAACTGTAGAAGCTTTTCCAAACTTTTCACAAACTAAAGTCTGAAAAGTGTGGCATGCAGATTTATTCATCACTTTTAGTCTGATACCCTGAAATAAAATCCAGTGCAACCAATTACCTTCAGAAGTCACCTAATTATGGAGGTTGCATGCTTTCCCATTGCTTGGGTTCTCTCTGGGTACACAAGCCTTCTCCCACAGTCCAAAAACAGGACTGTTGGGTTAGTTGGGCTCTCTAAAATTGCCTTTTGCTATGAGTTTGTGTGTGTGTGTGTGGGTGTGTGCTTGGTGTTTTTGTGTTTCTCTGTGATTAACTAATGACATGCCCAGGGTACACCCTACCACTCACACCATAACTGCCAGAGATAGGCTCCAGCAACCCCACATTGATAAGCGGGGGAAAAAAAATTGATGGATGGATGGATAGGTGGCAGGTTTGGCTTGTTGGAGTGTGTGCTGCTCTGGTCAGTGCAGCAGGGTTCCTGTGGGATGTGCAGTGTGATAGACTGAGGTTAAAAGCCCTGTAGTGAATAGAATCACATGACTCACAGCAGGTCCAGCCGGATCAGGACATACAGTTCTCTTTCTGCATGCAGGCTGTTTTAAAACAGAGAAGAGAAACTGTATAGTGCTTTTAATCAAATTTTTGAATCTGCTCTCACCCACCTTGTTCAAAATAGCACATTTATTCAGCTTTTATAACAGGATACTCCTTTTCTCTAAATAAAGATCAATGTTTCATTCTTTTTCTCATCTAGATATCAGAAAACTTCTATTGCGATCTCAACTCTGAGCAGTTTAGAAACTGCTTGAAACCTCACACTCCACATGTGGATCACTCCACCCTGGCTAGATCTGGCATCTTCTCAGTCACCTATCCTTCCTCTGATATTTACCTGGTCATCAAGGTAAGAAAAAAGCTATTCCCCTTAGACAATCATGAGAAAAAAAGCGAAGGTCGCTGGTTCTAAATAGCCTGCGTAGTTATAATCTAAAATATACTGTGCACCCTGTAATCTAATGCATTGTCAAACCTTGCCAGCAGCGTATGGATTTTTTTGGGGGGGTTTAAATGTGTCGAGCTTCTCTGATTACTTGTGTGCTTCCTGTCTCTGTCAGATTGAGAAGGTTCTCCAGCAAGGAGAGATCAGTGACTGTGCTGACCCCTATTTAACAATGAGGGAGAGTGACTCCTCAAAGGTAAGGTAGCAGAGAGATCTATTTGTTGTGTCACCAGACTCACTTCACAGAAATATGCTGGCCCCTTGGCATTTCCGCTTTTTTTCCCCTGGTTAATGCCAATGCTTGCTTTGGTTATAATTTTTGGCTCTAAATTTAAAAGTAATGAATTGTGGATTTAATTTGGTGTTTTTTTTTAGAACAAGGACAAACTTGAGAAACTGAAAGGCCAGGCAGAGGCTTTCTGCCAGAGGCTGGGTCGCTATCGCATGCCTTTTGCTTGGGCAACAGTTAATATCATGGACGTCATCTCTACTGCTACTTTAGACCGTGATGTCACAGATTCTGACAGCATAAAAGGAGGTATGTATGAGTTTATCTTTGAGATTAGAAAAGAAGCTTGTCTTAAAAACAACTTGCTCCTTACAAGAGTAATTTTTTGGGAGATTTACCAGCCAATCCAGATTATATCTTGTTTTAAACGAATACCATATATATTTTTGAGCACAGATTCTTAATGCTTCATCACAATCTATTGTCCAGATATCTGGATCACTTTTCACATAAGTGACTTATCGTTAGAAATTTATCACTCTGAATTAGCATTTTTCCTTCACAAATATTCTGTCCACTCTTCATAATTGACCGTGACAGCATATTGAGTGAATACAAAACAGGAGAATGGACAGGTGGAAAGCTAATAGGAAAGTGTCAGACCAAAAAGGTTTCTGAAAGTCATCTCCTAAAACAAATGAATAAAAATGCAGCAAAGAGATGTGGAAATTTGCGCAATGCCAAGATGCACGCAGGTTATTGTTGTGCCGTTCGTATCTGAAAAAAATTATATACAGATGCGTTTGTATGTATAGGTTCCACTTTATCGGTGAGTAGCATGTCCAGCATTAAAAACAGCCATCTCTTGCATGTATTCCACAGAAGAATGCTCTCATATTAACTCTGATATTTCCACAAGGCTGTCAACAACTCTAGCCTTTTCCATGTCAAACTGAGGTCAAAAGGACAAAGCAGAGTAACTTTGATGTACTCTCTTTAGCTTTTCTGTTATCTGGTTAAAGGTTTGCTCTGTCTCGCTCTCTTGCAGCCTGTATAAATGTCTCAACAAGTAGGAAATGTGGTTTCTTTTGGAACAGCTTTGTTCATCACTGTGGTTCCTCTGAGCAACCATTTTGAAGACAGGTGTTGGAGCAGCATCATAGCATTTATTACAGTGCATTTGCTGACTGGAAAAGATCAGATATTTGAGTTTTCAACCAGATGTTCATTGATCAGGTGGAAAACTGTAGATTCCAGTCAACAGCTGATTTCCTTTGTGCATCTCTAGTATTTTCTCATTACCTCATTTGTCCTTTACCAATAAAACATAAGAAGCACAACCACATTTACACTCATTCAACAAATAATTATCAGATACCAGAAGTATAAACCTTTTAATTTCATTGGATAATTGGTGATGTGTCTTCCTTTTAATGAAGAAGATGTTAGGTCAGTAATGATTATGGCCTTGCATTTGTATGACTTTCCATAGATTTATTGAGCTGACTGACTCTAGTAACAGTACTTTCAGTTACAAGAGTGCTTAGAGATGGCTCAGGTCAGATTTGCTCATGTTGTTGAGATTTCTCCCGGGATGGTATCATGCAAACCTGCTAAAACTGTTGAACTCCGTTCTTAGTGTTTTTTAATACTTTTCTGTCATGTATGTATGTGTGTACAGTCATGTAAGAAAATCGGGCCCCCAATAAATATTTTGTTATCTCTAAAGAAATGTTCAAATATCCACATCTAATCTTTTCTTTATCTCTGGAAAAAAAAAATTCAATTACAGGTAAAATACAAATTAACTTTGTTTTAACTATTCAACAAAAGAAACAGAAATGGTTATTCTATCTAAGTAAACATCTATCCACATATGTTATAAATGTCATCACAATCTGATAAAATGAGCTGGAACATGTCATCATACACCGGCGAAAATCTGTCACTATGCATCAGTATCTAAGTTAATATTATTTCATTGCATTTTTTGTTCCTGAAGGTAAATCTAGCAGCATGGACCGGAGAGTGCAGCTTCCCAGGAGGAACTCTGAGCGTTTCAGTACCATGGAGGAAGCGTGTTATAATGTTCACACCTTCAAACCTGCAACCATCACTATAACTACAATCTTCAAACAGGTTAGACAGCCACCCTCCTCCAAACAAGACACATAAATCAGACTGAAGACATAAAGGAAGTCACAAAGACATGGCGTGTTCCAACTTGCCCATGTCCCACTGTGAAAAACAAAATGGGCATAAACCATTAAGCTCTTCTAATGTTTCTGCATTGTAGTTATATATTTTAATATCAGAGCTATATTAGACCTTCTTATTTTTACCGTTTATGTAAATCGATAAAAAATACATATATATTGTCCATGTGTATGCATTTCAGGAAGGGGATCGTCTAAGTGATGAAGATTTGTTGAAATTCTTGGCTGATATTAAGAAAACCTCAACTCCGCAAAGAAGAATCAAGACAATACCAGGTTTTTTTTCTTTGCATTTAAATATTTGATCTGTTCATTGGATGAATCTGTTTATTGCTTCCTTCACAGAGAGTCAGGAAGAAGAATACAGCTCAATAGTCTTTATCTGATCACTTCACTTATTAAGATTCAGTTACACGTATATAGCATAATTGGAGTTGGGTACAAAATCCCTCTTTGAAACCTTTCTTTTTCTCGGCTACATGCTTGGTCATACTGTTAACAAACTGATGAAAAAGGTTTTGCTAAAACAGGGATATTGATCTGATCTTGTTCATGACCAGAAAGGGAATTTCCCTGAAATGGAGGCTTTTTTTCCCTCAAGAGTGGGTTTCTGGACTGACAGTTGTAAAATAAGTCGTGCTGTATTTTCTGTGTGGTAAACCCATACTTAAAATTATTGTGTCTTCCAGGTTGTATTAAACTGGACATGTCTCCAGTCCACGACACGCCGCAGGCCTGTCTGTCCACCGAGCTCATCCCGCTCATACCTGTGGCTGAGAAAAACATCCGTCCCGTTAAAGAGGTGCTGGAGTTCCCCGCCAGTGAGGTTTACGTCCCTCATAACATTTACAGGTGGGTTGGGCAGCTGTTATAGGCAACCTTTCGGACAGCTTACAGAATATGTATTTAAGAATGTATGACGGCGGTTAACAGAGAAAGGAAAACTGCTTTGTAGTTAGTGGTGGTATGATGCTCGAACAAGGATGGTTGCTCTTGCAGCTTCTTTCTCATAGATGTAGCAAGAACAGTCAAGGTTCTGCCTGGGCTTTTTCTGCATGGAGTTTTCATGTACTCCCCGTGGATGCGATTGTTCTCTCCGGGTACTCCGGCTTCCTCCCACAGTCCAAAAACATGACTGTTAATTGATCTCGTCTCCTTTATGTTTGAGTGCATGTGTGCATGTTTGTTTGTCCTGTGTGTCTCTGTGTTGAGCTGTGATGGAATGGGGACCAGGAGACCGGAGACTGGGGTCCAGGGGTCACCGCGCCTCGCTCAATAACCACTGGAGATACGCATCAGGTCCCCCGCGACCCTGCTTTGATAGGTGGAAATGGATTATGAATGGGTGGATGGACATTTCTCTGATGTCATTTTACCACCAGATAGCTAAGATATATCTGCAACAGCACCGCCATCTAGTGAAGTGTTTTGTAACTGCTTTCTTCCACATCCAGGTTTCTATGGATTTATTTCTTTTTGTGTAGTGAACATGAGGTTTCACAATCATTCCCTCTTTTTCTCTAGGAACCTGCTTTTTGTCTACCCCCAGAGGCTGAACTTTGTCAACAGGCTCACATCAGCAAGAAACATCACCATCAAAATCCAGTTTATGAGTGGAGAGGACCCGAGCTGCATTCTGCCTGTGAGTGCAACTGTTTAAAATCATCGTAGAAAGTCACACATTGTAAAATGCATTCTTGATTTTATTTATCTTTATGCTCATGTTCATGTTTAGGTTATTTTTGGAAAATCCAGTGGTCCTGAGTTGTTACAAGAGGTTTACACACCCGTTACATACCATAACAAGCAAGTACACATTTTTTCTACATTAGAATGTTCCTAAATGTTGCTCTTCATCAGAATCAGAATCAGAATCAGCTTTATTGCCAAGTTTGTACATACAAACAAGGAATTTGACTCCGGTACACTTTGCTCTTTGGTTTTTGTTTTTGCACTACAGTTTTACACATTACACTTCATTGTAATGTGTAAAAAAAAAAAACTAAACAAAACAAAAAAAAGTATGTAACAATGACCCAAACTTGGACTTTGTAAGAGACTCTCCAGTTTATTAGCATGTATGTTTTGAAATGTGTAGCCCATTGGGCAAGTTAATTTCTCAGTCGTTCATTTATTTTTACATTTTGTAACATGCTCCCCTTTTAATAATCAACTGCTTTTCATTTTTTCCCTTTTATATTTCAAAAATCAGTATTTTAGCTGTTTTTTAAAAATGTCTTTATTATTGTTTTTAACTATTTATGATTTCCAAAATAATTTACAAATTCCAGTGACTTTTGTCTTTCTTTCTACACTTTCTGTATGACTTCTTTGAAAATGTCTTATTTGATTATGTCAGTGATTTTTTTTGTCATGTGAAAAGTATGTGCATCTCACTTCTCTTCCCTTCCGTTCTCACATATCGTCTTTTCTTTTGTGTGTTTTGTGTTTGTTTGTTTGTTTGTTTTCTTATCTCTCTCAGGTCTCCAGACTTCTATGAGGAAGTGAAGTTTTCTCTTCCAGCTCGTCTGACAGAGAGGCATCACCTGCTGTTCACTTTCTACCACATCAGCTGCCAACAGAAACAGAACCAGAGTGGCAACTGCGAGACCCTCATTGGATACTCTGTGAGTTTTTATTACTTTATTAAAATTTCTTTAACTGAACTCTTCTAATAAATTTGGTGTTTGCCTGTGTTGCAGTGGCTGCCCATACTGAACTGTGACCGGCTGCAGACAGGGCAGTTTTGTCTACCAATCGTTTTGGAGCGACTCCCTCTCAACTACTCGCTGCACACTCCAGAGGTTCACACATTTTTACGATAGATAGATAGATAGATAGATAGATAGATAGATAGATAGATAGATAGATAGATAGATAGATAGATAGATAGATAGATAGATAGATAACATAACATAACATAACATATTTTGCAGACTGAAATAATGCATTGCTCTGTCATGTTTTTTTGTAGAAACTTCCTCCCCAGGTCCCTCCAGTCAAGTGGATGGAAAGCCACAAAGGGCTTTTCAACCTTGAGATTCAAGCTGTGTCATCTGTTCACCCTCAAGTAAATAAACATTTCTAAAGTTTAATTGTTTTACCTAGCTTCATTGTAGAACATATCCATCATCTTCAATACAACCTGTTTGTTGTTTTTCGATACCTCTGTCTGTGCTCTGTCAGCATCCTTGTATAATGACATCCTTGTAACAGTCATCTGTTTACTGCTTCAGGACAACCACCTAGAGCGTTTCTTCACCCTGTGTCATGCGCTGGAAGGTGGAACTACATTCCCTGTTCGGATCAGGGACGAGAAGATTCCCGAGAACAAACTGGAGCACGAGCTGAAGCTCAGCATCATATCTCTGTCCTCCTCTAATTTAGAGCCTCTGGTGCTCTTCCTCCATCGGGTGCTGGATAAACTCTTCACCCTCATCATGCAGCCCATGGTCATTGCTGGCCAAACGGGTGAGGCATCACTTAAAAATAGCTGTTTTTCATATTTTAGTCATAGTATAAAAAAACTTTAATTACGTTTACTTGTCTTTTCTAATTTTCTAACCATGTTTATGTAAATGCTTGTGCATGTGTCTCCTTTTTTTAGCCAATCTGGCCCAGATAGCCTTTGAATCAGTGGTGTCTATAGTCAACAGTCTTCATAACAGCCAGGAGCTGTTCAGGGACCAGCTGGGAAGGAATATCCTCTTAGCAACCTACCTTTACTGGGTGTTTCGTCTTCCTGATCCCCCCAGAGACACGCAGAATGCAGGTGATGTCCTATACATCTATGAGTCAGAGAACTGCATTTCCACAGTCTCCAAAATTGTAATGTTAATGTTTTGTGGGAACATGTGCTCAGGTCCAGCAGGTTCAGTTCCTTCGTCAGACAGTCGTTACATGACCATAGGTCCGGCTACCGCAGCCAGAGTTGGCAGCATGCTCCTCCAGTCCAGGATCCGCAGCAGCAGCAACCCCGACATCCCTGCTCAGCAAACTTCTGATGAAGATGCAGAGATCACAGACATTCTCTCTGCCACGGTAATCATGAATTATACCAAACCAGGTGGAAATGATGAAGTGTTAAAAAGATAAAATCATTACCAGAACTACCTCAGTTTTCAGTTCTCAGTTTTACCTCACAATAAATTTTTTACCAGACTACATACAATGGGAGTGATGGCCCCTCCAAAATATGTATGCGTAGAGTGATTGTCAATTTAGAAAACTAATTTGTGCCTAAGCTTCACTGGCCGATGTCTTGAGAACATCTCCACAACATGATGCTGCTCTCCCCATACTTTACAGTTGAGGTGGTGTTCTCAGGCTTAAAAGTGTCCCTCTTATTAATAAAAAGGTCACGATGTTCACTGAGGTTGAACATCCAAATTTAAGTTTTAATCAATCACAGACAGGTCTTCAAAATTAAGATCTTTGTCCCTGAGTACATTAGCAAAGTGTAATCTGGCTTTTAATGTTGCTTTTGGAGTAATGGCTTCTTCCTCACTGGATGAACTTTAAGTTCTGTGTCAGTTGAGGTCTCCTTTCACAGTGGATAATTCAATTTAATTCAGTTCAGTTTATTTATATAGCACCAATTCACAACACATGTCGTCTCAAGCACTTCACAAAGGTCAGGTACATACATTCCAATTAATCCTAATCAATGAACAGTGCAGTCAGATTCAGTAATTTATTCAAATTGGATAAAAAGTTTTTCTATCTAAGGAAACCCAGCAGATTGCATCCAGTCAGTGACTTGCAGCATTCACTCCTCCTGGATGAGCATGTAGAGACAGTGGACAGTCACTGGCGTTGACTTTGCAGCAATCCCTCATACTGAGCATGCATGTAACGACAGTGGAGAGGAAAAAAATCCCTTTTAACAGGAAGGGAAAACCCCCAGCAGAACCAGCTCAGTGTGGGGCGGCCTTCTGCCACGACCGATGGGGGGTTTGAGGAAAAACAGAGCAGAGACACAAAGAGAACAAAGAAGCACTGATCCAGGAGTACTTTCTATGGGAAGGAAAAGTAAATGTTAATGGATGTAGCTCCTTAAGTCGTTTCACCTAGAAAGAAGGAACAGATAAACTCTCCAAATGACACTCTCCCTCACAAGGTATTTTGCTTTTGCATTTCTTGGACACAGAACCCATTCGTCCTGATCAGACTTGGTAGGATTGTTTGAACAGATGGATGTGGCATTTTCAGGCATCTTGAAAAGGATGAACCAGACTTGTTGCGATCCACATTTCTCTACCTGCTATTTCTTTAAAATTTTCCATGATGTCACACAAGGAGTATGTTTAAGATGTTGCCTGTAACCACAAATGTGCCTCTGTTTAACTCAAATGTTGTAAATTATCCTGTCATAAGCTCATAAAGCCATGACATCATCATCTGGTCACCCCACATTGTTTGAAGCCATATTATTATTGGTGTATGCAAACATATGACTTTAAAGAAAGCAATAAAGAACATTCTCTCATAATTCTGGCATTTAGTAATTAGAAATATTCCTGGGAAACCCAACTGACCTAAGCAGCACGGGCTAATTCTGATTGAATGTGAGACAGTGGGAGGAAACAAATCTTAGGTATGTTTCCCACAGTGTATGTAAATATCTGGTTCAGTCTGTAAACATGCAGGGCTTGTTCGTTTATGGTGAATTTGTTTTTCCTCCTGACTTGGCATTATATTAATAGGCCATCAGTCCACCACTAGTGAAGTCATCCATGAACGTTTGATGGAACATTTTTGTCTGCAGGGCCACAACTACCCGGGCAGCCGTGTGTCCACCTATGTGGAGGCCAGCAACTTTCAGAACTTTGCAGGAAACACCAGGCCATCCAACAGAAAGGTACCAACACGAGAACAGAGAGACTGCAAAACATATATTCTAGTATGATATGCATGTTTCCTTCTTATACCAGAAAAGACAATTATTATTGGGGAGAAGAGCAGAGGAACAGGATGCAGTAAAGAGTGTTCAAACAGCAGCTACTGGTTACCTGGGGATACATATTTTCCTCTTCATAATTTATAATATTATTATCAATGCCTTTAAGGAAACAAAAAAATAACTGCACTCTTTACATTGGACGAGGTGACGACCTTCATTGAGGACTTGCTCTTTTGGGAAATGACAGCTCTTTATTAGAACAGGGTTCTTGTGAAAAAATTAACAACTCCAGTCTGGACAACTATGGACCTTTGACATGGAAAACATCTGGGATCCCTGGATCAAGGTATCCTGTTTGTGGGAGCCTTGTAACCTTAAATCTTTCAAAACATTTAAGGAAAATCTCTCTCTAAACCAGATTATTGTGGACTCCACAATCCTAAAATACACTTGGAGGAACTTGTTTCCATGAGAAAAAAAAAACTTGCAAGAATTGTAATTCCTTAGCCAAGCTAAATAAAAAACTATATATCAAAACGGATAATTCTTATAATGTAAAATTTGATGTAAGATGCAAACCAATGAGATTGCATTAATAATGAATTATTTTTGACCATTTAATTAATGGTCAAATTCAATTAATTTATTTGCCGTATCAAATTTAGTTTTGTTTGAAAGTAAACACGCAGCTTGTCAGGAAATAGGAGGTTGTTCATTTTTTCCTACTTTTTCTAAAGCTTTGTGACTAGTGTATATAACATACATTTAAGCAGCTTTTTTCTTGTTTTACTGCTTCTTTGTTAAAACATGTTACAGAAATATGCTCAAGTGTACTGGAAGAGTTCAACATTTTAGTCATAAAATACCAATAAAGCAAAAACTTTTAGTTTTGTTTCAGAGACCAGTCAAGTCTTGTGAAGTCCAATAATATGGAAATTAGGAGCTGATTTCCATCGTAAAAAGTGTTTTTTTTTTGGAGTTTGCAGTTGTTTTGCATTTATGCATGTGTTAAAGGGAACTCAGACTTAAATGTAATTTATGAAGACAAGAGCTGTCAGCATCCACTTCCCTCTGTTAGCCACAAGGTGGGAGTGTAACACTAAGGACAGTGTGAATGGTTGGAGTTCAGTCAACACTGTGTTCTGATCCTTTAAATTTTATTCAGTTATGCATGTAAGCAGAGGCTCTATATTTCAATATATTTTGTGTATTTTCTCTCTTACAGCAATTTCACGAGGAGCTTGCTCTGCAGATGGTTGTCAGCACCGGCGTGTGCAGAGAAAATGCTTACAAATACGCCTGGTTCTTCTTTGAGCTGTTGGTCAGTGTGATTTTTTTTAATTTTTTTGTATTATGGTTAATGGCAATTGGGTCAACAAATAAAAAGGATTCAAATCAAACAGTGACATTATGGATACTGGTAGCCACATTTTTTGGCCATTTTTGAAGTGGACGTTATGGCTCTCCATCCAGGATAGCATAGCCTGGGGGGCGCCATGGAGCAAATGAAAAAGAAAAAAAAGTTATCATTTGCACAGAATGGAGTTTTCAATTGATCATTTGCATACCTGTTGAATCAGAATTGGTGTATAATCTGTATGTATAATCTGTTGCTTGAGATTCAGCACTTAAAGCGCTTAATTAAAGGAGTTTCTTTTAAGGAGTCACGACTGTAATTAACTATCCTTTGTTGAAAATTCTTAACTATTTATAATAGTCAGACCTAAACTGGAGTATTTTAGACGAAACAGAGATTCTTTAAAGCACAATTTAAGATTTGTCAATCCTTTATTTTATATTGGTCAATTTTCCAAGGTTTATATGCATTAGGACAACCTTACCACGATTGTGAAAAGCACAATATATAGACTGGTCAGACCTATAACAGATGTTACAAAACACAGTTTATATTTGAAACCAAATTTATACACTATATATTTTTTCTAAGTATTGTTAAAATCTAGAAATCATTTAATAAACTACAAATCATATTATTTATATTTTTTGGTCAGAGTGGGCTCAATTGGGTCAGTTGGTGTCCGGTTGGTTGTATGTTGTTTTTTGATGGCTAAAAGAGGGCCTTGCCTTGCACCATTTATTCAGAGTTCACCTCTGATAACATGAGAGTTTAAAGGCTCTTCTCAATACAATTTTAAATGGCTTTCCAGATTATTATCTGTATCAAAGTTAAGGTGTTACTACACTCTTAAAAAGGGGATGCCAAAAATGATCTTTAATACTGTTTTATTAAATCTATATGGCGTGTGCCAATTTCTTACCCCAACTGTGTGTTTACTCCATGTATTTGTTTTTTTTCTTCTGATGTGTGATTCCTGTTTGTTTCCTGTGTTTTGTGTAAACAGGTGAAAAGCATGGCGCAGCAAGTGTCTCAGCTAGACAGGTACAGTGTCCCTCGAAGGAGCCGCTTCTCTGACAGATTCAAAGATGACATCACCACCATTGTCTCCGTGGTCACGGCAGAGATTTGCACAATCCTCTTCAAACAACAAAAGGTGATAAAAATATTAAATAAGACAATTAACATCTGGGCCAACTGAAGCAGATCCCCTCGACTCGTGTCCAAAAAATGTTTAATAGAGGAACCCTTCTGCTCTCCTGCATTGGGCTGTTTGGGTGTTCATCTTGTCTGTGTTCTCTAAACAACAGGGAGCTGAAAGTGCTAATTAAATTTGTCTCTGTGGTACCAAAAGCTCAGCTTGCTCAGCTAGATGTTGGCGAGATCCGGTCAGCGCAGGTTACTGATTGTTGTATGTTGACTGTTGTTTCAGGAGGTAGAGCAAGCAGAGAAAATCAACATCAGTCTGGCTTTCTTCCTGTACGACCTGCTGTCCCTCATGGACCGAGGGTTTGTCTTCCAGCTTGTGAGAAACTACTGCAACCAGGTGAATTAGCACTCAGACGCACGCAGAAGCATTGAGGACATTTTAGATTTAATATGTACAATTTATATGCGAAGTGACAGGCTTTCAACATAATATTGACAATTTCTGTTTTTGTTTACTTTTAGATGTCAGCTAAGAGTGTTTCAATGCCGACTTTGATCAGCATGCGTCTCGAGTTCCTGCGAATCCTCTGCAGCCATGAGCACTACCTCAACCTGAGCCTCTTCTTCAGCAGCCCAGCCTCTGCGCCTGCCTCTCCCTGTCCGTCCATCTCCTCGCAGGTGTGCCCACTAGAGTGTACAATTTTGCATTTGTAACTAAGGCCATTAAGTTTAGTGCAGTCATAAAAGAAAACAAGTGTTGTTTTTTTTTGCATAACACATTATGGCTATCTGATTATTATTGAAAAGTTTATTTATTTCATTAACTAAATTCACTAAGTGACCCACATTATATAGATTATTTAGAGCATGTTCCATTTACAGCTAATACAAACGTGACATTTCAGATTACAATATTACATGAGACCAATAAAAACCTTTTTTTTTAATACAAAAATATGGGCTTAATGAAAATTATGTTTAATACTGACTTAAATGTTATTTTCAAATGGTAGTTTAATCTGAAAAATGGGCCTAATAAGAACGCACATTATAATTTGCTGAGATGTATCTATACCTTACTTTATTGAATTGAGGGAATGTAAAGGAGAAATTTGATCATTCAACCATTAATATAAAAAAAAAAACAACTGCTGGGGTCTGTCTGTTTCCCACTCATTTCACTGTTTTATTCTGTTCAGAATTCCGGCTCCTACCAGGAACAGCTGAGGATCCTGGCTCTTTTTGATCTTTCTCAGGAATTCAAGCAACAGCATTACCTCACCGGTCTGCTCCTAACAGAACTTAGTGCGGCACTTGACATGGAGTCAGAAGGGTACGGAGGAACACTGTCAAATTATTCCCATCTGCTCTCTGCTGCTTTTGTACTTTTCAATTCAAAACCGGCATCCTGCGTGTTCTTCAAGTAAAGAAATATTTCACTTTTTGTCACGTTACAACCGACAACCTCACTGTATTTGACCTGATGGACCAACACTCTGTAGTGGATAGTTATGACCAAGCCAAATAGAAATATTACAACCTGCATGCATAACTCTGTGAAGCAAAAAAACTAGCACTGCGCACCTCCTTGATGACACCATCCCCATGACGAAACATGGTGGTGGTATCGCCATGGTGGGGGGACGCCTTTTTTTCAACAGGGACATGGAAGCTGCTTGAAGTTCTTAGGAAGATGAATGGAGCTAAATCTCGGGAAGTCCTGTAAGAAAAGCTTTTAGAGGTTACAAACTTGGCAGGAGGTTCACCTTCCAGCAGGACAACAACCCTAAACATGCAACCAGAGCTACAGTGGAATGATTTAAAGCATATTCATGTGTTGGATTGGTCCAGTCCAAGTCCACACTTCATTTTAAGTGAGAATCTGTTGAAAGACTGTAAATTTATTGTTCACAGATATCGTCTATTTATTCTGACTGAGCTTGAGCTATTTGGTAAAGAAGATTGGCAAACATTTCAGTGTCTAGATGTGTAAATCTGGTAGAGATGTACACCAAAATACTTGCAGTCATAATTCTTTAAAAAGATGGTTTTACAAAGTATGGACCAGCTAGCTAATTACAAATGCACAGCATCCTTCTCTCATTTTTATCTGTAAAAAAATTGTAAGCCATCATTATCCTTCTCCTTCACAATTATTACCCTAGTTTCTGATGGGCCATCACGAAACATCCTAATATGCTTTTCACATTTGTGGTTGTAATGCGACGAAAGGGGGAAAAAAGTCAAGTGGCAGGACTTTTGCAAAGCTTGGTTTCAATCAAACTGATTGACATTTGTTTCTGTGTTTTCAGGGGAAAGGTTCAAAGAAGGGCGATCAATGCAATTTACAGCTTGCTGTGTTCCCATGATCTGGATGATCGCTGTGTTAAATCTGAGGTTAGAGCCAAGGTGGCTGCTCTCTACCTCCCCCTGGTGGGGATTATTATAGAGTCAACCAACTACCTGGATTTCACTGGTATGTGGAAAAGTATCATGCTATGGGTTGGTGGCCGTTTTTTTTCTTCTTCAGTATTTGAAATAAAATACAAAAAGTACCCCCAGCTTTGGTGATATAGATGGTCTGGAACTTGCCATTAATGAGGTTTAACGAGGTGAAAAGTTAATGGGATGCCTTTAATCAGCAATTAGCCACAATGAAATAACTTTGTTTTTGTAAATAACTGCAGCCGTCCATCTTTCTCCAACCTGACATAAATGTGTTGATGCTGGACTCTTACGTCTGTTTTACCTCTAATGAAGACACAGCAGTGCCAGACCTACAGCTGCAACTCCTCTCACTTGGAACATGTCCGGCTCCTGTTTGTCTCTTTCAGTTTCTGACACACGAGCCGGCAAAAACAAGGCCGGCGATTCCGAGGACGACCTTGAAAACGTGCTGCCCATCAATCAGTCTGTTGCCATGGCGATTGCCGGGAATCCCTTTAACACGTTGGGGCGTAACGTTCTCATCTCTATGGCATCCCTGGTAAAGTTTATTCTCTTTAATTTCTTAATTATAATGACCGTTGTAAAATGTTAAATGGTTTTAAAACTTCTGAAAGGTTCTGTTTTGTGAGTGGTTTGCTTTCCAACAGGTGAGCTGCATAGATGGTGATTGATTAGCTGTCAAAGCCACACATGCACTTCATCCATCCTGCAAAAAAAAACCCTCACACACTCATTCCCATAAACACGCACATCTGTGGGAGATGGTTTATGGCCAGGCATTGCCAGCATAAGTGAACAGGGCCGTCCTCCCTGACAAACACATCCATCAAGCTGTGGCTGCAACAACAACGGCACAGGCACCAAAACGGCGCACTGCCATTCTCTTCCGCTCCAGACCATGAATCAGTTCCCCCTGTATGTTGTTGCGAGAAATACTGTTGTGGAAAGAGTGGTTTTCATGCGAACGAGTCGCCGACCTGGTAGTCGTCAGAAACCCGAGGAGCGGCAGCTTTGTTCCTCAAATACAGGCAGCTCGCCTTCAAACAGAACATGAATCATTTAGTCAATCCAGGAGAAATGTTAATGCACATTTTCAAATAAACAATGACATGTTTTTGTTCACATTCAACGGTTTTTAACGTCAATTCTGGTGAGTGTCGGCTCAGGCCAGCTCTAGTCAAAAAGAGACTTGGGTAACCCGGTTGTAGGTGGGACACATAGGGCAGCGGGAGCCTAATGGCTACATTTATCAAAACTGCCACATAATGAAGCAGCAGTAGTCATCCACAGCAGTGATTCATCATCACACGAATGAAACTAAATTAATCTGCAGTAGATTAAAGGCCTGTTGAGATGGGGAGGAACCATGCTTCTCTGAAACCAGAATGAAAGAGCTGACCAATCACTTCACAATAGGGTTTGAAGAAGCTTTTAAATGATGTATTATTAGATACACTTACTGATATAGCTCAGTTTGACGCTTTAGAAAGGGGAGTGTTGCATGATTATGATCTGGGTTACTATTAAAAAGGATGCACCAGAGATCATGCATGGATAGACTCATGTCTTACGAAAGGCAGCTGGTCCAAATGAGGATAAGAACCAGATAATACAAAATAAAAAGGTTTCAGATAAAAATACATAGCTAAATTTAATTCAAGATTAGGTTTAAGCATTTTTTAAGACAATTTATCTCCATAATTCCTGTAAACACTTTACTGCAACAAAAAAAAAACATGTAATGGCATTTTACATGAGTACAACATGGGTTTATTTGATGGTGTGAAATGGAAGTAAGAGAAGATGAAAAGACAACACGTAGGTATGAAATAGGAGTATGAATGGACAAAGGTGCAAATTGACCTGGACGATAATCGGGCGCCTTATCCGCCAGACAGACAGAGCCAACTAATGACTCCAGTCGAACTCAGCTGACGCACATGCATACAGCTGCAGACTGCAGTCTGGGGGCTCTTCAGACAAACAACAGTCTGAAGGAAACCAGTGGTAACTTTGACTTCAGGTTTCAAGAAAATAAATTAATAAAAATTATGTGTTGACTAAAGAAACTGTTGACCGCTTATTACAGCATGCGTCATCGATTGAACTTGTTTTTGCCCTTAGCAGCTCTTCCTTTTCATGTATTTTATTTGTACCTGTATTCTTCTGTTCCCAGCATGGTAAATCTGTTGCCACCCTGGCTGCAGACACCAGTCGCCACCTGCTGGTTTGTTTCCTCTGGGTGATGAAGAATGCCGATAGAAACCTTATCCAGCGCTGGACCGTGGATATGCCTCCTTCACAACTCAATAAACTGCTGGAGCTTCTCACTATATGTGTGTCTTGCTTTGAGTACAGGGTCAGTTATGGATCTTACTTTTTTCTTAATAGTGCAGATGAGACCGGTTTTCTTTTATCTTTACAAAAATACAAACAAATACAGCTGCCAGCTGCATTTTCCAAATGTCTTCTCTGCATTTACATAATTTTTACAAAATATTCAAATTGTATGAGTTGTGCTTTTAACCTGATGATTTTGTTTTAATGTGCATCTTCAGGGTAAGCAGAGTAGTGACAAAGTGAGCACACAGGCCTTGCAGAAGTCTCAGCAGGCCAAACTGCAGCTAGAAGAAGCCCTGCTGAGAGGAATGGGAGCCCGTGGAGAAATGATGAAACGGGTTGGAGGTAACACATTTTGCTGTTGTTTTTTTATTTTTAAGAATACAACCTTTTATTGCTTTCCTGCCATATTTCAACAAATCAGCAGCTCAAAGCCTAAAAGATTTTCACGTAAACTCTCTGCAGCATCAAGGCTTAAAAAATCTTCAATTTTTTGAATAAATTAATCATCAACCAGTCTTTGTAGGTGTGCATCGAACACGCATCATCTTGTATATGAGAACTGTCCTCATGTGTCACATAAAAAGCAAAAACATTGCCCATTAAATCATAAGCTCCTTTTAAATCTCTGACAGGAATGGACAGAACGGTCGGTCAGAGAGAGAACCTGCGCTGGAGGAAAGACCTCACTCAGTGGAGGCAAACAAACGACAAACAGGATAAGTATGTTTTCCATTTAGGACTTTTGCTTTAGCTCTTCCTGCATCCATTTCATTGAACCTTTTTTAATTTTTGTGTAACCTCTGTAATCTTCTTCCAGAACAAAAGCAGAGTTGGACCAGGAGGCTCTAATCAATGGGAATTTAGCCACAGAGGCAAACCTTATAGTCCTGGACCTTTTAGAGACCATAATACAGGTCAGAAAATTATCTTTTCATAATCACATATGGGACTGTGACTCAGTTTACCGAGATAATATAATGTAATATAATATGAGGCAAACTAATACAAATACAAATACAAATACAGGGAGGCAGAGTGAAACAAAATGATCAGGAAAGAAGTTGTATAACTGCTAATTGTTTTTTTTGTCTCAAGGTAACTCGCAATGCTGGGATACTGCATGATATGTTCTCTAACCTGAACCGTCATGCAGTAAAACTAGTTTAGAGGTTTTATAAATGAAAGCCAACTTTTCCATCTTTTTCAACATTTATTTTCAGATATATGTAATTATTATAAGTCTGGGATTTTACAGCTGCAGTGATGCCATGAAAATGTTTTTTTTTTTTTTTATGGCATTGTCGTCACCTCTGCCTTAATTTATAGCTTCTTGAGCATTTAAAGCGTCTGCTCCTAGACTGCCGGGAACTCTTTGTTTGTAGTTCAGGGTTTTCTTCTTGTTTTCAAAAAAATCTAAATGAACATTTGCACTAAAAAAATCCCTTGTTGCTAATATGGACCATTTTTGGCTAAACCTTTGCGGTAGTTTGCTATTATAGAAGAAGTTTCAACATAAACCGTTCAGATTTTGGATGCAGGAGTTTTTTATTGAGCCTATTAGCTTTGCAGTCATAGATTGAATCCCATTTCAGCATTTGCCCCTTATTCTTTGTTCTAAGACTGTATTTGTAAGGTGTCCCAATGGTTTCTGTGCTGTAGGGGAAGGTCTAATAGTGGATGCTTTATACCCGCCAAGAATAGAGAACAACTAAAACAGAAGGGTTTCAAATACCCTCTCCAATGTTAATCATTTCTAAGTTAACATTTTTTTATTGACACAATAACAACTATGCATATTACATTTGGTATGACTGTTGTTTATCTTTATTGAGTACACAAAAATACAATATTTCTTAACTTAAAATATTTTACCATTACAAAAAAAGTACCTTCAATAGTTTAATGCTGACTTTTCAATAAGAAAAAAAAACAACAACTAAGCAACAGAAAAAGAGAGAAAAAAATACACTATATCTCTGTGTTTAAAATATATGGTTATATAAGCATAAACCACTGTGATGTCTAATGTGAAAGGTTGTGATATATACATTTGGTATGAACATTATTTATATTGAGAGGAGTAAAGAAACAACAAAAGCAAAATATTTCTTAGCGTGAAAATGTTTTATCATCTGATCTCATCAACCATTGCTATATGCAATTTGATGTAATTTGATCTGAACTTGAAAAAGACAAAGGAAAAAAGGTTTGCATAGCATTTCTCTGTTTAAAGTACATTGTCACAAGAGTAAACACCACTGTAATGTCTAGTTAAATTTATCCAGATATGTTACATATGACGTTATACATGCAGAAAATGTCTGCTGGCATCTAATTCAATATTGATAACCGTTTACCAGAGGACAGGGGCCCATATTAGGTGTCATATGTTAAGAACTGATGATGTATCAGCCTCTTGAAAGAGCCTCATATTTCTCTGAATGATGTGCCAAGAGATGGTTAAAGAGATAAAAGTTAGGTGTATGGGTAACCCGAGAAAATAGGATACTAGTTCTTCTTTCAAGAAGCACATTTAGGATCGTGCTGATAGGCTTAGGCCAGTATGAGATTATCATGAAATGATCAGTTGAAGAGAAAATCCTGGTTTCAGAGCAACAGATTGTTTAGACGAACATCTTCAGCAAAAATTGTTAAAATAGTCTAATTCTATTTGAAAAAAGAAAATCAACAATTATGCCATTGCTGCAAAAACATACTACAATATCTGTTTTTACAGTTATAATAATGCTAACAGTACCACCCCTAAACAGTACCAGTTGTTGAATACATAGACTTAGGCAGAAATTTAGAATAGATGTATTGAATTTAGTGTGGATAATCAGTTTTGAACAAAATTTTTCTTTTATATGAATGAGAGTATAGTTTAGCAGCCTTCTTTCAGTAATCTGACTGTCAGAGCACAGAAACAGGCAGGGGAGGGGCAGCTCTGTGTAACTCTGCTCCATAAAGCTGGAGAAAACTTTAACTTTGTAACTTTCTGTGACATTTCATTACAAAACACTTTAAAACATCGGAATCCTTTGAACATTTTTAGCAGTTTTCAAACTTTTTGTTTTACTTTTGGAAGCCTATATATTTTTGACTTTATGCCATTAACTCAATGCCCAACTGTGTCCCGTATCCCTTTAAATATCAGCTGATGACTTAAATTTTTTCATCTTCCAAAATTGTGAGGGTTTGGGGTGGAAAGGTGTGCTCTTGACATTTTATTATGACAAAACTCCTTAAAAAAACAATTTATTATGCTTAATTTTAATAAACTGCTTATGGTTGTTTTTATACTATTCTATAAAAGTGTGGGGAGATACAAACAGTTAAACCTCAGTAGGGTTTATGTAGCACCTGGTAGATTCCTGCCTGGTATTTTTTTTTTCTTTTACGCCATGACCACTCCCGCTGCGCCATGCATAAGACTTGCTCTACACCAGCTGTGTCCAAAGTGTGGCCTTGGGGCCATTTGTGGATCTCAAAATGATTTTGTGTGGCCCCCTGGTCACACAGGCAGTTGATAAAGTTGCATCAAGCATTTTTGAAGAAAGACTGATCCATATCCTGTTCTTGTTGCAGACAATAGCCTATGACAATTGACCTACTTTGTTTCTTTAATTATAATATTCCATGTTTAGTTTATTGTTGAGCATATTAAAGTAATTTGAAATTTGTATCTGTGTTTTTATTTTATTTATTATTTAAAATTTCAGGCCACGTGGCAGAAATTTGTGACACCACTGCTCTCCACACACCGCTTGACTATAGTGTTAGTTTATGGAAGAACACAAAGTATCACCTTTTAAAATAGAGGCTTATGTTACTGTTACACAAGCAGAGATCAAGACTTTATGTTGAGCTTAACCATGGTTAGATTTTTGAAGATGATACTAAAGTACAAGGAAAATCTCAAGTTAGAACAGAGTGCAAATCTAATCATCAATAATACAAATATTAATAGATTACAGTTTAATTGACTCACCAGACATTTCAATCTGTTTGACAGTTGGTTTATTACAGTGATTGTAATTTTCCACCTGCAGGGGTTTTTATATGCATTTTATGAATAATTTCTCCATCTTCTCCGTGTGCAGGCGGTGCCTTTAAATGAGTGTAAGGACAGTGTCGTTGGCGGCGTGTTGAAGGTGTTACTCCACTCTCTCACCTGCAACCAGAGCACCACTTTCCTCCGTCACACCTTCAGCACACTGAGATCACTTGTCGTCAAGGTAGTTGCATTATCATATTAGTGTGTGTTTCTGACAAAGGATGCAGTGTGTGTGGGTTGGTGTCATTACTCAAACATTATCTGAGTCTAAATTAAATGTTCTTATTTGTTTGTGTGGGTGGCAAACCGCTGATGTAAGCTAGAGGTATGGATGTTCATAAGCACACTGCCTTTTAGAGAACACCTGACGGTTTGTTTGCGTGCAGTTCGGAGACCTGTTGTTCGAGGAGGAGGCGGAGCAGTGTGCAGACCTGTGCCAGAAAGTGCTTCAGTACTGCAGCAGCCCTGTTGATGAGAACAGGAGCCATGCCTGTGCCACCCTCTATCTCATCATGAGATACAGCTACAGTAATGTCAGCGTAAGTTGACATATAAACACAATTGAGCATCCATCCTGTAGGCTTTGTAAAATCCTGTTCTGAAGGTTTGCTGTGCAGAGATGCATTTATAAGACAAGTCGATAAACAAACCACTTAACTTATAGTGCCTCTCAAAAGATTTTACACCTCCTGCTCTTTTTTTTTTTTTACATCCCAAACCTCAACATATTTTGCTTGGATTTTATATGGTACACCAACACAAACTAGTGCATAATTGTGAAATGGAAGGAAAATTAAATATAATGTGTGGTGTTATTTATCGTTATATCGTTTGTCCGCTACTAGAAAAAGTTCTGTTCTGGCCTCATCTGACCGACTTCTTCCACAGCATGGCTGTTTCCCCTACATGTGTCTCTGCAAGGTGCAAACAACTTCTTATAGCTTTAATTCAACAGTTTGGGTCCAAAGAACCACTTGTGGCTCTGGAGCAACAGGTTGCAGACTCTTGGTTTAAATGGGAAGCCAAGTAATTTACAGAACTGTTAAAAAAGATTACATTTTATGAAGGCATACCCTATTTACTCCTTCTGTGACTTCTAAAGGGATCTTTTAAGACTATCAGAGTGCAGGGGACTGAATACAAATGGACCCCACACACGTCTTTGGTTTTTATTTGTAAAAGAAACAATGTATGCTTTTCCATCTGCTTCACAATTATGCTCTAAGTTGTGTTGGTCTATCACATAAAATCCTAATAATACATATTGATGTTTGTGGTTGTAATGTCTCAAAATATTAAAAGGTTTAGTACTTTGTGCCAGGTAGAGTAAATTATGTGTATGTAAGAATTCAGAATGGTTCCCTGCTTCAGACCCATTGAAGCAACGAGTCACTCGGATCCTTATCCTATCTGCTCTTCCTCTCTGCTCAGCTTTAATGTATTTTCCATGTCTATTTCGAGCGTACAGGAGAAAGTTCCTGCTGAAGGATGTGTCTCTAAGTAGAGAGCAGAGAGATATGTCACTGTCTGCCTCCCCATGTTCTTACCCCTTTTTAACTAATGACAGTCACCCCCTCTGTGTGTGTTGTGTGTGGGTGCTGGCTTCGGTATATATCCATGTGTACGTATTTGTGCCACATGGGAAAAAAAAGGAGGATTTTTAAAGGGCCCGGAGAGAAGAAAATCTTGATGAAGATAGAGGAGTGTTTGTAACAGAAGAGAGGCAGCAATGGGGGAAATGAGAAAGACAGACCTAAAAGGAGGAGAGAGTATAAGGAAGAGTATCTTATTTCATTTTTTGCGCCAGTTCGATTACTGCTTTTGGAGTCGATTTTTCCTGTGTTTACAATCTGTTCACTTTAATCAAAGTCAGACGCCTGTCTATGGAGCACATTTGCACGCACATACATACAGTATCTCCACTTTGTAGGGAGCCTTTCTCCACTTCGTGTCCTTTTGTACGTTTGTTTATACAGTGTATACAGAAGGAGCTGTGATCTGAATTAGCATAGCAGCCAAATGAGTCATCCATACAATGTTTACTCTCTGCCTCTTCCTTTGTTTATGGCTTGATCCAGTTTTTCGCCCACATCTTGTTCTCAATCTGTCACAGACGCCTATTTTTTCATCTATTTTTAATTTTTTTCTTTAATTTTAGATTTTAGTAATAAAAAGAGAAAACATCAGAAACACACGTCCGGTAAAAGCAAGAATACTAACCAGAAGAAAGGAGGGCCAGGTGAACACACAAAAAGAAATGAAAAGAAAGACAAAGAGGTTTTATGTGTTGACTTAAACTGTCATTAAGTCCGTATTGTAGAGCAAATACACCCACCCACACACACACACACACACACACACACACACTGAGTTAGAGGGCAGTGATGGGTGGTGAGACCCTGGCTCCATGCTCAGTTGAACAGAATGGGCCCGTAGAGATGATCCATGGGTGATTATGTCTCTGCTAATGGGAGATCATTTTCCGCTTAGCCGGTCATGCTGGAGATGGATGGGGCATCTCGCGAGCTCGGGCACCGTTTCTCTCCCACATTTGCTCAGAAGATGGAAGGGTTTATGTCAGGCTCTTGTTCTTGGACAGGTAGTGTGAAAAATGAGGGAAAAAAAAGAGAAAAAAACAATTTTAAACAAAAAAATATATTTAAATGTTAAAAATAGAATGTTTAGAATTATTTATATACTCATCAATAGTCAATGGAAAAAAATCTTTATGAGCATTACAGCAATCAAACCCTCATTGTTGTGGACCAGCTCTTCGCATGTTTGCACTGGTATTTTGACAATTAGGGTGATGGCAAGGTCTCCTTGCAGATTACCTATTATATGCAAGTCAGGACTCCAAATTTTAACATTACTTCCATTTACAACAGACATTATTGCAAAATACAAAGAGTAGTTTAAAAATAAATCTGCTTGGCATAGAGCTGCACAATACATTGAGTCACGGTTATTATTGCTATATCAGTGAGTGCAGTATCACTACTGCAAAGGACTGCTTGGATACAAGTGTTGGGTATTTTCTGCATATTGATAGTATTTGGCCGCGACCGGGTCGCGGGGGCAGCAGACTCAGCAGAGACACCCAGACGTCCCTCTCCCCAGACACCTCCTCCAGTTCCTCCGAGGGGAGCCCAAGGCGTTCCCGTGCCAGCCGAGAGACATAATCCCTCCAGCGTGTCCTGGGCCGTCCCCTGGGCCTCCTCCCAGTGGGACGTGCCTGGAACACCTCCCGAGGAAGGCGTCCCGGAGGCATCCGGTAATGCGAACCAAACTCCTGCTCCGCTTGTACAGAGATCGGATGGCCTCTAATAAAGGGCCCCCAACTCCATACTCCTGGAGCATCCCCCACAGGGCATCACGAGGGACACAGTCTAATGCTTTCTCCAAGTCCACAAAACCCATGTAGACCAGTTGGGCAAACTCCCATGAACCCTCGAGTACCCTGTAGAGGGTATAGAGCTGGCCCAGTGTTCCACGGCCGGGACGAAAACCACAGTGCTCCTCCTGAAGCCGAGGTTCGACTATCGGCTGGACTCTCCTCTCTAATACCCTGGCATAGGCCTTCCCAGGGAGGCTGAGGAGTGTGATCCCCCTGTAGTTGGAACACACCCTCCAGTCACCGTTCTTATGGAGGGGGACCACCACCCTAGTCTGCCAGTCCAGAGGCACTGTCCCCAACCGCCACGCAATGTTGAAGAGGCGTGTCAACCATGACAGCCCCACAACATCCAAAGACTTGAGGTACTCAGGGCGGACTCTATGTCTCCAACATCCCCCGGAATCTGGTCAAAGCTCTCCTGGAGGTGGGAGTTGAATACATCCCTGGCCAAGGGCTCTGCCAGACGTTCCCAGCAGACCCTCACTATGCGCTTGGGCCTGCCAAGTCTGTGCGGCCTTCTCCTCCTCCAGCGGATCCAACTCACCACCAGGTGGTGATCAGTGGACAGCTCAGTCCCTCTCTTCACCCGAGTGTCCAAAACATGCGGCCGAAGGTCTGATGATACGACAACAAAGTCGATCATTGACCTCCTGCCTAGGGTGTCCTGGTGC
The DNA here is from genome assembly GCA_036173005.1 of Crenichthys baileyi. Taxonomy (NCBI): domain Eukaryota; kingdom Metazoa; phylum Chordata; class Actinopteri; order Cyprinodontiformes; family Goodeidae; genus Crenichthys; species Crenichthys baileyi. The sequence continues at coordinate 611,573 of JAHHUM010001157.1, read as the reverse complement.
CAAGTGCACTGATAGACACCCTTATGTTTTAGCAAAGTGTTCATTATGGACAATCCGTGACTAGCACAGAAGTCCAGTAACAAAACACCACTCTGATTCAGATCAGGGAGGCCATTCCTCTCGATCACGCCTCTCCAGGTGTCACTGCCGTTTCCCACGTGGGCGTTGAAGTCCCCCAGCAGAATAATTGAGGCCCCAGGAAGGGCACTATCCAGCACCCCTGACAGGGACGCCAAGAAGGCCGGGTACTCAGCACTACCGCTCGGCCCGTAGGCCGAAACGACAGTCAGAGACCTTCCCCAACCCGAAGGCGCAGGGATGACCCTCTCATCCACCGGGGTAAACCCCAACACGAGACGGCTGAGCTGGGGGGCAACAAGCAAACCCACCCCAGCCCGCCGCCTCTCCCCGTGGGCCACTCCAGAGTAGAAGAGAGCCCAGCCCCTCTCGAGGAGATGGGTTCCAGAGCCCACGCTGTGCATGGAGGTGAGCCCGACTATTTCTAGTCGATATCTCTCGACCTCCCGTACAAGCTCAGGCTCCTTACCCCCAGCGAGGTGACATTCCACGTCCCTAGAGCCAACCTAAGCATCTGGGGATCGGGCCGCCGAGGTCTCCACCTTCGTCCGCCGCCCAATCCTCTTTGCACCGGTCCCTCACGGTTCCCCCTGCAGGTGGTTGGCCCACTGTGGGATGGCCTCGCGTCTCTCGTTCGGACTTGGCCCGGCCGGGTCCTGCGAGGAGCAACCCAGCCACCAGGCACTCTCCGACGAGTCCCGACCCCAGGCCTGGCTCCAGGGTGGGACCCCGGCTCCGCCGTACCGGGCGACGTCACGTGCCTCGATTTAATAGTCGTCATGAGGGGTTCTTTTTTTGATATTCAAGTTTTGTTTAATCTGTGGTGTGCCTTGCTTCCAATTTATTCCATGGGTCAGTGATTATTCTGGGGTTTGCTCCCACTGATTTATGTTTTTAAGTGACAGCTTAGTGCTGTAGGAATGCGCTTATTAAGTTAGTAAATTGTGTGCACCTTTAGTGTTTTGGAAACCTTTGAACCATTCATTTGTTTCTAATAAATCGACTGTTTTTATAATTTGGCTGGATCTTCAATTTTATTCATTTATTTATTATTTTATATCTGTTTACAGTTTTAAAACTGGTTACTGGCTACGTAGAAGTAACAGTAATTAAAATGTAACAAAAAACACCTAGTTCCTTCAGGAACTAGAGAAATCATTTCAAGAAAAACATGAAAAGTTAAAGGATCTAAATTTTTTGAAATCCATGGATAAATGTGCATATCGCATTTTCCTCAGAACTTTTCAAGAGTGAAGATGCAGGTCACCATGTCACTGGCCTCACTGGTGGGAAAATCATCAGACTTTCAAGAGGAATATCTAAGGCGCTCCCTCCGCACCATCCTTGCTTATGCAGAGGAGGATGCTGAGATGCAGAACACCCTGCTGCCCTCACAGGTTAAGGCTTACACACACTGTCAGAAACCGTCAGCACCTCTGATTAAACATTATAAAAAACATTTTCTTATTTATATTTGCATGTTCAGGTGGATGAGCTCTTAAGAAACCTCAACAGCATCTTGTCGGATACTGTGAAGATGAGGGAGTTTCAGGAGGATCCTGAAATGCTTATGGACCTCATGTACAGGTAAAAATAAAACTGAACCATCCATAAAAAGAGGTTCCTCCTTGTTTCCATCTGTCTCTTTATTTCATCATGTGTTTTTTATTTTGCTTATCATTTTATGATTTCTTCCTAATACCTCAACGCTGACTCTCATTACTCTATTGTCTCTGCTATTTAGCCCCTATTTGCTGCCTTCGCTATGGTAACCATGTGGTAGCAGTTTAGTCCTCTGATCTGGCTTTGTGTATTAAACTGTGTACGTACGAATGTGAGCGTGCGTGTATATTTGAGAAAGAGCAAGCGGGGCATGCATCGAGACAAAGAGAGCATACATGTGCTACTGTTGATATTGGCACTTTACTTCGATGTGTGTTGTGTACGTGTGTTATTCATCATGCAACTTTCTGTGTAGGTTTTGCTTCTAGTTACCAAGTGACTGGCTGTCTGACAGCTTCTTCTACGTTTACCTCAACATCTATCTCTGTGCACCTAAACCATGTGATTGATGAACATTTGAGTTGCAGATATCTGAATTCACCTGTTTTTATTAATCATAACTGGATAATTTCAGAATTAGAAAATCAAGTTGTTTTTTTCTTGATGCCCCTTGACCACAGTATCCAACTATTATTCTACTGGTCACTCTTTGATGCACATTTTAAAAAAATATTTTCAGTAGACATGTTATCCAACACATTTATTTACATTTTGAATGCAGAAAGCTGATTTTGTGTTAGAGGCTTTGATTTTCTTCTGTTTTTTCATGAGAAAATGCCATAATGTAGTATGCCTTTTCGAAAGTATTCATACCGCCTTGGTTTTTATATGACACATTTTGTCATATAAAAACCACAAACTTCAATGTGTTTTACTGAGATTTTATGTTATAGACCAACACAAAGCAGCACATCTTTATGTGATACATGGATTTTCACTATTTTCAATTTTTTTTTTAAATCAGAAAGGTGTCATGTGCATTTGTATTCAGTCTTCTGAGTCAATACAGAATTATGCTTATATTTATCTGAAGGTCTTTTTGAGTGTGTCTCTACCGGCTTTGCATATTCTTCTTTGCAAAATAGCTCAAGCTCAGTCAGATTGGATGGAAAAAGATTCTCCATTGGATTTAGGTCTCCAATGTGATTGGGTTACTCAAACACATGAATATGGTTTGTCATGTGTCTCTGGCTGTATGTTGAAGTTTGTTGTTTAGCTGGAAGGTAAAACTCCACCCCAGTCTCAAGTTTATTGCAGCCTGTAACCGTTTTCTTTTGTGTATTGTGCGGTACTTAGCTCCATTCATCTTCCTGTCAGCTCTGATGAGCATCCCCACAGCATGGTGGTGCCACCACCATGTTCCACTGAGGGGATTATGAATTTAGGGTGATGTGCAGTGTTAGTTTTCTGCCACAGTTAGCGCTTTGGATTTAGGCGAGAAAGTTGCATTTTGGTCCCATCTGACCAGACGACAGGTGGTCTGGTCCTGTTTTCTACTAGATCGGTCATAAAGGAAAGATTTATAGAGTGTTCCACTAGTAGCTGTGTGAACAGATTTTCCCAGTGGAGCTGTGGGTCTATGTAGCTCCTGTGGAGTTTCTACAGGCGTCTCTGCGTCTTATCTGGTTAATGCTCTCTGTCAGTTAAGGTGGATATCCATGTATTGTTTTTTTTTTGTGTCATACTCTTTACATTTTCAGATGATGTTTAAACTGTGAGACATTTAAAGCTTGAGAGATTTGTGATGTGATAAAATGTTAAAAAAAGTTCAAGGGGTTTAAATACTTTTGCAATGCACATTAAATGTGTTTATTATCGCACATAGGAAATGTTCTCTCTCTGTCCCTTTGTTTGTGCTGTAAGGCAGATTTTAATCTTAATAAGACTTTTCAGTGATTAAATAAAGAGTAAAAGGGAAAAACTAACTTCCTTCTCTCTACCCTCCAGGATAGCAAAGGGCTATCAGACGTCTCCTGACCTCCGTCTGACCTGGCTGCAGAACATGGCAGAGAAACACAACAACAGGAAGTGTTACACGGAGTCAGCCATGTGCCTGATCCACGCAGCTGCACTCGTGGCAGAGTACCTTAGCATGTTGGAGGATCACAAATACCTTCCTGTTGGAAGTGTCACCTTCCAGGTATGCTGAGAAAAAGCAAGAAACACACTGAATGTTAATACAGGAAGATATTTTAAAAATGAACAACCTAATCAAACATCGAGACGTCCTAATTGAGACTGTTTGTCACTGATACCAGTCCAAGTCAATAAGCCAAATATGCTTATTTTGCAGCCCACTGGCCCAATTTGAAAACAAATGGAAAACAAACAGCTACAGCAGTTACAGAAATGATGGTGCCATTAATGAACCGTCTCACATACAAGACCTCCGTAGCACCTATAGCACAGGACACTCAAATCTGTATCAGTCAGCAGGTCATTGATTGGATAATCATCCAGCTGGTTCCCTCTTGCCACGGCAGACCACGTCTTTTCAAGCAACCTGATTTGATTATTTGATTAAGTGGGCTAACTAACTGATTTGCCAACTGATTTTTCTCTCCAGAACATTTCCCCCAATGTGCTGGAGGAGTCGGCTGTGTCTGATGACATCCTGTCCCCGGATGAGGACGGTGTATGCTCAGGTCGCTATTTCACGGAGAGCGGCCTGGTGGGATTGCTCGAACAGGCTGCTGAGCTTTTCAGCAATGTAAGGCAATGAAGCTATACAAATATAAAATATATAATTATATTGTACACAAAGAACAACATCTAGCTGCATCTGAAATCCATGTTATAATTTCTGTAATTCTTAGCAATTTTAAAACTGTAGAAACATTTGGTAATATGAATTCTAAGTGAAATGCTAATACATTATTAATGCTGTGTAAAAAGCCTTAAAATGAATTACTTGTTATGAAAATATTTTTTTTAACAAAACGTCTGAGCACTATTGTTGGTACATAATTTCCAACATGTGAAGTACATTGAAATCTACTGTGACTTGAACTTGAACCACGTGCTTTGGTCAAATGAGAGAAATGAGCTTTTGGATCATAGTTCTACAATTAACATGCAACCAAGAACCCCATAATTACAGATCACTTTGTCCTTTCACATCATATAAAATTATCCAATGAAATCGCTGGCCGCGTATACTTATACTGCATGCTCTGAGGTTACAAAACCCAAGGGGAGTTGTTTATAACTCGCAGCATTTACCTGAGCAATGCATAAGACCATTTAGTGTTTTAAACACAAGCAATGTTGTTGTGCAACATCCTTAACATTTTCTCTGCAACTGATTCTGATGAGCAACATATTTGTCAGATCAGATGGACTCTGGAAGCTCATTTGGTGTGTCTGGTCCTACTGTGCATCATAGACCCCTGCTGCTTCTGCAGCCGTCTTTGCTTTGTGTTACATCACTACATCACATTTGTATTACCCCTTACAGTTCATAGTGGTTACGGGTTTGTAAATGCCTCCCAAGGTGGATCATTGGATCCACTCTACCATTCCGAGTCGGGACCTTTTGGTTGAGAGACTTGAAGAACTCGTGTAGATCATGGAAAAAAAGGATGATCTGAAAGGGCTTAAGATTGAGCTTTTCAGGGGGATCAGATAAAGATGCATTTTAAGGCTTTTCACACGTCTTTAGAAGTGCTTCCAAATTTCCAATAAATTTGCATAGATATACAGTTTCAGTTGATGCTGTAATGTGTTTTTTTTATCAGGGTGGTCTCTATGAGGCAGTGAATGAAGTCTACAAGATTATCATACCAATCTTAGAGGCTCGCAGAGATTTTAGAAAACTGGCATCCACACACGAAAAGCTTCAGAGAGCTTTTGATAACATTATCCAGAAGGTAAATACTGTTATGAAACTTCAAATGTATGAATTAAGTTAACATTAACACTAGAAAAAAAACTTTTTTTTTGTATTATGCTAAGCATTTTGGGAAGCATTTTATAAAAAGCTTCCCATAATTATGGCTCTTAAAAGGTATCTTCTTGTGAAAAAATAATTTGACATGATACAGAAGACATGACAGATGTGTCATAGAGTTTAAACTCTTCTTGTTTAGTTTAAACTCTTCTTGTTTCCCTTTAGGGCCATAAGAGGATGTTTGGCACCTATTTCCGTGTGGGTTTTTACGGGGCTAAGTTTGGAGACCTGGATGAACGGGAATTTATTTACAAGGAGCCTGGCATCACGCATCTGCCTGAGATATCACACAGGCTGGAGGTACAAGGGACTGAACTGCGTTGTTGGTTTTGACTAAAAATGAAAAGGGAGGATGTTCCCCGACTTGACTGGTAGAATCTCATAATAGCAGAGGGACTAGCAAGAACTAGCAATTATACATATGTTTTTCGTAAGAGCCTGAAAAAATAATTTACGTGCTTGTAAGGAGAATTTAGCAGAATCAAGCATTCATCTAACCAGGGAATCAGCTGTGTCCTGCTTTAAAAACTCATTTAAACATCAGCATGGATTATGTCGAGATATTGAATATTCTATAAAGAATATTTTAGGATAATAAAAATGTTTCCTATTCCCAGAACTTCTATAGCCAGTGTTTTGGAGATGAGACACTGGTGATGATTAAGGATTCTACACCAGTGGACAGAAAACAGCTCAACCCCAGTAAGGTAGGTCACTGTCATATCACATCAATTCTTCCACCGATATATATCTAATATCAGTGTCAATATAAGGTTTATGGACCGTCATTGACTAAAACACTTTTCTGCTTTGTCTTGGTTGCTTTGCATTGTCTTTTTCCCCAAAACCGACCACATTTATTTGCATTTAATTAATGGCTCTGTCCACATTCACCAGATATTTAGCATAATACAGGTTTTCTGCTTTGTTTGCACCTCCAAGCCATGTGGTGTGTGCACATAGACACACCACGTAGACACATCCCCTCTGGATATCCAGAGGGGATTCAAAACAAAGGCCTTTTTTGCACAAGCTCACTGTCTTGATAGATGTTAGTAAAATCAGTGCCATGTACATCTTAAAAAACTAAAGCTGCACAATATGTTGAATCTCAATCATCATTGCAAAATCAGTTTTTGCAATTATACAATTACAAAAGACTGTTTGGATGCAATATTTGCAAGGATAATTTGCAGTATTTCAACTATCATGTGTTCACAACCTGTATGTTAGTTATTTATTTGGTCTGTTGGATGGAAATATACATCATATGCCCACATATGATGTATATTCTTAGTGACTGAGATGCTAAAGCCTGTGGGGAATGTTAATGCAGAAAGAGTCAAATGTTTACCAATAACTGAAATTCTCGTTGCTATTTTCAGCTGTAGCATCACAATTACCATATTAGCCATATTAAAACCTGAGTAGCTTTAAGGTTCTGTGTAAACCTATTACATGATTTACATCAGTACTGTGTCCAACGTAACTCACAAGTCATGTTCCAGACACAGCAGGATTTATTTTTTTAAAGCAATAGAAATTTTGTTGCAACAAACATGTATTGTCATGTTGTTCTAAATACATTTCTGACTTGGCACATACAGCTACAGTCTTCAAAAAAACTAAAGTTTTGTAGAGAAAAAAGTGGTTAATGCTAGCATGTTTACTGTCAATCTTAATACGACTTGTTGATAATTCGACTCGCGACAATTTTTAATCCTTTTTCAGTTTAACTTACAGAAAACTCTCTCCTGCTTCAGAAACATAGCACTAGGCATCGGACGTCTTAAGAGCTAAAGACTAACGGAAGACTAGTGTTTCAACTCTGTCTGCACAACTCTCACCAACACAGACTGCTGTATGGGAATATCGGAGAACAGCAAACAGAGCGATACCCCAGTAGCCAATACAGTCTCTATTTTATTTGGGAAAGAGTATGGTTAAAAAACACTTCAACACATTAAATGAACATAAGAATGTTGATAGTTTACAATACAGTTTTGCAACCGTACTGCTGAAAACATGTGTGATTTTTATACAAAATCAACAAACAAACCCACAGCTGGATTGCTCTCCACGTAACAATGGTTGTGACTAATATAAAATAATAATTAAACTCTAATTTCAGTCACTAAGCTTTAAAAACATTCATAGGTATCCCAATAGTTTCACTTAATGTTTTCAGAACCTCCACACTGAAATGGATGGATTCTCAGAAGTTAAAGGCGTTGTGATACCTTGCCTATCAGATTACAGTAGGTTTTGAACAGAGTTGGTGGGAGCTTAGGGTGAACGCTGCTTGAAAAAAATGAGGGGCTGAGTAAAAAATTTACTTTAAATTGTAGGCAATTAGAAGTATAAAGCTTGAAATAAACATACCAGATCAACATTTTTTTTTACCTCTTTAGGTGCTAATTTTATGTTGCATTCAAAATTTTTATAGAAAATTGTAAGTTTTGATTGTTATTGGAGTTCTTTGTATATACATTGGAAGTAGACAGAATGTATTCACATATCAGAAACTACATTTGTCAGAAATGGATTAAAAATGATTAGTCCAGCGGGTCAGAACGCCAAATCACTTCAGGACAGCTTTACTAAAGGAGATGCTTTCTTTTGAATGAACTTTATAGTTTAATGAATGTTGGCAAAATTAGGTCATGTAACCTTAAACTCATTATAGTTCTTGTTTGGATAATATTGAATGAAATAAATAAACCACTGCTCCTCTCCAGGCGTATATCCAGATCACTTACGCGGAGCCCTACTTTGATGACTATGAGATGAAAGACCGCCTAACGAACTTTGAGAAGAACTTCAACCTGAGACGCTTCATGTACACCACGCCTTTCACCAAGAGCGGACGGCCTCGCGGTGAGCTCAATGAGCAGTACAAGAGAAAGACCATCCTCACCACCATGCACTCCTTCCCTTACGTCAAGACGCGCATCAACGTCATCCAGAAAGAAGAGGTCAGTTCCAAAAAGTGTTAGGTTTATATTTAATCCTGGTAATTTAACAGTAGGCCACAATGAGATTGTTATGGTACAATAACCTTGTATAAAAAGAAAAACAAATTGTATTTACAAAGCAAACAAAAAACAACAATTATTCCTTCTGCTTAAATAATTACCATATAACATATTAAACCTATATTATTTATCTATACCATGTTTATTATATTGATTCTGACACATAGGCTCAGAATGCACACCCACTAAATTTAATTCTAGTTTTAAAGTACTTTTTCTACAGAATACTACACGTTTTTGTCCTGCTTTTTGTAGAGTAACAAGCTAATATTAGCTGGTTAATTAGTCCCAATACTTCATACTGCATTTGACTAGTTTACCGACATGATGCTTGTAACTTGTGTACAGTTTTAAATCTCAGTGCATCATTGTGCTCTACGTTTTATCTCTGGTTGTAAATATCGGGTTCAGTGTCGTCATCTGTATGCTGGTCATCCTTCTAAACCGACAGAGCACTACTGAAAGACCAGAAGTAGAGCTTTTTTAAATGCAATTGCTTTTGAGTCAGTCATGTTTTTATTAGATGACTTCATTATTTTATGCTTTTAAACCTATATGAATGTATGTCACTTTATCAATACAATTGATACTTGTAAATAGTGCTGCTGTCTTGCCAAGTCCTTGGCAAAGAGATTTAAAATCTCAATGAGCAGCTAAATGCGGGGAAAAACATAGTAACAGTCTTTCTGCCAGCTGATCGGCAATGCTCATCTTTAGGTGGGGGAAGAGCAGCACTGCATTACCTTGTAGCTCCTTACAGATGGAGTAAACACCAGTAATTACAGCATTTAACATTATTAAAAGGATGTTAAACCGTAGGAACTGGATGACGTAAAATTTTTGCTCCTTTTGAAAACCGTGACTGTGACCTGAGTTCAGCCTCGTACCAGAGACCAGCCCATACATGTTTGACACTAGCATCAGTAAATCTGTACAATCTTACATCTCTTTGTCTCTCAGTTTGACCTTACTCCCATTGAGGTGGCCATAGAAGACATGCAGAAGAAGACTAGGGAGCTCGCAGTTGCCACACACCGGGAGCAACCCGATGCTAAAATGCTACAGATGCTGCTACAAGGCTCTGTGGGAGCCACCGTTAACCAGGTAAGCAGGGTTTCAGATTATCTTTGAATGAAAACAACCCTGTCTCTGACTTGATGCTTGTATAAATATTGCTAATGCTCAGCAGCTCTGTAAACATAGTTTCCGATTGTAATCAGAGCTGGATGCTAATTGTGTACCATATCACAGCATATTCAATTTTGTTCTTCAAGATCCATTCAAAGTAAGTAAGAGCTGTGACTAACTTACTATTTGGATGTAAAAAATATTCAATTTGCTGTTATGTTTTAGATTGCTGAGACTGACGTCTCAGTCGTTGCGTCCTTGGGCAAGACACTTCACCCGCCTTGCCTGCTGATGGTAATCAGAGGGCTTGGTGGCGCTGATTGAATGGCAGCCCCTCTTCTGTCAGTCTGCCCCAGGGCAACTGTGGCTACAATAGAGTTTACAACTATCAGTGTTTGAATGTATGTATGAATGGGTGGGTGACTGATTGTAGTGCAAAATGTTTTGGAGTCCTCAGACTCGATAAAGTGCTATACAAATGCAGGCCATTTACTATTTAAATCAATCATTCATAACTGTACAGGAGCCTTTCTGTAAGGCTGAATGATCATTTAGTGTTTATACTAGGACCAGAGGTAACATCATATGATGTGTGAGAGAGACACAAATCTGCAGCTAAACAGGATTTAACTATTGTTTCAAAATAAAGACAAAATGATTAGAGTTAACATTTTAAACAGTTGTTGGAATCTTATTTTGCCGTTTAGCATGATGAGCAGGATTAGTGCGGTTAGCATTACTAACTGTAAATATTATCTTTGTAAGTGCAGAGACCCCTAAGATGACTCCTGTTCTGTTTTATCATACAATGAAAATATAACCTAAATCACCGTTATTTCTGTTATTACATTTTCACTTTCGATTGTAGTCCAAGTGTTCAGATGGGACACAAGACAGTGATCACGCATCAAAGTCTTTATCTATAACCCTAATCCTTCCTTTGCTTCCTCTTGATTCAGTTAAAACGTCAATCCATGGACCCTTTCTCCTTTCATGTCTCTCCTGCATGGCGTGTTGAACCGGAGGTCTCTTTGATCTGATAGCTTCCAGGTTCTGCCAGCATGGCAAATGTTGAAGAAATGACAAAGCAAGCGTCTCCATTTCCTTACTCCCCTTATGCTTTATCTTCCAGTGTCTTAATCTGACAGGTTCTCTCGCTCTGACTTGATGGTTGTATACATAATGCTAATGCTCAGCAGCTTGGTAAACATATAACTCCTGAGTGTAATCAGTGCAGGAGGCTGGGTTTCTGTGTGTGTGTGCGTGTGGGAGGGGGTCTGCAGCTCAGACCCAGGACTGAGGACTAGGCCCAATGCATTTATGATGCTAATCAGAGCTGTTTAACTGTGCCGTTCATGATGTGGGCTTAGCGTGAGCGTGCTGTGGTTTTATGATGAATATAGGTTAGGATAACAAGATTTCATGTTGGGGAAATTGCAGCCAAATGGTGGAGGTACACAGGCTTGGCGGGAAATTTAGCCATTTAGTACGCTAATCATGTCTCCTTCTCTGATTTGATCTCTTCCTCATGCTTTCGTTTAGAGCCTTGTTTCCTAGTTGCATTAGACAATAAGTTCATTTCCTCGCTTTTCTAAACGAGAACCATTCTCATCCCTTCTTTTGTTCATGTGCCCCCAAACACTTCCCCTCATTCCTTCCTCTTCTGTGTTTTCCTTTCTCTTTCTTCCTCCCTCTCTAACTGTCCCTTTGTGTTTGTTCCTTTCCTCCCCTCTCCGCCCATGCTGCAGGGCCCGCTGGAGGTGGCCCAGGTCTTCCTGAATGAGATCCCAGCAGATCCGAAGCTCTTCCGTCACCACAAT